>JAJOZX010005595.1:0-282500 GCA_023014485.1 Bathynomus jamesi
CCCCCCCCCCCCCCCCCCCCCCCCCCCCCCCCCCCCCCCCCCCCCCCCCACACACACACACACACACACACACATTTGGGGTCAGCAGCGTAACTTCGTGGTTTTGAAAGGTCATAACTCAGCATCTAATGGATGGATTTTAATGATTTTGGTGTCAAAATGCTCAGAAAAGACAGCAGAATAACTTTCATTTTATGCACAGAGTGCGTACATTCCGTTAAAAAAAAGTTGCATTTATATTTCACCTTGACCTTGACTCAGGTCAGAGTTCAAAAACTCAAGGTCATGAAAATTGGCATAAGTAAAGACCTTTAGATGAAGCATATTCAAGCAAAAAATTGGAGTGGGATCTCCATGGGTTTGCTTTCCACAAGCATTTGAAATTGTGCATGTTGAAAATTTTGAGCATTTTATTTAAGATAACTTCACAAATAGTTCATATATGTGTATGTATATAAATATATGTGTATATACTGTATATGTATAAATATAGCTACATTCATGGTTTGATAAATAAACTGTATGTATTAAGATTTTGCAAATATTAAGGTATTTGCTGCTCTAAAAGAACAATAATTTTCATCACAGTACCTATATAATTTGTATATTTAATCATGTTAAATTTATGTGTGTTCAGGTTTTGACTATGCTGATAAAATGTCATCAAAATATTGTTGTGATCCATTCAATTCCCACAATAAATTAAAATCTTCTGATCTTCGGCTGCTTCACAATCACGGATAGAAAAATTTCAAATCATTTAAAGCCAGGCCAAAAGTTATGTTCATCATGCAGAAAAAAATTTTCCTCACCTATTTTACAAGTTCAAAATATAGCAGAACCAGAAATATTATCATCAAGCTCGTCTGATACTACTATGGAAACCGTGTCATTAGATGATGTTCTTGTTGACAAGGAGGCTGAATTGTCAGCAATGAATGAGACAATCGCCATGATTGGAGAAAGTCCGATTGTCAAGCGCAAGATTCAAAGAAATGAAGCATACCTCCCAACAAAAATGGCAAAAATACAAAGTTCAGTAAGAAGACACTTAGATATGGTAGGTGAAATTCCTCAAGAGCCAGGTCCATCAAATGTAGACAAACTGTCCGAACCAGAAGTAGTTGTCTAAACATTGAAAGATAATATCAAAACTCAGATAAACATGACCAAATTATGATTCTAACTGTTTTTGCACCATCAATGAGTGTAAGAAAACTAATTCAAGAATTTAACTGTTCACAAAGAATGGCTGTTCAGGCTCAGCAGCTTGCAAAAGAAAAGGGAGTATTGTCGTCACCGAATCCAAAGATGGGGAAGGAATTGCCACTGGAAGTAACTAACACTGTTAAAGAGTTTTTTAGAAATGATGAAATAAGTAGACAAATGGCAGGTAAGAAAGACTGCGTAACAATAAAAGAAAATGGTGAACGAAAAAAATATCAAGAGAGGTTAGTTTTATGTAATCTAAAAGAAGCATATCAACAATTTAAGTTTAAGTTTCCAGCTCTCTCTATAGGATTTTCGAAATTTGCGATGCTACGCCCTAAAGAATGTGTTTTGGCGAGAGCAAGTGGGGCGCATAGTGTGCGCGTCTGCACAATTCATCAGAATGTTAAATTAATGATGACAGGTTCTAGAATGGCAGAAATTACCAGTGAGGAAGAAACTCCGATGGGTAATTACCACTACGCTTTAGCCAAAATTATTTGTGACAAAAGTCAACCTTCTTGCTATTTAGGAGAGTGTGATCAATACCCTCGACCTGATTCGCTACAGGAAACTCTTCTTACATGTTACGAAGAAAAAGGTATTGATGAAATCCAGTACAAACAGTGGACAACAACAAATCGATCTCAGCTGGACTGTGTTATTCAAAATTTAGAAGATTTCCTAGATACCTTTATTTCTCGACTAACTCGACTAAGGCATCATGATTTCATTGCCAAACAACAAGCCAAGTATTTAGAAAAAATAAAAAATGAACTGGATGAAGGCGATTTTTTGGTGATTGGGGGACTTTTCCGAAAACTATTCCTTTGTAGTCCAAGATTGTGCTCAAGGATTTCACTGGAATAATTGCCAAGCGACTCTTCATCCATGGGTTTATTATTACAAAGAGCAAGAAAAAGTAAACCACAGCTCTCTAACTATTATCTCAGAGTGTAATACACATGATACTGTTGCAGTGCATCTATTCATAAAAGTTTTAATAAATCATCTTAAGTCAAATTTTCAGCTACTAAACAGAATTATCTATTTTACCGACGGATACGCAGGTCAATACAAAACCTGCAAAAACTTTTTAAATTTATGCCGCCGCCATGAAGAATTTGGAGTTAAGGCTGAGTGGCATTTTTTTGCTACCAGCCATGGCAAGGAACCATCAAAAGGGAAGCATCAAAAGAAAGTCTTCGTAGGCCATATGAAAATCAAATTCTGTCCCTAAAAGATCTTTTTGATTTCTGTTCCTTAAAATTGACTCAAATGTCTTTTAGCTTTGCAACACAAGAACAATACTCAAATGAGAAAGAATTTTTAGGTCCCATTTTATCAAAAGCAAGAACCATACCAGGAACTCAAAAATTACATTCATTCATACGACTGACAAAACATTGTTTAGAAGTAAAAATGTACAGCGCCTCAGTTGAAAGTCGAAAGGAATTCGCTTCCCCCCAACAAGCCACTCAATTAATTGAAAATGTCACAGGATATGTAACAGTGGAGTATGATAACCACTGGTGGATTGAGTGTGTGATGGAAGCATATCCTAGTGAGGGTGAAGTGAAAGTAAACTTCCTTCACCGTTGTGGCCGAAACAAGTCATTTACTTATCCTGAAAATCCTGATATACTTACAGTAGATTTGTCCGACATCCTCACAATCATAAACCAAACGACAGCTACTGGAAGAACATATACAATCACAAAAAAGGAAACCAATGAAGCCAATATGATCCTGAAAAAGCATCATCTTAAAAAGTAATCAAGAAACTGGATACAAACTTATTGTCAAAAACATATAATCAAAAACTTACAACTGCATGGAAAATGTGAGTATTGCTATTTAAATTGCTAATTGACATGTATGCCTATATACTGTAGCTATGCCTATATACTGTAACTAACTATATTTTAATAATTACACTTATGAATACAGTTCTAAGTATTAGTCTATCTTAAATTGCACAGCTTCCTAATATCAAATTATTATTAAATAGCGGAAATTCCTCTAACCCTCTAGTCGTTAGAGCCTGTGACTGTGAATAAATGGTCCTGGGTTAGAATCCTAGTAGCTTAGAGGTTAGAAAATTTATTTTCTCCACAAGCGCGTGCCCGATGCCTATGCTTGTTTCTGCCATGCAGTAAAATATATAAGATCTCTAAACTAATACAGAATGAAAAAAAAACTGTTTTGGCACCCTGCATAGGATCTAGGCCTAGGTCCTTCGGAAGTTGGAACGAGGTACACACCTAGGCCTTGGGAGGTAACTAAGGGGTTTAACTACCTACCTTGCTAATTAATTTTTTAAACAACTCCTTATCATGATAATTTTACTTAAATTTTTAATAGGTATAAAATTTATATTTTTCAGGTTCAGCACGGCAATATTAAGTGTTAATTCATCAGAAATACCTGTAGAAGCTAGTCATTGTTCACTGTTCAAACTTCAAACACCTAAAATTCAAGTTATTTTTAACTGCAAAAATTATATAGGATTTGTGATAAAAATTATTGATACTTTTAGAGAACGAAATAATTTGTTTGTAAAAATCTTGATGCTTACCTATAGGTATATATCAAATCATGTATGTAGCTATATTATAATATGTATATTAGGGTGACAATAAAAATCGAAAGTTGGAGTTTTTTATTGGCCATTTGTTCAATGCTGCTACTACATGAGAAAACAATGTACTGTAAATATTAGGTCATTCAGATAATATTTAAGGGTGTCTCAAGTGAGGTAAATAATTCTCCTTATAACAAAAATTAATTATTCATTACCTAGTAAAATAAATTAATATTTTTTTAATTAATGTAAATAAACGTTAGTTTTAGTTCATAAGGTTTAAGTGCAGGCGTATTCCAATCGTAATAAGTAAATAATATATTTACTAAATATATTCCAGGGTGTCTTTCATTCAATTGTAGACCACCCATTAATTCTTGCTTTTCCTCAAGCCATACCCCTTTTTCAATGTACCAGGCTGAGACTTCCTATGATCCTCAACAACCTGCAAGAGATGTTGGCGCTGTTCTTCATTCTTCGTAATCTTTGTATTGAAGGCCTGGATCAAGGCAATTCCCCTCTCTGCCATGTCATTGACGACTTAGTCCTTCAACTATAGTCAAACCAGTCTTGAAATCTTCGTCGTCCGGCCAGGTCTCTGGTTCCTTGGACAAGAAACCATCATTAATTTTTAGAAGTTCAAAAAGAAGCTTTGATCCTTTCGAGGCAAAGTCTGAGAGCTGCTTTGTTGAAATGGAAGAAACAGCAGGTATTTGGGCTCGCTTTGG
This sequence comes from Bathynomus jamesi, assembly GCA_023014485.1. Lineage (NCBI taxonomy): Eukaryota > Metazoa > Arthropoda > Malacostraca > Isopoda > Cirolanidae > Bathynomus > Bathynomus jamesi. The sequence goes on from JAJOZX010005595.1 coordinate 4,522, forward strand.
AGGATCTTCAGCAGCTTCTTTTTCGAGGATTGATCGAGCGATATTCTTTTTCGTCGTTGCATTGATACCTTTATCAAAGAGTGCGAGACCAATCAAGTACTCGCTGAGGTACCATAAGTGACGACCGAGGACACTAAGGCAGGATGCTGAGATCTTTTCATCGTGGTACTTTGCTAGGTCTTGAAGAAGCTTCAAATCGTTCGCGGGAGCAGATGAAGGACTGCTGGCCGTGAACCACGCGCTGACATATAACTCCAGGGCAAAAAATACAAATTGTTTTAAGCCAGACATTTCACGAGTTGTAAGTCTGAACTGATGGGAAAGCAGCAGGATTTTTAATGAATAAATTACTTTTGCCATCCAACGTGCTCGGTGAAGTGCTCCAGGTCGCCGAAACCTAAAGTTAGGTAAATTACTTCCAAGGATTGTAATCGACAACTCCAAGAATTCACGGTAATCATCCCTCGGCTGATGTTTTGTCAGATATAGATTCCAGCAAGCGATCAGTTCTTCTCGATTCTCATTCAGACTCGATGGAAGGTCTGACAGGGTCTTGTACTTATCTTGGCAAATTGTATTCCACGTCTCTTTGAAGCGGGAGAATAGGAGGATATCTGGACAAGATGATGGTCCATGCATTCCATGTACGCCTTCTCAACGACAAGTTCTAGGATGTGATGGCGACGTGCAAGGTATAAGAGTCGGCGGCCGAGTTTCTGCTCCAAAATTACGCATGCCCCAGACAAGTAACCAGTATTTGAAGCTGTAGTGTCGAAGCTCATAGCTGATACCTTTTCTGACACATTCCATTCTTTGAGCGCAGCATGTACCACCGAGGCGATGACCTCACCCGTTCCTGATGTCAGCTTAGGTACACCCAAGAGCTTCTCGGTATCAACTCCGGTTACGAAAATGGCTAGTCGGTCACACCGACCACCTTCATCGTCTGGTAGAATTTTTCCGTCCCAGTGAACAGTGAGCACTTCGTTGGGTGTGAACCTTTGTTTAATCTTTCCTGCCGTCGCCGAACGGAGCCTTTCTCGTGATTTTCTAATGGTTTCATAGTTGAGCGCGAGTTTTTGTGAGTTATGGCCGAGGCTTCTAGCCATAACGTCGATAATCCTGTGTGCTGAACGATGACTGATTCCTGTGCGATCCAATGTACTTGCCAATTCGGAAGTGATGACTTGGATAGTGCCACGAGCATAACACTTGCGTTTTTCAGGAGAGGCGGGCGGTGAGTCTTCAGATGATGGCGCAGAACTTGGTGCTTTAGACGTAGAAGATGATTCCAGCTCAATATTTTCAAAAGTAATATTGGCTTGAGGTTGGTGCCCCGGGGCACTGGCCCCCCCTGACCCCCCTCTCGACGGCCCTGTATATATATTTATATACTCGTATATATATTATCATAGGAAATCAAATTCAGTTCCAAATTTATATAATGTAAACATCAAACTATGCCAACAATTAATGAAACTTTTCTAGAACAATTTCCAATAATAATATAATCAATGTATCAAAATAAAAAATATTACCTTAGATATCTTAAAAGAATCGGGAGAGAACTTCTAAGCGTTGTTTTCAGTCAGGCAGTCGTATGCAAAATTAACTTGAAGCACCAAAAGCTGATCATCCAAAGATTGATACACATCATATTATTTAACGATTTATTTATGAAAATTTTAATTTAATGAAATAAATTAATCGATTTGCATAATCTATAGTATGAAATAAAGGAAACAATTCTATTAAATTATATAATACACTTGCATTCTCGAAACATTTTTGTTTATGAAGCGTTGTCGAAACTCGTTCATTCTTGAAATTTCTTCCGCACGACAATTTCATTCATGTGACTCGAGGCACCCCTAAATGCTTTCCGAATTCCATGAGATTTCGTCTACGGTGTTTCCTCATAGAGTGGCAGCATTGGACAAATGGCCGGCAAATTTCTTTGAATTTCAAATTTTATCCCTATAAGAAGTTGTCACCCTAATGTGTATATATATATGAACTATTTGTGAAGTTATCTTTAAAATGCTCAAAATTTTCAACATCCACAATTTCAAATGCTTGTGGAAAGCAAACCCATGGAAATCCCACTCCAATTTTTTGCTTGAATATGCTTCATCTAAAGGTCTTTACTTATGCCAATTTTCATGACCTTGAATTTTGAACTCTGACCTGAGGTCAAGGTCAAAGGTGAAATATAAATGCAACTTTTTTTTAACGGAATGTACGCACTCTGTGCATAAAATTAAAGTTATTCTGTTGTCTTTTCTGAGCATTTTGACACCAAAATTATTAAAATCCATCCATTAGATCCTGAGTTATGACCTTTCAAAATCACGAGGTTATGCTGCTGACCCCAAATTTGGGGAGTCATTACTCCCAAACTATTTGACCCAAGTGGCTAAAATTTGGTCACGCTTCATTACTCATCATACCCAACTACCACACCAAAAATCACTAAAATCGGCGAGATGAGTGGCAGAAATCACCAAAAAGTGTGTACACTTGACAAGGAATGCCTCCAAAGTAGCCTACATAATTTAAAGTAAATTCCTAGTTTAGATGCGTCCTTCGAATTTTTATTGCACATGCATAAAAGTTACACCACCATTAGATTGGAAATAATTTATACGAAGTGGCTCCTTGCCCGGCATGCCGGCCGTGTAGCCTACAGACTACATGGCCGGCATATATATATATATATATATATATATATATATACACATATTGGTGAAGGCCGCTTCTGGCAAGCTTCAATTTCAATTTAAGCAGAAAGCAACAGACAAGAAGGAAAGAAACATCCATCAAGTTGGAAAGGACTATATTTTGTATATTGCAACGTTTCAAGCACAAACTATGCTCATCCTCAGGCAAAAATTCTAAAAAGTTAAAAACATATTAAAAACCATAATGACATTAACAAAATAAAATAGGGAAAAAATCCACAAGCATTAAAAACAAAGTCACACTAAAAAAAAAAAATTCTAGAAAGTTACAATTAAAAACCATAATGACTAATATGAAACAAAAGCGAACAATTAACAAGCTTTAAAACAATAAAAGTGACACTAAAAACGAACAATGAATAACAGCTATAAAATACAAAATGTAAAACTCCAAAAACTAAAAATTCACAGGCTATCTTTTAAAACACTAAAAAATTAAAAACCCACACTAAAAGGAACACACCTTAAGTCTAAGCAGCACAGATTCCGAGGCAAAACTAAAAAAACAGAAGCATCTAAAACCAAGTAAAGGTTGGTTGTTCAAGATGTTCAGTTTAGACGGAGGGGAACGGATGAAATATCAGAGTTAAGCGAAGGGGAGAGTTTTTTAATATATAGGGATTCTAAAAGTCTTAACGTTTGCTCACACGGAGCGGAATCTAAAATGTTAAAATTAGCTAAAGTTATATCGACTTTGCATAGAACAACATGGCTGCGTATAGCTGAAGCTTCTTTAGTTTTCAAAGGTTTGTCAGTTCTATGGCTTATGCCCATATGGGCACAGAAACGCGACTCGAGGCTCCGCACAGTGCTACCAATATAGCTCCGATCACATCGGGGACACTTGAATTCATAAACGACAGCACTGCGCAGAGCATCCGATACACGGTCTTTAACATTAAAATATGAGCCAATAGAACGACGGTTGACAAATACTAGTTTAAAATCTATTTGACAATAAAATTTACTAAGAAGTGGCAGAAGGTTATTACGGCAATAGGAATTCAGATATCCCATTTCTGGGAGCACTAGATAATATACATTTTTAGGCACGTTAAAATTATACTTTTTAGGTTTGTAAATGTTAGCTAGAAATCTATTGATAGCGTTTTCTACAATCTGCAAAGGATAGCCATTATTCACAAAATATTTTCTTAAAAAAACAAATTCATTATGCAGACATTGATAGTTGGAACATAAATTATACGCTCGGTTAAGTAGGGTGTTTACAGATGCCAGCTTGTATTTAAAATCACAATAACTTAAAAAATTAAGACCAAGACCAGTGAACGTCTTCTTACGAAAAACTGAAGTAATAATAGAATCACTCTCTCTGCTAATCAGTAAATCCAAGAAAGGCAGCTTGGAGTCAGATTCTTCCTCCAGAGTAAACTTTATGTTTGGATGCAAGTTATTTAAAAATGTAAAAATTGATGAGCACTGCTAGCATCAGTAAACACTGCAAAAATATCGTCAACATATCGTCTATAAAAAATAGGCCTTATAGGGGTAGGAGGCTGGGTAAACATTTTAGTTTCTAAATAGGTCATGAAACAATCTGCAGCCAAATGGCCGATCGGAGATCCCATGCCCACGCCATCAATCTGCTGGTATATATCTCCATTAAATATAAAAGTACTACCTTTAAGAGTTTGCTCTAACATAGAATTAATGTCTTTTTTATCAAAACTTTGAAGTTTGGGGGAATTACTAAAAACCTTGTCAAGGATAATTTTACGAGTTTCGTCCACAGGGATATTGGTAAACAGGGAACTAACGTCAAAACTTACCAAGTAATGGTTTGAGTTAAATTTCTTATTAAGAAGTTCCCTTTGAAAAGACGCGGAATCGGAATAGTATACTCATTTTTGGAGAAAGGGGAAAGCAAACTAACCAAAAATTTGGCAAGATTATACGAGGGCAAGCTATATGAAGCCAGAATAGGCCTCAAAGGAATCCCGGGTTTGTGTATCTTAGGGAGACAATATAGTCGTCCCAGAACCTAACCTAATCTAACCCAACCCAGGCATTATTACAACCTTGGCATGAATTAATGTTGTCAAACTCCATATTTTAAACTTTTTAAAACACAAAGACATACACCTTACCTTTACAATGTCAAAAATGGGACTAATTTTAGCACGAAGAGTGAAATGTTACATTACTGATAAGTTGGAAACCTAAAAGCTTAGATTTTCTCCTGATACAGACGATGGGTATCAAAAATATATCATAAAATATATTATTTTATTTATAATTTATAAAATTCACAAAATTATAAAATTTCCACCCCACACTGTTCATAAATAAACTATTGCCTATCCAATGATATAATCCGTAAATTTGTAGAGTACCAGGTTACCTTCTGAACCTTCTCAGAAGAATGAAAATGTTGACACGTCCGATCCAGTTCCATGAAACCTACATACGTCGTTGCGTTTGCTCAATACTTCAGATGTCACTATGGAAACTCTCCCTCCTTTCGAAGTTCCAAGTGTGCACCAGGAATCGTCAATGGAAGAGAGTGAACCTGTTGCCGCTGTGGCAGTGGCTGACGGACCCATCTCCTTGAAATTGTGCAGGATTCTTCGCAGAAGGGGAAGGACAAGTTGATTGAAAGTTCGGAGTACTCGTATGTTGTCAGTCGTAAACGATCCACTGTGACTTATTGGTGGTGTAGTGTCCGAAATAAAAATTTAACTTGTCGTGCTACTGTTAACTTCCTCAGGGAATTGAAGGCATATCATCATCAGAATCGGAAGTACGCAGCTCAGTTCCACAAGAAACAGTATTAGCCCCACTCCTGTTCATTATGATGTTGACAGAGATAGATAATGAAGTAGACGACAACATTATAGTATTATCCTTTACTGACGATACAAAGATCAGCAGAAAAATCGGCAATACAGAAAAGGTGGAAGCCCTACAGAGGGATACAAACAGAATATACAAATGGTCAGAAGACAATAACGTGAATTTTAAAAATGAGAAATTTCAGCTCTTGCGATATGGAAGAAATGAAGAACTTAAACAGCATACAGTGCCCCAAGTAGACAGGAAATTCAGAGAAGCACAAAAGCAAAAGATTTTGGAGTAATAATGACCGATGATGCAAAATCTGACACACACAATCAGATAGCGATAAACAAAGCAAAAGGATATGGCACAGCTACTAAAAACCTTCAAAAGAACGGACGAGAAGGTAATGATTCCCCTGCTGAAAACATCGATCATTCCAAAATTTAAATACTGCTCAGTCTTGACGTCGCCATACAAAAAAGAAATTAATAAACTAGAAGTCCAGAGGTATTTCACAGCCAAATTTGATGGCTGCAAAAACTCGACTACTGGGAAAGACTCCGTAAATTAAATCTGTATTCGCTGGAAAGAAGAAGAAAGAGACACACTATAATTTACATACAGAAAATTATCGAAAAACTGGTACCAAACTAAACCAATTAACATCCAAACAACAACAGAAAATGGGAAGGATAGAATGTGTAGTGTTCTCAAACTAAACGCCGAACAAGGGACACCCTCAACACTGAAGGGAAATAGCTCAGTTGTCAGGGGGCCCCCCAAGACTTTTTAACCAGTTTCCAAAGACCTCAGGAACATCACAGCGGTCAAAGTTGAAATCTTCAAAAGAAGACTAGATGCCTGGCTCAGGACGGTACCAGATGAGCCAGTTGTGCCTGGCTAATGGCAGTGGCTATGTACGATGGAGATCGCAAGAAAGCGACTCGGTTTTCCATCAGGCCAGGCCTAGAGGTGGTGCCAGCAGCTTGACCTTCGTGTGAAGAAAGACACACGAACTTTTAGCAGGTTTACCTTATATATATTTATAACGATTACTTTCCTTTCCATAATCTTAGTATTTTAAGATAAAAAGTTTTCGACCAACCAACTAAGCGTCACACACTATGTGAAGTATTTTGAATCTCTTTCATTCCATTTCATTTTCATGATGTTGGTTACAGAGATGTCCTTTGTATTTAAATTTAATTTTAAAAACAAATTCTGTGATCGTATTAAATGGCAATCCCCTTATTTTAATTGTTTTAATTTTAATTCTTAATGGAGTGTTGTTCTTGTTTAATTTAGAATCTCGATGTAAAACTTAAGTTTTGTGGTCTGAACTCGTGTTTTTACTGGTCTTATATTTTAGTTTTTGATGGCTAATATATATGTTTCACTTCCTATTTTACCACTGACGATAGTGATAGTCTAATGCCAAGAGCTCTGAAAGTAATAAGTGTATGTAATTGGACTTGCTTTGATCTTCATTATTATATGCAGTAAAACCTCTCTATAACGAAATGTATTTATATAAGCCAAATGGATGTTGTTGTAGAGAGGTTGTTTGTTATAAAGAGGTTTTCCTTTGCCGATATTATAGTGTATATTTTAATGGCCTATTTAGACCCTCATTAGTTACACACACACACACAGTATATTAAATGCATTACTTAAAAGTATTTCTCCGTGAGGAAGAAACAGTCTAGCCAATTAAGCATCAGCAAATCAGCATGCCGCTTACTTTCTTGATCGGGGAAATGGCGGTAGAGACGAACACGTGCAGCTCAGGCTAACAGCGAAAACACCTTATAACGAAACGTTTTTTCGATAGAGAGATTTCGTTATAGTGATGTCGTTATTGAGAGGTTTTACTGTATATATGTTATAATGTAATGTTTCATACAACAAAGACCCTAGGATCCACTCATGGCTGGTCTACCTAACCATGTTTGTAATTGTGTATGGAGTATGTCCTCCGTGGTAGCGGAGGGGACCTACAATTTTACGTGGGTTCCGAACCACAAAAACCATAATTTTACTACCTTAAACTATACCCAATCTATCAACATATGCATCTAATCGATTTTTAAACATGTTTATAGACATGCTAGTAATTACTTCTACCGGCAAACTATTCCAGCTATTTATGATTCTATGCGTAAAAAAGTTTTTAGCAACTGCTGTCTCCAACCTTCTACTTGTCAGCTTACACCCGTTATTTCTAGTTCTACTATATTGTGAGATTTCGAAACAGCTATCTCTATTTACGTTATCGAACCCATTCATAATTTTAAAAACCTGGATTAGATCACCCCTCAGCCTCCTAGTCTCGGGTGTAGTCAATTTTAACTCCTTAAGCCTATCCTCGTACGACGTTGACCTAAGCGACCGAATCATCATAATTGCTCGTCTTTGAACTCTTTCGATTTTGTCTATATCTTTGAGCATATGCAGATTCCAAAATTGGATCGTGTACTCCAAATGGGATCTAACTCCTTCCCTGACATACTATATGGAAAATTACCATTACGCGAACCTATATGTAAAATTTTGCACTTATCAACGTTAAATCTCATTTGTCATGTGACCGACCAATCTACGATTTTATTCAGATCTTCCTGGATTTCACCTCCATCTTCGTCATTAATCGCCCTACCACCCAATTTCGTGTCATCCGCAAATTTTGAAACTGTACTGACTAGGCCGACATCTAAATCGTTAATATATATAAGAAAAAGCAAGGGCCAAATACAGAACCCTGAGGAACGCCGCTCGCTACATTATCCCAACACGACTCCGCTCGATCAACGACCACCCTGTTTTCTACCTCGCAACCACGCTTCTATCCAATTTATTACTACACCCCTGATTGCATGAGCCTTAGTTTTTCAGTCTTTTGTGCGGTACGGTGTCAAACGCTTTTTGAAACTCTAAATACACTACACCTACTGCCCGATTACTATCGTAAACTTCATCCACGCTTTGGAAGAATTCTAAAAGATTAGGTAAGCAAGATCTGTTTCGCCTAAAACCGTGCTGCGTATTTCTAATCAACTGTGCAATTCTAAGAGTTCGACTACACTGCGTTAGCACTTAAGCACATTACATTTTCTCCAATGTTTTCAAAAGTTTTTCCCCCAATTTCAATGAAATTTGTAGCAAATAATCACATTGATGGTATTCATTTCGATAAAATATTTTGATAATTAAAATAATTATTTTCTCATTTTATTGAAAAATATGTAAAATATTGTGTTCCGAATTATTAAGCAATATTCTAATTACAGATCTAAATGGTGAAAATGGGTAAGAAGGATGATTTAACATTAACTGAGAAAAGAAAAATAGTCAAGTTACTCGCTGAAAATATAAAACCTATTGAAATTGCGAAGCAGTTTGGCAGAGCTTATCGAAATGTAAACAGGTTTGTAACGGAGGGTACCAAACTGAGGCAGCGAAGTGATAAAGGAGCTATAAGAAAAGTGACAAGGTGGCAGATATCTGTAATCAAGCGCAAACTGCAAAGCATCCATTGTCCTTAAGTAAAGAGGTTTTTGAGCAGGCTGGCATACATAATGTACCAAGAACATCTCGATGTGGAATCCTCCAAACAATTGGCAAGACGTGTAAACCTACGATTCAGTCACCATTAACACCCAGGTACAAGAAGCAGCGTGTTGAATGGGCGCGTCAGTACGTGAAAAACAGATTTTAATACTGTATTGTTAACTGATGAATGAAGAGCAACCCTTGAGGGATCTGATGGTTGGTCAAGAAGATGGATTGCTAAGGGTCAATCTCTACCATGGAATGAGGTTTTCTTTTAGAAAGTTTTTGTAAGACTGGGCATTCATTTTCACACCATCAGGCACTCTGTATGGGACAGCTACTTCATTGCCTATCAATCCTGCCCAAAACATGACACTACCTCCACCTTGTTGGCGTCTTAATCTCGATGGTAGAAATTGGCTCTCAGCAATCCATCTTCTTGACCAAACATCAAGTCCCTCAAGGGTTGCTTTTCATTCATCGGTGAATAATACAGTATTAAAATCTATTTTCACTTACTGACGCGCCCATTCAACACGCTGCTTCTTGTACCTGGGTGTTAATGGTGACTGAATCGTAGGTTTACATGTCTTGCTAATTGTTTGGAGAATTTCACATCGAGATGTTCTTGGTACATTATGTATGCCAGCCTGCTCAAAAACCTCTTTACTTAAGGACAATGGATGCTTTACAGATATCTGCCGCCTTGTCACTTTTCTTATAGCTCCTTTATCACTTCGCTGCCTCAGTTTGGTACCCTCCGCTACAAACCTGTTTACATTTCAATAAGCTCTGCCAAACTGCTTCGCAATTTCAAATAGGTTTTATATTTTCAGCGAGTAACTTGACTATTTTTCTTTTCTCAGTTAGTGTTAAATCCTTCTTCTTACCCATTTTCACCATTTAGATCCGTAATTAGAATACTTGCTTAATAATTCGGAACACAATATTTTACATATTTTTCAATAAAATGAGATAATTATTTTAATTATTTATCAAAATATTTTATCGAAATGAATACCATCAATGCTGGTATATATAGTGATTATTTGCCTCAAATTTCATTGAAATTGGGGTAAAACTTTTGAAAACATTGGAGAAAATGTAATCTGCTTAAGTGCGAACGCAGTGTATACGATCCCTAAATGTCGATTCCAATAGCTTACCTACAAGAGACGTTAAACTGATTGGCCTCTAATTTCCCGCCTTTCTTAAAAATAAAAATAGGGGTTACATTCGCTAACTTGAAATTATCTGGTACGTACCCCTCATGCATGAACACGTACGTAGGATCTTTCATTGTCCAAGTAAAATGGCTCTGGACTCAAAAAAAACGTTGGGTTGGCTCGGCTGTTTAAATATATAATAGGTTATGTTAACTTTTATCCCACCGTTGTGTAGTGGCTAGCGCCCTCAGCTTCTAATCAAGTGGTGGTGGGTTTGAACCTTGGGGTGGCCCAGTTTTTCATATATACTTTGGTTAACCTTCGTTTTGTTTCCACCCGAATTGTTCATTCTGACGAAAGTCAAACTTGTTGTTCCACCTTAGACCTACAGTTTAACGTGGAATCCGGGCCACAACCCACTAACCACATATATATAAAATATTTTGTGTGTAATTTTTATGAATTAATACTCTTTCCACAACTGCACAATCACATCTAGTACTCAGTCCCGTAGCCAGGACTTCCCAAGTATGGTTGTGTGTGTGTGTGGGGGGGGGGAGGGGGGGGGGGGGGGTCCAAAACTGTAGAAAGAGGACCCCTCACTGCGGAGTGAGTTTATAGTAGTTTGTGAAGTTTCAGAACGCGAAAGGAAAATACCGAAATTATTTTGCTGAAATATCAGCGTTCTGGTCCACCCACAGTGTTTTCATAAGGTTTTATGGTTACATACGGCCAACTTTCAGCATGCATCTGTTTCCTGATACATCATTAATACACTTTTTTTTTTTTTTTTAGCCTATATGAAAAACGCATCGAGGCGAGCTTTTGATATTTTTTGAATGATGCCACTCCACAAACTAAACTACCCTTTGTAGAATCGCCTACCGGACCATCAACGACCATAGAAGTGGGATGTAATAGTTGCTAGTCTTCGACTAGGCTGGGGATCGCCAAATTGCGGCTCTTTAAGAACACTAACTTTAATGGCGAAGGAAAAAAAAAAAAGTGTCTCCCAATTATTTTAGATAAACAATGAACGTCTACAAACCTAACAATGAAATAACTTGTCCAAATAACAAACGAGATGTGGTTTTGATAACGTTTGACAACTCCCCCTTCGATATGTGTACTGCATTGCGGGATACGGATACTATGTCAGTGTTCCCGAGATTATCGTGCTGCTGATGGCCTAGTGACCAGGGGTGGGGAACCCTTGGCGCGCGTGCCAAACGTGGCACGCCAACGACTTTTTTCCGGCACGCGACTCCCCGGGCTCACCTTAAAAAAAATTAAATAAATAAATATCCAAATTCTTCGCTGAGTTTTATATTTTAACTTAATGTTTTCTGCTATAAAATGGTAAAGATTAACTTCTGTTTAATATATTATGTAGGTAAAATAACATTTTATTTTCTCTAATTTTTATGTATTATTCATAAGGGATTAAGAATCAATAAAAGAATATCTTTAATTTTATTTTCTTTCATTGTGCTTTAGTCAAGTAAAACGATTATGAGATTGGGCACTGTAATGTATTGGGAAAACTTTAAAAAACTTATGGCTGATTGATCTGATATATAAAAAACAAAAAAAAAAATCAGAATTATTGTTTACTCTTTTGCTGATGTTAAAAATTGCGTTTTTAAATTGTGTGGCTGTATATGGCAGCTATAATTACACTTAAAGGCTAATAAAAAATATCCACGCTATCAACAGGGTAGAACGACCTTCAAGTAAAAATTCCGTCACTAAATTTTACATTTATTCAATCTTACATGACTTACAATAATCACTTACAATATTCTGATTTTACCGCTCCAGTGTAATTTTTGATTATTTGAAAAGGTTCTCCCAATACTTAAAAGGCACCAAATATGTTCCCCAAAATTTCGGTTGGCAAGTGAGAAAATTTTGCATCAAAGATTTGACGATTTTGGCACGCTCACTTAAAAAGGTTGCCCACCCCTGGGCCCTAGTCACTCGGCTATCATCACTATTTCCGATCATCCCACATAAAAAGTGTTTCATCAAAATGTACTCAATACCTAATCTGTTAATTTTCAGGATTTTCAATTATAATTTTTCAAACACCCAAGCGAGTTAAATAGCTGCTAAGCTGTTGATAGAAAAAGGAAAAATTCAGAGAAAGTGGAAAATGATAAACTTTAATGACCATGGTCATAAATGATATTAAGCAAATTCAGAAGACACAGACAAATATATTTGCATTATATACATGTATAAAAAATAGACTCCGTTTAACGATCAATAAAAGTTTAAAAAACAACGACTAGAATAAATCGGTAAAATTCCAATCTGGAAAAAATCACCATTTTATAAAAGCTTATTAATAAAATTTTCATACCAATATTTCTGTTTCGGAAAAAATATGCGCCGCGATCGTTAGCATCGCTGACTACGAATCCACCGGCCCCGAATTCGATTCCCGACGAAAACAGGCGGCGCGCAGCTTACCTATTTTTTTTCGGAAGGATAAGCAGCTGGGTAAGTAGATAAATGGACAGTACTGGATATCCTGGGTGGCCTTGTGGTTGAGACACTGGGCTGCTGATCGGGAGGTCGTGAGACTGAGTCCGGGTAAGGGCTTCGTAATTTCTGACCACCCGTGGTGGGTCGTGGTTCCGATTCCACGTTAACCCAGGGTAGAGCAACAAGCTTGACCTTCGTCAGAATGAACAATTCGGGCTTAGGCAAAAACCAAGGTAAACCAAAGTACCTAAATTTTAGGGGTAACATGCTGCATAAAAAATTAAATCTAACTCGCACTTTAATTAAAACAAAAAATACTTTGTACACAAATTTAAAAAAATATAATTTACAAAATCTAATAATTTTATAATCATTCAAGAACAGATTTGGAATGTACGAGAAAAGGTTACTGTAGATACCGATTTAATCGTGTGGAGAGAATGCTGGTCCACCAGGGTGCCAGTGTAAATGGATATGTATGCTTTAGTTTCTATTTTCTCTCTTCTTCCTTACCTTCTATATTTTATATCCGAGTATATCTGCCTTCTCACCCGAACTCATTTAGGAAAGGAGATATTTGATGATGATGATGATTGATTGAAAGTCGTGTTACATGAACCAAGTTGGGAAGACAAAACTGATCAATTCAGCAATTCACTTTGTTCATGCAAAGTAAATTGTAAAGCACTTTTGTATTTTAATATTTCATCTGCTATATCCTTGAGTTTTTTTATCCCTTCCTTATGAAGTTTCGTAGTTTTGTTTTTGAAATGGCATTCCTTTTGCAGTTTCAGTACCAGGTAATGAAGCCAATATATGTTGGTAATTGGAGTGAATTTCTTCCAGTTATTTCTGTGGATTTGAAATTAATGTTTAGAGCAGGATTCTCAAAACTTATTTTCTTCTGTATACCACCTACAGGAAAACAAAACTTACCATACCATCACCCTTAAATTCTAATTTTTTTTAGGGCAGACCTATCTACATATTACCATTATTTTACAGGTATGCACAATTAAACTACCTAATGTATAATTATATAATTATTAAATAGATTATGTACCGCAAAAATGTACAATTTTTTGTTATATTTTATTATTATTATTATTCACTTTACAAAAGAATCGTGGATTGGATATGGTAGTTCACATACCACAGTTCGGGAACTGCTGATTTACAGCATCTTTTGAAGCTTGAGTCCTTTATTTGTGTGCTTCAGAACAATGGTACTGTACTAATGGTTTATAATCTGTATTTCTACATACAAATGGGAATAAAAGCACGACTGCTGGTAACTAAATTAAAGAAGCTATCATAATTAAATTACAATTTTTGTCGAAGTATAATAATAATAATAAAAAATTCCGTTTGCAAACGTGTTGCTAATTCTACCGACGTTTTTCCACTGTATATTTCAATTCACAGAAACGATCCTACCTCCTTGATTTTAAAAGTATCTTATTTACAAATGCATTTTATTTTTATGTACGTAACAAGGATAAAAAATGTCAGTGTTAACTTTAGTTCCTATATACTTGGGAAGGCAATATTTTGAAGCGTTACATATACTAAGTTAAGACAAAACTAATCAATTCAGCAATTCATTATAGTTCTGCAGCTGCTCACGCAAAGGATGGCAGATGGAGTTCTTTGTAGGAAATACAGGCAGAAAATATTAGTGTTGTCTATTTATGTCTACGTTAAAAATCAAGTAAAATATAGGATACTTCTTAATTAATGAGGGGTGAAAACTAGAGTTCACTGCGGATGCACCAACGAAATACAGGAAGAACTCCATCTGCAAAATCTAAATGTTGGGTGCACACTGACTGCGTTTAATCGATCATCCCCATGCAGAAAATTGAGAGAGCATCAGCAGATGGGCTGCTGCTGCTGCTGTTCTGTGGGGTTGTTTAACCTCCTTTGTAACAGCTTACGTGTGATCCAAACCATAGGAGATGGGGCTATTCGTTTGATTTTACAGCGAATTTACGCTGAATGCTCGTGGATTATTTAATACAAAATATTGAACTTAATGTGGTACTAATAGAATATCAGCCAACTTTTGTCCGACTGTAACTTTAAATGTAACCGCCAGTAAAATTCTTATTCACATTTTAAAACAGTTTGTCTCTGATACCCTATCTTTGCTTTTGCTATTTAATCGAATGAAAAAATAATGCAATGAACCCTTAAAGTTGCGAGTAAAGCACTTAAATCAAAACAGGGTGTTGCAGTTACAGTTTTAAACAATACAGAGACTGTCTGATTCTCGCAAACTGCTACTCCTAGCAGCCGTCAATGTACTATATACAGGGTGGTCCAAAAGTCCCTATCTATTTTGCTGAAATAATTATTTTACGATAAAAATGTACGAGCAGTAACATAATTAGATGTATATTTATTTGTCAAGCTTAGGTCTAAGATCCAATGTGAACACGATCAGTCTCTGCAAATCTCAAATCTGTCCACTGTTTTGCAGAACACATTCTCAAGCATCTCTGGGGTTATTTTAGCGACTGCCGCGACAACACGGGTTTCGCAGATCCTGCAGGTCTGTAACGCTTGTTTTGTAAACCTCAGACTTTTATAAAGCCCCATGCAAAGAAGTCTAATGGTGTTACATCCGGAGATCGTGCTGCCCAGGGCCCGTTTCCACCACGTTCAATCCAGCGATTTGGTAAGAGCTCATTAAGGTACGCCCGAACGATGTTTACATAGTGTCATCTTGTTGAAGGACAACAGTGTCGAGAATGCCATCTAAAAGAAGCTGAGGTTCAAGAAACTTGTGAAGCATGTCAAGATAAATTGGCCCTGTTACCGTAGCTTCTGCAAAGAAAAAGGTCCGTAAATCTTGATCTTGTCATAACCAACCAGAGATTAACTTCAGGAGAATCTCTCCCCCATTCGTAGAACTCTGCTGGTTTTGCAGTAGCCTATATACGGCAATTTTGTCGATTAACCTTTCCGCATGTGTGGAATGTCGCCTCCTCGCTAAAGAGAATGTGGTTTAATAAGTTTTCGGTATGAATTTTTTCAATCAATTCTGTGCACATGGCGGCTCGTCTTGGATAATTCTCTTCGTGTAACTCGTGTAGCGCTTGAATATGGTAACTTTTCTTTTTTAATGTTGATTTTAAAATCGTTAGAACAGTCGTTTTTGGTATGCTCAGTCTACGTGATGCTGTGCGAGTTGACATTCTAGGATTTGTTTCAAAGGCATCTCTCTCACCAATTCGACATTTCCGTGAGAGGTACCTGAACATCCAGAACTTGCCTCATCATGAACAAATCTTGTTCTTTTAAATTTATTGACCAGCTCGCGAACTGCTTTGTCTGTAGGTCCTGGTTTGTGAAATTTTCTTTCGAATTTTTCTCGAATTTCTTTGCACTTCCCTTGAAAACGTAGTTACCACCATCGCACGTTCTTGTACATCTATCATCATCTACGGCATGTAGAAAATAAAATAAAAATATAATTATTTCAGCAAAATAGATAGGAACTTTTGGACCACCCTGAATATCAATAATTAATTACGGATTCATTTTCGGACTTGCGTGTCCTACAAATAAGAAACATTTTCCAAATATCCCCAAAAGTGCCAACACTTGTCACTGCTCAAGCAAATTCTAAAATTACTATAACTGGAAAATTGTCATCCCAGTTACACGACCAAATTAAAATTGAAAGCTCTGCCGAGTGTTTCTTAAGTAAATTATGAACTTACTCATTATTTTCCTGCATCTTCCTGTAGATTTCGAATTGGTAGTCTCCATCAGCGGTAAATAAAGAAGGGTCTGTGGCGAGGTCATTAAAGAAAATTCGACCGTCGGCGAGTAGACGCGACAATGTAAAATCAATAACCGTTGCTTTCACCCCCTAAAACAAATATAATAAATGAAAGCAATTACTTGTATTAAATATGTGCTCATTAATATTTAAAAACGTTCTTGAACATGTACTGGGGTTGACGAAAGTAAATAGAGACAACGATTATTGTCCTTAAACTTCTTAAAAGAATATAACCTGCTGAAACCAAGTTGTGAGGATAAAATAACTATCAAAGATAAATTAATGTATATATATTTCACAATGCCACAAGGAAAAGGTTCCTGGGAATTAACAGATTTCACAGGATGTCGAATTGTTGGACTTGGATAAACAAAGCAGAGAGTGGAAGAGGAATTTCACGAAGATTTTGCATTCCATTAACAATAAATAGTCATTATGAAGTTCAAAAATACCCTGAAAGCAAAAGTTGCTGATCGTCCTGGCAGTCCAGGTCCATCTGAAAGAACGCTGCGTAGTCACAAGATGTGCAGAAACGAAACCTGGCCAAACTTCCGCTGAATTAGATGCTGAAGCTAAGGTTAACTGTAGAACAAATCAAACGATAACTTCACGACGTGGGTTATTATTGCAGAGCAGCTAGAAGTCTATGCTGGCTCCTCGCAACATTACTCGTCGGAAGCAGTGGGTCAAACACGATTCTGCCTTTTGGAACACCGTAATCTTCTCAGTAAGGGAAAGAGAGGGGGGAATTTGGACCAGTCGATGAACAGAGCTGGTGGTCTGCACAAGACTCGTTAATTTAGCCAAGTATGTAAAGATCATGGAAAAAGGGTGGTTTGCCATTTATTCCATTGAAAACTATTTCTACACCAAAGTGTATCCATGAAAGATGGTGCCCCACTTCATACCGATCGTGTTATCCAGTGACGGAATTACACTAAAACTGAACGTCTTCCATGGCTAGGTCAATCCCCAGATATGAATCCAATAGAACGTGTGTGGTACACGCTAGACAGATATAAGGAAGTGACAATCAAATCCTACATCTATGGAAAGCCTCATCAAAGCCATAAAAGAATGAGCTGCAATGCTTCAAGAACAAATAGTAAAGCTCATTAGTGGAATGGCAGGCAGAACACGCGTTTGCTTTACATAATGCAGAGGGGAAAGCAAAACGATTCTACATTTCTTGAAAAACTTTTTGCTATTTATTGATTTTTTATTAGATTAAAAAACTTTGGAAACCGAAGTTATCTACTGACTTCTATCAACCCTCTGTAGATACACATCGCTAGAAACCCATTCGACTTTTGACCAGAATCTAATTACAATACTACTGAATATACTTACTAATCATCGGGAATGAGTTTACTGTAGTGTATCACATTCAAAGATCTCGCGTCACTTTCCACGAAAATATTTGCTACTGCCCAAACTTTTAAATCTGAACTCGTTCGAGTCGATGTGAAACGAGTTTAGAACCATCAGTACAGCTCTAATATTTTTAAAAGTAAATTCACTTGTGGTATGATGTACTCGACCATTTTAATAACCGGTATGGAGAGCACAGAGCTCAGACCAACTAATGCTACCCACTGTTTTAACTATATTATTATTCTTACTAGCACCATTGGGATTCGAACCCCGAACCTCAGTGTCTTCACTTCGCTTAAAGGAAAACTGTTACCCGCTGGGCTAAGCGCTAGTTCAACTGTACTTAGATACAAAATTTCAAACATAGCTCTATTAGCATGTTTTTCCAATAGTCTTTCACTATGCTAAAGTATTTTCCTTAAAATTTTTACCCATTTCTACCCAGATTATTGAAGGTCTGCACAAAATTTAGGCAGGATTTCAATATCTATATCATAATTTCACGGAATTCTTATCAAACATGCCTCTTAATTTTAACGTTATCATGATAACCATAACAACGGATGTAGGCTACCAGATTATCTATAGTTAAAGTGACCAGATTTTTTGAAGTTAGAAGCGGGACATATCCAGAACCCCCCCCACTGTGGGGTCCAGCGAGTGGAGGGGATGTTCCCCTGCCGCGGTTGAGAAAATTTTGAAATTGCAATACTCAAAAAACACGTTTTGGTGGCATCGTAAGCAGATATTTCAATGTTAATTTCAGCAAAAAAACAAGCCCCCATATGACATACATATGTGCTCCATTCTCTGTTGTACCAAATATATATATATATATACAATACTAACAATAAAAATCAAATAAGAGAAAATAACGAAACAGAGTCAGAGTCAAATTACCACTTTTCCACCAGTGCAAACTGACAACTTTCGTCTTGTATTACGTAATGCTTGAAAACACCAATAAAAACATTAATTATTAGTAGTAATTTTAATAAAGCGGGACATTTTTGCTCAATATCTCCAAAAGCGGGACAATTTCGGGACACCATACGTCAGCGGGACTGTCCCGCCGAAAATCGGGACTCTGGTCACCTTATCTATAGTACTACAACAGTTAATTCACTTTTCATGGAGATTTGGTGTGCGTTTCTTTATTTTACCCAATCAATTCACTGACACAGACGAAACCCCAAAACTCATTTTTCTGAACATTTTAGATTCCCAGAAGAGAGGGATGGCATTTTAATGATGAATCCTCTCTAGTAACCTTAATTCCTAAATCTGAACTAAAAATTACTCGCATTTGTTTTAAGTTTGATCGGATGACGCCTTATCTTGTAATGAAGAAACGATTCTGAAGTTTTTGCAATGAGAACATTTCCCCAATGGAGGTCTCTGTGCTCAAACTCAAGCGCCTCTTCAGCCACACTCAATGCATAGGCGACCTAGAAGCAATCAACTTAATTAAGGTTCAAAGGTTATTTATTATTTTATTATATTAACTCCAAACAAAAATATATTGATAACATCTATTTACGCGAGTAATACACTTACACTTTTTATTTTTGAGAAAAACAAAATTCCTGTCGAAATGGTGTCGAGAAATATTTCACTCGAACTTTATCGTTAAGAAATTTCTAACAATTGTCTTAGTATATGATGCTAAGGTAAAGTTAGGTTAGGTAAAATTTAGTTAGAATAGATAATCTTGTTTTGTCATTTTCGTTTGTGCAGGTCGAACGAAACGCTTTTGCCGAAAAATTTTCTATTCGAGAGAAATTTCTCGACATCAAGAATTTTCCTCGTCGGTCAAAAGTTGGTTTCAAAAGGCTCCGGCGCCTTATTTATTATATAAAACACGTATCTTCCGAGCTTTCACATATCAATGTTGAAGAAAAATTTTCAGCAATTCAAATTTGCTTACGTAAAAATTTCTCGTAGGGTACATAATTATTCTTAAAAAGAAACCCATTTTCATCTTGTTTTATGTAACAAGACGTTTAAAATCTTTAAAGTATGAAACTAGGAGCGAGTAGAACTCGAACCCGTGTCGTGTGGTTTCTAGGTCAGTACTACCGATTACACCATCCAGAACCCCCAAAATGGTTCGTTAAATCGAAGCCAATATTTACGCTCCACTCAACTTTCTCGCTTTTATAGAGCATGTTTAAATGTGGTTATTGCACTTAGAAAATGCATTCATATTTTAACCATCTATTTAAGCGTACTTTGCATTTTCACATTCAGTACATGAAAGCCTAAGTTCCCTCGATTAAAATATTATGTGAAAGTGAAGAGGGGTGGGGAGACCCTGACCATAGTAAAACTGCTACATTTTCAATTGTTATGGCGACATTTAACCAAATCTAAATAACATTGTAATGATGAATCTAAACCTAGCCGAAGTTAACATTCATTACACCTTTTTCCCCCACGGCATTTAAAGATTTTCAATAAAAATGTCTGAAACTGTAGCGACACTGGTAATGTCACACGAACGTTCATGTTGCGATGAACTCGGTGTGTATCTTAAAGTTTGTCCAAGACATCGTAAGGTAATAAAGAAAATAATAATAAAGAGACCTGCAAAAAAGATGAAAGAGCTTGCATGGCGTTATTGAACACAAAACTTTCGAGATCTTGTCCGGCGAACTCAAATTCCAGAATTACATGAAGCTGACAGTCTGGGAAAATATCTGGTCTATCATTTTCGGATCCTGTGACAAAATAAATTTCTATTTCACGTTTGCAAATAAAAGAAAAAATATAAAAGAAAAGCTAAAAAGCAGCAAACACATTTCGTATTTTATTCAGTAACCATTTAATTCAGGCGACTTTTACCAAAGAAGAATTTTACTTTTTTCAATGTATTTCTGCCGATGACCATACTATAAGATTATCGTTAAGTTTTAGAGGAAATATGATAGGTCCAGTATCCTGTTTACATTTATGAAAAAGAAAAAACTAGTTAAACTCAAAGGGAGAAGTACACTAGAAAACTGTGAAGACGATTGGGTCGACCGAATTTGAGTAATATAGTTTTAAATTACAAATAAAATCTTTCATTAAAAGTATTAATTACAATGGGTCACATTAACGTTCTCATACACTTTACTATTCACCTCTGATTGGAAAATTTAGATGTATGTAACTTTTCCTCACTAGATACTGATGGGATAACTCGTGGGCATAAGAAAATTAGAAAATAGACTTGTAGACTTGATCTACGAAAATACTTTTTCAGTCATAGGGTAGTAGATTTTTGGAATGACTTGCCATATGATATGGTAAACTAGCTCATTAGTTAATTTTAAGAAAAATGTAGACACTTTTATGAGTGAAAGAGATAGTTTGTAGATTGTATAGTGTATATTCTTTGCTTCAGTTATATAGGCCAGCGGTTCTCAACAGGTGGTCCGTGAGTTGACTAGATTATATTCAGTAAAACAATCCCCCCCCTTTTTTGTGGTGGCTAATTCTGACCTCTAACCGATAACATTTTCGGTTACTTGAAACTTTAAAGTTTCTATAAATGTTTTTTTACGACCATCTTATGTTTCCAATTCATGAACTGCGAGTTTTTGGCACAAATAAGCCCCTTCCCTGTTTTTATGCTGTTTTTTTTTTTTTTATGTAAACAGAACAGCAGTAAGTTTTATCATTTTTATTACATTTTTACTCCGACTTTGAAGTATAAATCAAGACTAAAAAACTATACTAATCTGGATACCTCAATTTGTCTATATGCTAATTAATCATAATGCAAAAGATAATTTTTGGGGAGGGGCCCCCAAAAATATAAAAATATCAAGGTTTTGATAAGAGGTCCGCAGTACAAAAAAGGTTGAGGAACGCTGATATAGGCTACTGTGGTGGTAGTAAATGGTTATATATTAATTAGCTGACTTGAGTTTGACATCTTGCAAGATTTTATTATTATTAAAAAATGTAGCTCATGACTTGGATTACCTCCATAGGCCCGAGTGGCTTCATGTTTTCCAAATGAAATGTAATGTAAAAAAAAAAATGAATAATGTAGATACTGGGAAGAAAAAGAGCGTACTCTGGTGTCAAATATAACACACTTACCTAATATATTTTACGTTATAAACAATAAAGTATTTTTTATGATGTTGAATAAAAAATATTTACCTTTATTTCTTGCGTATTCATCCCACAATTCTAAAAGTTTCGGAGGGTAAGATCCTCTCACACACCAACACCGATGAACACCAACAAACGAGGAGGTGAAATTATCCAAGGATTCGTTTCTGAGGTCACTCAAAGCTCTGCAAAAAACGAAGGAATTTTCATTTTACAGTAGCCAATTAAGAATCATTTATGAACTTGGTTACAAAGTTTAAGAAAAGCATGGATATCTTAATTTCCCAATAACAGATATTTGCATTTTGAAACCAGATTAACTGGCTGAAAATCTGATTGCAATGCTGAAATCAGTTCATTCAAATATTTTAGAAAAGCCTACTGGGAGCACTTCAAAATAGAGACTACGTACCCCTTCTCATCAGGAGTGATATTTCATCATCGTAATTGGACTGACTGAGGTTAAGTGAAACTGTCATATGTTGGTTGGTTTGCTCATTGTATCAGTTGCTCGGAAACACTAACACCGGACCTCCATTACAGATCATGAAAACCAATACAGACAACTCGCGAATCTTTGTACTAATGGGGCGGTCGAGGTGTGCGACGAAGCGAAAAGTGCGATGATGCGGAGGTCCATTATATAAAATACTGTACAGTGTACTTTACCATAAGAATTTACATGTACATTAATGAAGATGTCATAATTGTAGACTAAATTGTATGTAATGCAAGCTTAGTAAAACATAGTTTGGCTCATCTTTACGACTGAAAGGATATTGTCCTCTTTATCGCAATGGTGGCATATTTCAACTTTACATCTTGTGAGCACCTTACTTAGGAATTACATCATCGACCATACCAACAATACATACGACTAGTATTGAGGCCAAAATTAATGATTGAAAAGGATGAAAAGCACTGTTCAATGATACAAAGTGAACAGTCACACAATACACATTCAACAGTTGGCAAAGGACTAACATATGGGGCCCAGAGAAAGGAGGAAGATAGCGAATCAGGCATCGCATGGAACACCAACCTGTTATCGTACTCCAGACGTGCGATTAGCATCCAAAATCTCAAAAAACGCTGGAAAATGCGGGTGCAATGATGCGGAGGTGATGTACGATGATTTGGAGATTATATTTAGAGGGGGTTAATGTGAAGAAGCGGATGTGCGACCATAACCTTGGTTTTGCTTCCACCCGAATTGTTCGTTCTGACGAAGGTCATGCTTGTCACTCCACCTTAGACCTACAGTTTAACGTGGAATCCGAACCACGGCCACAAGCAGCCCAGCGTCTTATCTCCCAACCAATTTTTTTCTATTGTGTGGAAGGATGAACAGCCGAGTTTTGCTGCGCGCCACCTGCCGTCACCGCATCTCGATCCCGGGGCCGATGGATTCGTAGTCAGCAACGCTAACCACTACATCACCGAGGCGCATAGACCATTCGCGAGTTGTCTGTGCAAGTATTTGTTCAGTAAATAAATTTCCTGTAACTGACCCTGCTCTTATTAATAATGTTTTTGGAATTATTTTTGCAAGTGCGTATATCGTTTAATTTATATACTGGTAATAGTATACAAAATAGGGTAGTAAAAGCACTAAGAAATTAATCTTTCAGATCGCAAGCTTTCGGCCTATTCTAAGATCTTTATCAAGTGCGAATGAAGGATAGAAAGAGATAGTCAATTTATACAAAGTAATTTTGGTCAATCTGCAGTGCTTGTTATTGCTCCATTACTTTCATATAAATTATTGTACAATAAACTTAAAAAAATTAAGATTTTTATAGTCATATACTGCGAACATCCATCGGCAGCAACTCATCGTTGCTCTTCATGCTGTAGATTCGAATATTGTTTGTTCCCTTAGCTTGTTTGCATTTCAATTTGTACTTTTCCACACGAATGGTGCAAATGCGTTATTGTGGTACCTTACTTTTAGCTAAAACCCATTTCAAATAGCTCTATACAACAAGCATAACTTCAATATGAGTATGTGACACCGAGCAAAAAAAAATTTTCATACATAGATAGGTTGCAATTGAATCGTAATTGTGCCTAATTAATTTTATGAACTTGTAAGCAAAATAGCTAACCAATAATCCCTTTTAAATGAACTCTTCAATCAATCAATACAAGATTCGTTACTAGCTTGTCGACTACTCAAGATCTCTCTCCTCAGTAAAAAATATATTTCAAAGCATTCGCTTAACAGCGCTTCCGCAACTTATGTCATCCCTTGCAAGACATTCCCTTCAGTATATGTCGATGAAATGTGTCAAAATAAACAAATATACGCACATAAAAACGCTACTTGAACAGCTAAAGTAAACGATCACGTACCAAACACATGAATACTCATACTCACTATACTCTGGAATGCAGTGTGTGTTCATGAATCCTCCAATCTATATCAGCATTAAACACCTGCCTGACTTCAGTCAATCGAACCAGATTTATCCGGTTGATATTTAAAAAAAATATCAATATTTCCAAAAATGAACACATCAATTTCCCTTTGAACCAGAGACGAAAGTGTGACGAACGGACAAGTGCAGTCCAATATGGCCCCTCCAAATTTATTTGGTCAACATAAAAGAATCTCCCGACCTTTTTTCATTTGCACCTGAGGCTGATCACTTTTGGCCTCATACTTTCCAATAAAATAATAATGACTGCGTTTGTTTAATCTTTTTCGTAACATCTTAAGGTCATATGACAGGGGGGACCGACACCTTTTCGTGGGATCCGAACCATTACCACACCAAGGAAGACTCGAGAAACAATCACTGAAACCTGACATTCGATAGACTCGAACCCATGACCTTTATTCAAATTAACAGCCCGATACTTTACGACTAGGTTGCCCTGGCCGGTTGTTTTTAAAAACTTATTTTTGTTTCTTTTCATAACAAAAAAATTTAGGCCTACCCAATTTCTAAGATTGAATTTTGGTTATTACGAACTTACTTTGATACAGCAATTTCTGCAGCAATTTCTTTAAACGTCTTTTGAGGTTCTCCGTTCACAGTGAAGTCTCCTTCAATAGGCATTAGTTTCAACACATGATTCTCCGCTGTTGGTTTGCAAGAGGATGACTGGGGAACAGCCATGAACACTTCCCCATAGACGCCTTCACCTATTTTTTTGCAGTTTTCTAATAACCTATAGGATTATAAATAAAAGTTAAAAATTACAAAATAACATTATATAATAAATCTTATAATTTACAAGAAAATAGATAAAATGTGAAGTTGGTAATGTTCTGCAGATTACGTAGTACTAAAGCCAATTAGTAACAATTGAGTAGAGAATGTAACTACTTAATAATTATCCAATGAATAGTAGGCGACATTTCTATCAGTCGCTGCTCTTATAAAAAATGTCTTGCTCGCAATGCAAAAAGAAAAGCAATATTCTTCTTTAAAAGTATTCATGAAATTATCAAGGATCAAAGACACTAATTGTTTCTTGTTTTCTTATCACAGATCTGTGTCTACTTTGATTAGTTTTCTGGATATGTTACGAGAATCGGTTGAAAGCAATGATGTCAAAAGTTTGAGAAAAGGAAAATATTAGGGGAATAATGAATCAATTGATGAATCAACAGATCTTAAAGTGTAGATAATGAACCTTAGCAGTTACAGAAACTGTTTCCTGTAATTTCGTTTGGATCAAACCAAATGATCTCTTCATTTAGCCCAAATGAAACTATATAAACCAACAGATTTTGCCAAAGTTAAATCTTGGCGCTTTAAACGCTATATTTAGCCCAACGACCCTTGCTAGTCTAGGGCATAGTCCTAACATTAATTAATATAAAATCTTTTATAATTTTTGCAGACATGCTGGATATATTTCTTTGTTTTTATAACATTTAGCAAATATTTCATTGATTATATATGTAGTATATACTTGAAATATTAAAAGCTGAAGTAAAGATATTAGGCCTATGCTGTAGTCTGTCTGTCTAACTT
The DNA here is from genome assembly GCA_023014485.1 of Bathynomus jamesi. Taxonomy (NCBI): domain Eukaryota; kingdom Metazoa; phylum Arthropoda; class Malacostraca; order Isopoda; family Cirolanidae; genus Bathynomus; species Bathynomus jamesi. The sequence goes on from JAJOZX010005595.1 coordinate 30,530, forward strand.
TAATTAAAAGAAAGTATTTTATATACAGGGTGTACATAAAGTCAGGATCTATTTTTGTGAAATAATTATTTTTTTCTATTTTTCTTTTCAGAAGCCCTTAGAATGAATACAGAAGAGCGTGTGGCAATAGTAATTTGGCGAATCAAGAAATACAATTACATCAAAGAGAAGTTTAGAAGGAGATTTCATAAGGCGGGGCCAATAGACAAGACAATACGAAAATTGGTGAACAAATTTAAACGAACGGGATCTGTAAATGATGAAGCAAGATCAGGACGACCGTGTATGTCAGATCTTACCGTGAATGCAGTACGCGGAATTATCACTGAGGAGCCACGTACGTCCGTTCGTGCTGCATCACACAGACTCGGCCTCCCGACGTCATCTGTGCACAAAATTCTGAGTTAATTTGCAGAAGAAAAGCTATCATTTGCAGGTTTTACATGATTTACATGAGGAAGATTTCCCTCGACGAAGTGCTGTGTGTGCTGATCTCGTAGAACAAATCTGGAGTGATAATTTAATGGACAACATTCTCTTTAGTGATGAAGCCACTTTCCATACGTGTGGAAAAGTAAATCGCCATAACTGTCGAATTTGGGCAGATGAAAGACCGAATGATTTCGTCCAAAATTGGGAGAGAGACTCACCTAAAGTTAATGTCTGGATGGGTTTAACAAAATCTAAGGTTTATGGTCCTTTTTTCTTTGCTGAAGCTACAGTTACGGGGCTTATTTATCTGGACATGTTGCAGCAATTCCTTGAACCTCAGCTGATTGAGGATAGGATTGTTAGTACCGTCGTCTATCAACATGATGGTGCTCCTTGTCACTATGCCAAAATTGTTCAGGATTATCTAAATGGACGTTTTCCAAATCGCTGGATCGGACGCGGAAGCAACAGACTTTGGCCAGCGAGATCACCAGATTTAACCCCTTTAGATTTCTTTGCATGGGGCTTTATCAAATCGCACGTCTATCAGACAAAGATTACGAGTCTTGAAAACTTACGTATACGAACTGCTGCAGATAACATAACCCCACAAATGCTCCAGAATGTGTTTAGAAATGCTGCGGAACGATTGAGCTGTGCAGGGATACTGATGGGCGTCACGTCGAATCCTACTCTTAATTATTTAATAAATGTTACCACTATCATTTTATGATTGAATTCCATATAATTTCCAAGTGCTTCACAAAAATAGATCCTGACTTTATGTACACCCTGTATTTAAACTATACAAACAAAATATTGTCTTGTTTTTACCACACCACAATTAATTTATTGAAACTATACATATATTAACAAAAAGCATCGCTAAATATGCCCAACAAACTGCCGCACTGCATTAAAGTTTAACCCTTCAGTGCCCAAAGGGTTCTCCTGAGACTGAATAAAATCAGTAACATGCCAGTGGCCATGAAAGGGGTAAAAAAAATACGGTTAAGCAAAGCCGCATCTGGCGAGCGAAAATTTCGAATCTGTGATCACTTGGCGTAGGTAACTTTTAGAGTCGTAATCCCAAAGTACTACTAACACACACCGTTACCATGGTTAGAGTCAGGTCAACCACATACCTGCTCCGTGTTTGCTCGGGCTCAGCCGACTCTCGAGAGTTCGCTCCTATCTCCCTTGTGGGGAAATAAGAATTTCGTACGTTACCCGTTATCTAAAAATAAGAAGTGCATCATCCCTTACCTCTCATTAATGCAATGAGAAAGAGTGTGTTCACCGTCTTGACTGCATAATTGCAGAACGTAAGTTCTAGGTTCTTCTTCCTTTTCATCTTCACTTCGAATGAACTGCAGAACAGATGATTTATTGAAGGCATCTCTCGTTTGTTCTGAAACCAAAAGTACAGAAATCATCGACCAAGCATTTACGTACTTCGCGAACAAAACCTAACACTTTCAGATATGAAGCTTAGCGAGTTATACGTAAAAGCCTAATTACTGCATAAGCTAATGAACATAGAAGAACTGATACAAAATGGACTATAACTTACCCACAGTTTCATATGACACACTGAATGACTGAAAAGAAAAAGAAAACAAAAATATTACACACATAAATTACGTTTTAGAGTTGTCAGATCAAAACGTATTTAATTATCAAGTGTATTAAAATGAAAATACGAGACACAGTAAAGAAAACACTATCTTTCCTATATATGTGAATGTAATGATGGGATTGTTTAACCTCCTTCGCAACATCTAAGGTCATATGACGGAGGGGACCTACAGCTTCAAATGGGATCCGAACCACGGGTCCGCTACATAGTCGGGACCTAAAGGACGATCTTCCATCCAACTACTATCCGACCCAATGTCGCTTAACTTCGCTGGAAGCGGTGTTACGACATTCGCTACGATGTAGCCATATACTGTATATACAGTGTGATCCAAAAAGGTGTTCAGAAATAATGTGCAATAAATGGAAGAAGAAATATACACTCCTACAAGGCCAGGCCAACATGAACCGATTTGCTTGTATTAGTACTAATCATAGGCAAACAAAAACCCGAAGACGCAGTCGAGACACACCCAAGAAGTTAGGAAGTAAAAAATTGAAATAGATGAAATATGTCATAGATCTTACTTAGTAAAGTTTAAGACGACGACGACAACGAAACCGTAAATCTAAGATATACTCCGCCTTCATATTCAGTCGGCTCACAAATGGCTGATGTTAGTAACCCAAATCAAATCATTTAAAATCACGCACCTGCAACTTCCTGATGGTAGAAATTTTTTTCAACGATCTTCTCCATCCTTTACCAACTTTGAGCACACACCTAGAATGATTATCTGAAGATACATTGACAGACCCATTTTCTTTCTCTTGTTCAAAGACGGATTTATCTCTACATTTAGACATCTTGCTGTCCAGAATAGAAGAACTTTTGCCAAACATCCTATTAGTTGCGTCTGTATCCAAATGCGAGAAATCCTTCAGACTTGACCTAGAACGATGTACTAAAGCTTTTCTTGTTTTCCAAATTTTGAAATTGCTTCCTACTATTCTTCTCCTCCTAGTTACTCGACGGAAAATACCTACAGAGGAAGCTCTCGAGTTTGAGGGGTTTTCGATCCAGCTGTTCAACTCCGCAGAACTGTCACTGCGAGTATTCTCCTTGAACAAGTCTTCACTGGAATTTGATCCACCATAATTATTCACTGGGGACAGTTTACGAACTACTTTTGAATCTAACTTCTTGAGAGAAACATAACACTCCCCTAAACTATACTTTAATGAACATTCAATAGGAGGACTTTTATCACTGCGCCTAACAGGTGCTGTTGTCGTCTTTGGTACTTCAAAAATCCTGATAGCATTAGGCGAGTAAAGATGACACGAGAAAGGAATATCAAATTCGTTGAACGACGACGACATTTCAAACACGCACGATTCGTCTTTACTTACGGGAGATAATTCGTTCTCTAACATCACTTCCTCCTCAGTCAATTTTCTAGCACCATCTATACAGGTGAGGGTCGGGGTACTCGTTATGACATTAATCAAAGGATTTAAAATGGGATTCTTTTCCTTCAGAATTGCATTTGGAGTATTTTTTAAAACGTTTTCACGAGTGCTCTCTTTCCTTTTTATGGTTTTGGAAGTTTCAACCAACTTCGTACATTTTTTCTCTCGTTCTTTATTTGGTTTGGGTGAAGCAGCAATAAACATCTCTGAAACTTAAATAAAATACATAAATAAATAAATATACTCTCGGTTGCAAAAGCCCTCTCCTCCTATAAAAGAGGCTTAAAAAGACAAGGGACACAGCAATTTCCAAAATTAAAGTTCTCCAATCCTGGCAAGTTACCATGGAAACCAATGTACCTATACATTTCGACAGAAGCTATTTATTTGAAAGCGTATTTTAAAAACCAGTACATATTTGTATTGTGACCAACTAATGCATTTTAAGTTGAAAACAATAATTGACAGTATATGCGCTGTTTCATAAAATATGCATGCAAACAAATGATTTCCTTTATATCATGAGAGGGGCAACAAGCTTAACCTTCGTGAAATGAGGAATCATTGCACGGAACATTTGAAAGAGTGTGTGTGTGTGTGTGTGTGTGTGTGTGTGTTGGCACAATAATAACATCATCATTATTATTAATAATAATAATAATAATAATAATAATAATAATTAGGTTAATGATTGCTCGAGATCACCATTGCTCTTTTCAGACCAAATAATGTTATTAATTAAAGGAAATTAATAGAGTGAGTTTTCTTTTTTTATTAAACAAAATAAATAAATGAGATTTAAGTGAAACAATTAAGGTTGCAGTTGTTTGAAAGTTGTACTGAAATGTTATAAACGTGCACTTGATTATTAATGACATCAATATTATATTAATGCACGAGGTAATTATATTCTTATCATTACTAAGATCGCATGCCTCACAGAAACACATCTTAAGGACTGCTAAGAAGACTGTGAAAACTGCGAATAGTGCATAGATAAAAATCTATGATTACAACATACTATGAAGCTGAGAGAATAGAAAGACGAAAAGGTGGCTGTGCTACATACATACTAGGCTGAGTCGAAACTGAGAAATTTTTTATTTCTTAAAAAGTATATACACTATGTGAGAAGTTTTATTTTATCATCTTAACAAAATATTAAAATATCAAGCATGTGCTACCCTGCTACTCTAGCACATGCTACCCCCCCTCCCTTTTTACCCTCATATTTGCATATATTTAAATGGGAAAAAATTTTATTTCTTAAAAAGTACATTATGTGAGAAGGCTTTTTTTATCACTAACAAAATATTAAAAAATCAAGCATGTGATACCCTACTACCCCTATCACATGCCCCTCCTCCCTTTTTTACCTTCATATTTGCATATGTTTAATGTTGTTATATGCTACATGATAAGTTGTTTGTTTAATGCATGATATTTTTATGTTTCAGATAAATAAAAATAATTTGCATTTGCTTTAATTATAATTTGAATTATCATAAATTATAAATTACATACAATTTGATTTTACTTCTGAATATAAACTATGACTACTAGAAGCAAGTCCTCAAATACAGCCTTTGGATATCCTACGGAATTCCCAGCAATCATGACTCCTTCAAAAGCAGACGTTGTGAGACACTACCTTTTTGTGCGCGATCGTAAAGAAGCTAAATCAAAAGGATTAATAATGGCGTACTAACAAAAATCTAGGATTAATGTCCACTAATATTGTTTAATATTGTAATACATGTTTTAACTATTAATAATACTTATTTACTTATTTATTTATTATTATTACTAATTTATAACAACTAGCTGCTTATTTTTAATAAGAGCCCAGTAAAGCCTAAAGCTTAAGGGCCAAATTAAATTAAATAAATAGTCGAGCTTCACAATTATTCATGCCATTGTAAATTGAAAAAAAAATTATTTATTTTATTATTATTAATAAAGATTATTCTACCTATCTAATGATTGTTACAGGGTTGTTGTAAAAGATATTGAAGACATTTGGATGAAATTTCCTTTTCCTACAATTAACACCACCAAGAAATTAAAGTTTTGCCTTAAAAGTAGCTCAGTATGATGAAATGCTTGATATATCTTCTGGTGAATGCTATGATAAGGGAATTGATAGAAAATCCTCCAAGTGTAAGGATAAAATACCAATGGCAGAATGGGAGTCTTCTGTGGGTCAAAAACAAAGAAAAAATCAGTTAGGACCAATTGATCGCATAGCTAGTTCAACAAAGAAGAGATCTTTAGTAAGAGCCCAAGAAGCACAAAACCGTCAACTAAAAGCACAAGAAGTGACTGAAGCCACCAATGTTTTACCATCGGAATTTATAGAAAATACCGAAGATGACATGGATTCAGAGTGTCAGGATGTAGATTATGAGGCCGATTTAGAATTGACTGAGAATATTCAGAACAGGCACTCCTATAAAAACCTAGCATTAACAGCAGATCATTATCGTGTAAGTTGTAGAGCTGCAGCCGCAATAGTCAATGCAGCTTTAAAAGATATGGGGATCCTTAACCAACCAACATGCTTGACAGAAAGAAATTAGAAAGAAAGAAATCGCATGGGTGAAACAAATACTTTTAGGTCTAAATCCGAAAATCTGAAGATGGAGTGGAAAGACAAACGAAGAACACTATGTTATTGTGAAAGAACCTGGAAACATCCATGTAGCCATGTCACACCAGATAATAGAACTGCTCGCTGCATAGCAGAAGAGTTGATAACTATTATTACAGACTCGAACAGCACAGATACTATCAAAGCTTTACTGTGTGATGGTACTCCTGTAAATACAGGAAAAATTGGTGGAGCCATAAAGCTGTTTGAAATTCATCTTAACAGACCAGTGCAGTGGTTGGTGTGCCTCTTGCATTTGAATGAGCTTCCTTTTATGTACGTCTACAAAGCCATTGGTGGTAAAACAACAGGTCCAAATACTTTTGTGGGTTCAATTGGGAATAAACTGAAAACAGATTTAACAAAATTGGAGGTAGTCAAATATTCTCACGTAAAGGGAAACAAAGAAATTCCAGCAAATGTTGTGAAGGAGCTAAGCAGTGATCAAATATATCTATATGTGTCTGGCAGTGCAAACTGGAGACACTTCTCAAGATCTGTCCACTCGATACCCAGGTACCATTCACCACGCTCGCTGGCTAACTCTAGCCAACAGGGTCCTTCGATTACACTGCGTTCGCACTTATTAAGCAGATTACATTTTCTCCAATGTTTTCAAGAGTTTTTCCCCGATTTCAATGAATTTGGAGCAAATAATCACTATATATAGCAGCATTGATGGTATTCATTTCGATAAAATATTTTGATAATTAAAATAATTATCTCATTTTATTGAAAAATACGTAAAATATTGTGTTCCGAATTATTAAGCAAGTATTCTATTTACAGATCTAAATGGTGAAAATGGTTAAGAAGGATTTAACATTAACTGAGAAAAGAAAAATAGTCAAGTTACTCGCTGAAAATATAAAATCTATTGAAATGCGAAGCAGTTTGGCAGAGCTTATCGAACTGTAAACAAGTTTGTAGCAGAGGGTACCAAACTGAGGCAGCGAAGTGATAAAGGAGCTATAAGAAGTGACAAGGCGGCAGATATCTGTAATCAAGCGCAAACTGCAAAGCATCCATTGTCCTTAAGTAAAGAGGTTTTTTAGCAGGCTGGCATACATAATGTACCAAAAACATCTCCATGTGGAATCCTCCAAACAATTGGCAAGACGTGTAAACCTACGATTCAGTCACCATTAACACCCAGGTACAAGAAGCAGCGTGCTGAATGGGCGCGTCAGTACGTGAAAACAGATTTTAATACTGTATTGTTCACCGATGAATGAAAAGCAACCCTTGAGGGACTTGATGTTTGGTCAAGAAGATGGATTGCTGAGAGCCAATTTCTACCATCGAGATTAAGACGCCAACAAGGTGGAGGTAGTGTCATGTTTTGGGCAGGATTGATAGGCAATGAAGTAGCTGTCCCATACAGAGTGCCTGATGGTGTAAAAATGAATGCCCAGTCTTACAAACTTTCTAAAAGAAAACCTCATTCCATGGTAGAGATTGACCCTTAGCAATCCATCTTCTTGACCAACCATCAGATCCCTCAAGGGTTGCTCTTCATTCATCGGTTAACAATACGTATTAAAATCTGTTTTCACATACTAACGCGCCCATTCAACACGCTGCTTCTTAACTGGGTGTTAATGGTGACTGAATCGTAGGTTTACACGTCTTGCCAATTGTTTGGAGGATTCCACATCGAGATGTTCTTGGTACATTATGTATGCCAGCCTGCTCAAAAACCTCTTTACTTAAGGACAATGGATGCTTTGCAGTTTGCGCTTGATTACAGATATCTGCCGCCTTGTCACTTTTCTTATAGCTCCTTTATCACTTCGCTGCCTCAGTTTGGTACCCTCCGCTACAAACCTGTTTACAGTTCGATAAGCTCTGCCAAACTGCTTCGCAATTTCAATAGATTTTATATTTTCAGTGAGTAACTTGACTATTTTTCTTTTCTCAGTTAGTGTTAAATCCTTCTTCTTACCCATTTTCTTGTTTCGAATGATCTCACCACTAACGATCTTTCCTCTCAACACTTCGATCTCTCTAGAAGGTTTAGCACAGCTGTTTTTCCGCTTACGCGTACCGCTTTCAATGATGTCCTTTGTTTCCTGAGAGAGTGGCAAATTTGGGCGCCCAGATTTGGTTGTATCCATTTCACATTCATCCAAAGTTTTATTCCAATTTCTTTTGACGAAGTCCTCACTTCTTCGCAACTTTTTGGCAACCCATGAACGTGTTATAAAGGTGGCTCCAGCATCACGAGCTTCCCGAAATGTTATTGCTCGTATGCGATCTATTACACGTTGCCTCTCCGAATCACCAATTAATTGAGAAGCCATTATATTATCACTATCAGCTAGAGTAATTTTAATACCTGCAATAAATAAAGAATTTTATATATTTTTATAATCACTAAAAACTATTTCGATATAAGTAAACATGTAAGCTGCAAATAGGGGGGGGTAAGGTTTTTTGGAACCCCCTACATAGACGCACTTGAGAGCAATAACAACTACGATGTGATATACACGGATTTTGCTAAAGCATTCGATAAGTGTGATCATGACATAATAGCACATAAAATGAAACACGGGAATAAAAGGCGAAGTGGATAAATGGAGCTACAACTTCCTCAGGGAACGTTAGCAAGTTATCAGAATCGGAAGTACACAGCTCAGATCCACAAGTAACAGCATTAGCTCCACTCCTATTCATTAAAGTAGAGGACAACAATATATATAGTAATATCCTTTACTGACGATACAAAGATCAGCAGAAAAATCGGCAATGCAGAAGAGGTAGAAGCCCAACAGAGGGACACAAACAGAATATACAAATGGTCAGAAGACAATCACATGAATTTTAAGTAACACAAAGAAACCTCAGCTCTTGAGATATAGAAGAAATGAGAAACTTGGACAGCATACTATGCCCCAGAGAGGAAACTCAGAGAAGCACAAAAGCAAAAGACTTAGGGGTAATAATGACTGATGATGCAAAATTTGAAACACAATCAGGTAGCGATAAACAAAGCAAAATGATACGGGGCAGCTACCGAGAGCCTTCAAATGATGGGACAAAAAGGTAATGATTTCCCTGCTGAAAACACTGACCATACCAAAAATTGAATACTGCTCAGTCTTCACAACCCCATACAAATTAATAAACCAAGAAATCCAAAGAAATTTCACAGCCAAGATTGACTGCTGCAAAGAAGTCAACTACTGGGAAAGAGTACGTAAATTAAATCTGTATTTGCTGGAGAGGAGGAGATACACACCATAATTTGCATATGAAAAATTATCAAAAACCTGATACCAAACCTCAAACTGAACCCAGTAACCATCGAAACAACACTGGAAAATAGGAAAGGTAGAATGTGTAGTGCTCCCAAACTAAAGGCCCGACAAGGGACACCCCAAACACTGAAGGAAAATTGATTGGTTGTCAGGGGACCAAGACTTCTTAATCAGATTCCAAAGGACCTCAGGAACATCACAGGTGTCAAAGTTGAAATCTTCAGATGATGGCTAGCTGTTTGGCTCAAACAGTACCAGATGAGTCGAGTGTGTCTGGCTATGTGCGATGGAGATTGCAAGAGAGCAACTCGCACTCCTCCATCAGGCCATGTCCAGAGGTGGCAGGGTTGGCACCCAAAAACCCACGGGAATTTTCAGTGGGTTTTGGGGTTTTTGTTCCGGTGTTTATTTTAAAATAATTGAAATTTTTCTGATTGCTAACATTGTTCAATTGTAGCTAATTAGAATGATTTGCCATGTTGATTATTTCAAGCAAGCTGACTTCTAAAACAATTCTTAAATTATGCAATGTGTAAATAAAGATTATGAAAAACTGAAAAGTTATTAAAAAGGATTTGCACCCATTGTGAACACTATGGGCCATTATTGGATCATTTGACACATTGCTCTAACCATCTTGAATTAAAGTTACAGTAGAATTGACTAAGTCTTTTTTTCATTGAATCCAGTACCTACTTTATTATTCACTTTGATTAGCGAGTCATCAGATAATTTTTTTTCTGCTTGGAGGACAATAGCCTGGTCTTAAATTTTGGACCTATTTAATAAATTCTTTATTCTCTACAACTACAAATGGAATATTTGCTGAAAAGAAAAATCTGGCCATTTGCAAATCTAGTTGTTCTTTTTTATCTACAGTTGTTCTAACCATATATGGCATTACCTGACCTTGCGTTTTCTTGGCTAGAATAGAATGAAAAAATGGTATGGAAGATTCAGAAGCGGTTGAAGTGAATGAAGTCTTTTTTGTACTTCCAGCATCTACTACTGAAATCAGATATGGCTTTTTTCCATTATGAATACTGTGCGCAATAATAGGATCATTACCTACTGAACTCCAGCCATCTTGTATAAGGGTAATGGTACAATCATCAAGATTAAGGTTATTCTTCATTTCATGGATTACTTCATCATTAACTTTTATTAACAGATCAGATGCCAACCTTTTCCTGTTTGGTGGTTCATATCCTGATCTTAGACCTTTGATTAATTTTATAAATTCTTTATTTTCTAAAACGTTGAAGGGTATGGTTAGCTGAAAAAAAGAACCTTGCAACTTGTAACTCTAATTCTTCCTTTTGGTCCATAGTCGTTCTTACCACAAATGGTGTTTACAATTGATCTTTGCCTTTTATGCTTTATTGGTGTTGAATGACAGAATGTGGATGAAGAAGAACCTGCACTGGTGTCACTCATTTCAGGCACATTTTCACTTATAATTTTTGGATCATCTTTGCCAGAAGCCAAAGTTGGAGGAAGTGAATCAGTTTCAACTGATGCTCCAAATTTGAGTCTCGGCATACCTCTTGCCTCATTTTCAAAACATTCCACTTTTCTTTTACTGCATTTCTCTAGATGATGTTTCACTCTCTCAATTTTTCGAGTGATACTTTCTTTGCAATAATTGCATAGTACTCTAGTAGGCTGATCACTTAATAAAGTCACCTCGTCCCATTCGTTAGCTTTAGATCTTCCACCTCTATAACTCTGAGTTTGGCATCTTATTAAAAAATTTAAATTTGAGTTAGGTCTAAATAAAGCTGAAATCTGCTGTTAAGAAATAAAGGAAAGATCTAAAATTAAAAAGGAGAAAATTGTAATATGTCATTATTCTCTCTCATATCTGAACTTTCTGTGAAATAAAGACGTCTTTTTAATATACAGTATATTGTAGATTAGATAAATAAATTAATAAAATAATAGATATATTAGGCACTACATAATTATCGAACCTTTCTAAAAAAAATTTCAACCCATCAAAAAAACAAAAACCCAGTTGGGTTGGTTTTTTGTGAAAAACCTGGGTTTTTGCCAACCCTGAGAGGTGGGGCCACCAGCTTGACCTTCGTGTGAAGAGAGACCGACGCAAGGAACTTCTACCAGGTTTACCAGGTACAGTGTGAATTTTAGCTAAACTACTGGCTTGCTTTAATACATGATACAAATAACACTCGAACACCACATTTCTGGCTCACTTTGTGACTTCAACGTGTGAAGTAATTATATTTTGATTCTGGACGGGTCTGTATCGAAGGAGTGACATAACAAAGGAGTGACATAAATACCGTAACGAAGGAGTGACATAACGAAGGAGTGACAAATCGGAGATAAAATTCAAAGGAGTATAATTATTAAAATTTTATTTAAAAAACAAAATTTGTTAGAATTGTTAAAATTAAGATTTTATTTCAAAAACTAGAAACCAAACCTAACCTAACCTAACCTAACAGTTGCAAGCCTCTCTTCCCTCTGGATTTGTTCTTTCTTCTTCTTTGTTGGTATTTTCGTGTCACTCCCTCGTTATGTCTGTCACTCCCTCGTTATGTCTGTCACTCCCTCGTTATGTCTGTCACTCCCTCGTTATGTCTGTCACTCCCTCGTTATGTCTGTCACTCCCTCGTTATGTCTGTCACTCCCTCGTTATGTCTGTCACTCCCTCGTTATGTCTGTCACTCCCTCGTTATGTCTGTCACTCCCTCGTTATGTCTGTCACTCCCTCGTTATGTCACTCCTTCGTTATGTCACTCCTTCGTTATGTCACTCCTTCGTTATGTCACTCCTTCGTTATGTCACTCCTTCGTTATGTCACTCCTTCGTTATGTCACTCCTTCGTTATGTCACTCCTTTGAATAGGACCGTTCTGGACCAGTCCAGACTGCTAGTTTTCAATCTTTCGAACTACGTGATTGGTCTTATGAAATATGAATAATGCTCACATAACATATGGTATATGTATAAAGTGGCGCTCATAAGTATTCGTACAGAGAAATAGTTCAGTTATATTCATACTTATCTTTTGTACCACGCATTGGATACTTATGAAAAGTTTACCGTTCATTTGGAAAAATTTAACAAATAAGAAACTAGTTTGACTGCAACATATAATGTAAAACATCAAAGAATTGAGGAAAAAAAAAAAATTAAAATGCAAAAGTTTTCGTACATTTACTTACAAAATCATTTAATACATTGTGTGTCCACCTTTTGCTTGAACAACTTCAATGATTCATCTTGGTTATTTTCCTAAACGGTTTCGACATCTCACAGTAGAAATTTTAGCCCATTCTTCTAAAGAAAATTGTTGCAATTCACTCAGATTCGAAGGGTTTCTCTCGAGGACAGCTTCTTCAAATCAAATCATAAATTCGCAATTAAATTGAGATCTGGGCTTTGACTTGGGCACTCGAGAAGCTTGAAACTCTTTCCCTTGAGGTCATTTTATGGGATCTTACTTTTTTGTTTTGGATCATTATCTTGTTGCAGTACCCAACTGTACCTATTCGCAACTCCCGAAGTGAAATCAATACATTGTAAAATTTCTCGACATTTCTTCATATTCAAGATTCCATTAATGACATGTTTTCCCGGAGCAGAAGCACTAAAGTAGCATCCCCAAAGAAACAAACCATCACCACCATGTTTAACCGTAGGAAGGATTTTTTTTTTTCCTCGAATGCAGTATTTGAATTATTTGGGAACAACGAGCAACGGTATGTTTGGCGAAAATCAATTTTGATATCGTCTGTCCAAAAAACTTTCTTCCAGAAAGCAAATCCATCATTTTGATGATCTTTGGTGTACTTTAAACAAGCTTCTTTGTGCACTTTTCGTAGCAGGGGTTTTCTTCATGCAAGTCTTCCCTGCAGGCCATTCTTTCTCAATGTACGACTTACAGCAGAGCGATGGACATCGATCATAGACAGTCTTAATATTTGGCAAATATCACCCGCAATCATTCGTGGATTCACAGCAACCATTCTTTCAATAAGTCTAGCTGTACGTTCTGAAATCTTGCAAGGTCGTCCACACCTTGGTAGTTTTGTTCCAAAGCCTTCCCATTTAACTGCAACAACCGTCGTAAATGGAATTCAAAGTTCTTCTCCTATCTTCCTATAGCATTTTTCAGATTGTGCAGCAATAACAGATCTCTTAAAATCCGCAGACAACTCTTTACCACGATTATCCCAATGCTTACGAATGGCTTGTACACTGTACAGTCGTCTGTCGTTCATGAAGATTCAAAGAGAAAATTCTAGAATTTAGAATTGCCAACAGTCTCTAATCAATAAACCAGGGCTGTGGAGTCGGTGAAAAAAGTTTCCGAGCTCCGCCTCCAGAAATTTTACAAGTCCGACTCCGAATGTAGTATATACTAACCATATGGCATATATACTTATATAGTATAGGTATGGTGTAGGTAAATGAATAGTGTCCATGAATTTTGATAGTTTTAATTTTAAATCTCGATTTTAATTATTCTTTCCTCATACAATAATAAAAACTAAAGTTATTTAATAGATACAAAATAATAAAATAAAAATATAAGACATGAAAGTTGAAACTATTTCAAAATGGTTCAGCATATAAGAAAGCAACTGCAATAAATGGAACAATACACGAATACTTTACAACCACATATATATACTGTACTCTTATACCTAAACTGAATTTCTCAGAAACAGGATCGCTTCAGTTAGGTCCTCCTTCATTGCTGCTCTCAAGTCGGATCTGACGATTCGGAGGGCAGAAAACAAACGCTCCACACTGATTTCAGTCGGTGGCAACGCTGTGACAGTCAGAGCGGCATCTTGAACAATCTCGGGGTATTGCATCTTTCACTTCCAACTTTGCAGTACAGTCAATTTTTTCTACCTCTCCCAGTGCATGAGAAAAATCCAATTTGAATTTAGCTAGCGCAGTCAGGCTCCTTTCCACATCTAATCGACGACGCTTTGACCGCTCCTGGTCGTGTAGATGTTTTTCGAAATCGAATTCTTCATCTTCAGAATTTGAATTGGAAGAGGACTGTGATGGAAGGCTGCCGTGTTGCGGCCCAGCTACAGCCTCGTCTTCCGCTTGTAGACCTTTCATACGAATGGCTACTTCACATAAAGCATCAATCGTGCGCCATCTATTGCGCAAAAAAAAACTGGCCTTAATGTGTACATCTGGATACAAAGTTATAAAAGAGATGCATTTTTCCTCACTGAAGTATTATTAGGATTTAGGTACGTAAAAAAAAAAATAAGTTAATGTGTCCAATTGGTCTGCAAATACGATAAAGGGTTAAAAAGACATTCTAATCAGGCGGATGTTCCGAGAAAACGCGCGCAGTTTCACGCCTAGAAAATTCCGAGAAACCACGTGCAACAGAAAATTTCAAGGAAACGCGCGTAGTTTTAAGATTTGGAGTCGGAGTTGGGAGATTTGTACCGACTCCAACTCCACCCAAAAATAACCTACTCCATGACTCCGACCACAACTCCACAACCCTGCAATAAACAGTCAACTACCGATAAAATTTTTAAATTCTTCAAGCCTACGGTGGATACACAAAGTACATATTAAATAATTCTGTAAACAGATGTATGAAAACTTTTGCATTTTTACCATTTTTTTTTATTTCCCTCAAATTCTTTGATGTTTTACATAATATATGTTGGAGTTAAACTAATTTTTTTTTTATTTGGAGGGTTCCAGCACAGGGGAAGCAAAAAATTTTCATTTTGACACCCGACCATCTCAGATCTTGCTTATTTTTGGTGTATAAGGTAAGTTTGTGCAAGAAAGCCAGCTGTGAAAGTTTCAAGGTTAAGGTCAAAATAGCTCCAGGTCGGCATCTTTGGATGCACCTCACACATTCACTAATTATCGTAACCATATGAAACTATATGTTTTTGGACTCAGAATGAGCTGTAGAATCCAAAAATGCAACGAAAACAGCAATAGGAGAACAAATAAAAATGTTCACCCTTTTTCAAGGAACGAATTGACCCTTTGACCTTGAAGTTCACACATTTTGGGGAAACATTTCTTTACACAAAATGAAGTTCCACCATTGCACTTTTAATATAAACAATAAAAATGTATCTTATTCACCATCTATACTGTCTTAAAGAATTTTTCAAATTGGCTATTTTTCAAATTTCTGGCAAAATCGCCATATGTATATGCATATATGTACTGTACTGTTAAATAATATATTTTGTGAACATAAATTAATTACTTATTTTATGCCTTTCTTACAGATAAACAAGATGGGTAGAAAAGTTTGTGCTGATCCTCTTAGAAAACATAAGAAGATCGAAAAAGCACTTGTGCCAGTCCGTAATAAACTGCAAGGAATTCACGGATTAATATATGGAGATTACATTTGTAAAAATTGTGTTAATGATATCAATAAAATCAAAGCTGAAGACAAAAAAGTCTCTGATATTGTCTCAGATTCGAACTCAGACACTGATGCCACTGCCACAGAAAAACGTTCCTCTGCCTATGGGTGTACTACTGAAATAATGTTTGAAGATTTCCAAGGAGATTTAGACACAATTCTTCCAATGCTGAATGTGACACCAGTGAAGACAAGTAAGTTTAAGTATTTTTAAAGTGTTAATTTATGTAGATATTATAGCAACAAAACATCAATATATATATATATATATATATATATATATATATATATATATATATATATATATATATATATATATATATATATATATATACAGGGCGTCCCAAAAAAATGTACACACACTTTAAATACTTATAAAGGCAGTGTTTATTAAAATACATTTCATTTTCAAAATGTAATAGAATCTACAGACATTATTTAATTGTTTTGTCAACGCCTGTTTTCAAACTGACGTCCGTTCTGGTCCAGGCACTGCTGATAACGCGAAGCAATGGAATCGCAAACATCACGAAACATTTCGTTTGGTATTTGTGTGCATTCTCGTTCAATGGCTGCTCTCAATTCGGCGACTGTTGCAGGTTTTATAGCGTAGACTTTGTCTTTTAAGTATCCCCAAAAAAAGTCTAGTGGTGTGAGGTCTGGTGAACGCGGAGGGTATTCTACGAAACCCCTTCGTCCAATCCACATCCACATCGTGCCAAGTACCACTCGCAATACTCCACTCTTCGGTCCGGATCATCTTCATTAATAGCATGGACTAATCTTGGAATGTAACTTTTCCATTGACAGCGCTTCAAAATGCGTTGGACAGACGATTCTGAAATTCCTACCTCACGACTCGCTTGCCGCACAGATTTTCTTGGACTTTGGTGATACGTTTCCAGTACTCTTTCTTGCTTTGTGGGGCTTCTCGATGTCCGTGGTCTTCCGGAACGCTTCTTGTGGACATTCTGAACAGTTCCATCGGCTTCAAACTTATCTCTAATTCGAGTGATGGTAAGTCGCGTTGGTGGATCTGTTTGAAACTCCCTCCTAAACTGTCTTTGCACTTCAACTGCGTTTTCACACTTCCAGTAGCATTTTAGAATGAATTTCCTTTGTTCAAAGCTTAGTCTGACTGCCATTATTAATTCTAATGGGTTTAACTTGGAAAGAAAAGAAACATCAACTGAGCTATCAGCTGTTAAAGTGTGTATACATTTTTTTGGGACGCCCTGTATATATATATATATATATATATATATATATATATATATATATATCCCCGCAAGGGGGTTCTAAGCTCGTGCTCATGAGTGCTCTTTGTGCTCGTTTGTACGTGCTTGTTCCTGGAGGTTTCATGTGCGCCCTCCCGGCCCTAGCACCTAAGGATGATGGGGCTCGACCCTGCAGTCTTTGTCATCCTTGGTCTTTTTCCACTGCGACTGTCCCCTCCACCCTTTCTTTTTCCTCTGTCTTTCCTCTCACTTTTTCTTTGTTTTTCCGCCGAGATATGCCCTTTTAAATAGAGGCGAATCGGTTCTTCCCGAACTTAAAAAAAAAAAAAAAATATATATATATATATATATATAATTTTTTTTTTTTTTTTTTTTTTTTTCAGATTTACCGCCGATTCGTACCTAAAGAGACGGTACATATCTCGGCGAGGCAGTGAGTGAGTGATGTCACTGTGCTAGGGGCGGTAGACTAGGGGAATGAGTAAGGGTCAGTCGATGGATAATGGGTAGGAGGGGTACGGTTTCAGATACGATGGAGCAGATGGGAGTGAGTAAGGAAGAGGAGAACAGCTTCCGCTGAAAAGTGGGGGCCGTCGGCGAGTATAGATCGTAGGCAGTTGGGTATGGGGTTTTCGGCCGAGAGAGGGAAACACCTGCGACGGAGAGCGGCCAACTTTGAGCATTCCACCAGAAGGTGGTTTTTTTTTTTTTTTGTATTGGGGCGTTTACCGCCATTTCCCGCTATACGCTAGCGGATATCATGGCGAAGCAGAATATGAGAAAGAGAAACGGAGACGGGGGAAAGGCACTAGAAGTGGGAGGACCGCGGACGATGGGTGAGAAGTCACCTAAAGCTCAGAGAGGAGGCGAGATTGGGAGAGGAAAAGGAAAAGACGGTCAAGCGAGAAGAGAGGGCTCTCAGCGAGCATAAGACGTAAACGATCGGGGAGGGGGAAATCAGAGAGGAACGGGAAGGCGCGACGACGTACTGACGACAGGGTGGGGCATTCCACAAGGATGTGAAAGACGGTGAGGGGCGACTGGCAGGAGGCGCAACAAGGAGCCTCCTGCCGGGACATAAGATAGCCGTGCGTGAGGCGCGTATGGCCGATGCGAAGCCGCGCAAGGGCGACCTCTTTGTGTCGGGAGCGGTGGAAAGAGGACGCCCAATATGACAGGCGGGGGCGGATGGACCAGAGCTTATTTCCGGTGGCATCGTCCCAGGACTGCTGCCATATGCGGTTGTAGAGGGACCGAAAGACCTGCACATAGTCAGAGAAGGGGAGGCATCGAGGCGGCGGACCGGGCTGTGCGGTCAGCCGCCTCATTACCGGAAACACCGACATGGGCAGGAACCCAGCAGAAGGTGAACCGGATCCGGTGAACGGTGTGCAGGACATGGTACTCCTGTTGAATAATGCGTACGAGGGGGTCCGGGGAATTATAGCGCTCGAGCGCTTGAAGAGCGCTCAGCGAGTCCGAAAAGATGGTACAGGAAGACCGCGAAAAACCCGATACCAGACGGAGGGCTTCCAGAAGGGCAAAGAGCTCCGCGGAAAAGATGGAGGCCTGAACCGGCAGAGGGATACCCCGGGAGGTAGGTGACAGCGACGGAGAGAAGACGGCGGCCGCGACACCTGCAGGGGAGCGCGAGCCGTCGGTGTAGACAGGAACATCGTCCGAGTGTACGGGAAGATGGGCCAGAAAAGAAGACCGGAGGACGGTAGGAGGAGACTCCTTACGCAGGCCACGGAGCGCCTGGCAGCGGCAGATAGGGTGGTCAGCCAGGGGGGCGACAGGTCGAAGGAGAACGGCAGAATAGAGGGTGGGGGGATCCCCAGGGACGAAAAGACGTCGGCCAGGGAGGCAGCGAAATGCCACGTGTCAGGCCGGGGTAGCGCCTGGGAGATCGCGGAGAAGAGTAGGGACTTCGGGAGGCGGCAGATGCGAAGGTAACACTTCGCCATGAGAAGGCCCCGGCGAAGGGGCAGGGGGGGTGTCCGCAGTCCACCTGAAGACTAGCGACAGGGGACGAGCGGAAGGCACCCGACGCCAGGCGAAGGCCACGGTGGAGAAGAGGATCCAGCATACGGAGTGCCGGAGAGGAGGCGGAGCTGTAGACCACAGCCGTAGTCGATGCGAGATTGCACCAGGGAGGTGTACAGGCGCAGCAGAGTACGCCTGTCCGCCCCCCAGGTCATGTGGGACAGGTGACTCAAAAGGGAGAGGGTGCGGCGAGATGATTGCCGCAACCGCCTAAGGTGTGGAACCCAACCGAAAAATTCGTCGAGGGTCATACCCAGGAATCGAACGGATGGGACGAGGGGAAGAGGAGTGCCGGCAAGGGTAAGGGCGAAGGTATGCGACAGACGGAGGCGCCGAGGACGGAAAAGCATACTGGAAGACTTAGAGGGTGAGAAAGCATAGCCAACCGAGGACGCCCAGCGAACCACCGCGTTGATGGCTAGCTGGAGTCGACGTTCAGCCAAAGACGGGAGGCGGCCAGAGCAATAGATAGCCAGGTCATCGGCATAGAGGGAGCTACGAACGGAAGTAGGCAGGACCGTAGCGACTGTGTTCATCACTAGTGAGAAACACAGGACGCTAAGGACACTACCCTGAGGGACACCCTCCTCCAACGGAAAGCGGTCAGAGAGGGTAGAACCGATGCGGACGCGGAAAGAACGGGCGGACAAGAAGTTATAAATAAAGGAGGGGAGAAAGCCTACGAAACCCAGGGAGCGTAAGCAGTCAAAGACCGCGCTCCGCCGAGTAGTATCGTAGGCCTTCTGGAGGTCGAAAAAGACGGCGAGTACAAAGTGACGCCGGGAGAAAGCCTCCTGCACGTCGTGGCTAAGGAGGAGGAGGGGGTCGGTGGTAGACCGGAAGCGCCGGAAACCAGCCTGGGTAGCAGGGTATTGGTCACTCGCCTCCAGAGTAAGAGACAGCCGCGAGGCGAGCATCGCCTCCATAACCTTGCAGGCGCAGCATGTCAGGGAAATGGGGCGATAGTTCGACGGGAGTGAGGGGTCTTTATCGGGCTTCGGGATGGGGACGACGATGGACTCACGCCACCGGTCCGGGAATGAACCCTCCAACCAAATCCGGTTATAGAGGTCCAGTACAAAGCTGAGAGCAGAGGGGTGGAGGTGCCGTAACAAGTCATAGGGGATATTATCGGGGCCGGGGGCGGAGGAGCGTCGGGGGCGGAGGGCCTCCCGAAGCTCCGTCATGCGGAAGAGGTGATTATAGGGGTCATCCCTATGAGGTGGAAAATCCGGTGGGTCGCGGCGGGAATGGGGGGAATCGGAACTGGAGATGGCTGCGAAATGCGCCGCGAGTGCGTTCGCGACGGCCTCCGGATCGGAGACGAACTCGTCGTCCCGACCCGAAGCACCGGGGGTCGAGGGGGGACACGGGTCCCCTCAAAGCTACGCACCTTGCGCCAAACAGTCGAGGGGGCAGTCGTGGAGGAGATCCCGGACACGTAACTCCGCCAGGAGGTACGCCGGGCCAGTTTCAGGACCCGACGGGCCACTGCCTTCAGGCGCTGAAACTCGATCTTGTGCTCCAGCTTGCGGGTCCGTTAGAAGCGGCGGCCGGCACGGCGCCGCTCCTGAACGGCATGGGAGCACTCTGGGGTCCACCATGGGACGCTTCGCGGCCTGGGGGAGCCAGAGGTACGGGGGATGCAACTGGCGGCAGCCGAGAGGATCTTACTCTCGAGGAAGGCGAGGGCCTCACTGACGGAGGGAAAGGCAGGAATTGATGGCGAGATCGCCGTGCCCCTCGCGTATGAGGCCCAGTCTGCTCGGGCGAACAGCCAGCGCGGGCGGACAGAGGTGGGGGGGAGGAGACGGGTCGGGGTAAGACACACTAGGAAATGGTCACTGCCGGAAGAATCCGGCAGGACCTCCCAGGTGAACTCCGTCACGATTTCGAGGGAAACCAGGGAAAGGTCGATACAGGTTAAACTGTCGTGGGCCGAGTGAAGGCAGGTTGGGGAGCCATCGTTCAGAAAGGTGAACTCGAGCTCGTCCATAAGGGAGAGAAGGGTCCCGGAGAGAAAGGTGGAGCAAACGTCCCCCCAGGCCGGGTCCCGACTGTTGAAGTCCCCGAGAATCAGGAAAGGGCGGGGAAGCTGAAGAATTAGGTCACGGAGAGAATCGGGTGGAGGGCGTACGTTAGGGGAGAGGTAAAGAGAGCAGACCGTGAGCTGGCGCCCCAAGGAAAGGCGCACGGCCACAGCTTGCAGGACTGTACGGAGCGGGAGGGGGCGGAAAGGGACGGAGCGGTGCACGAAGACCGCGGCGCCCCCCCTCCCCGCCCCATCGAGAGGCGGGGAAGGGAGCCCGCAGTAACCGGACACTCGAGGGAGGGAAGGGATCCCAGAATCGTCTCCTGAAGGCAGAAACACGCCGGACACCTGGAGGCCAGGAGAGAGGAGAGACTCGAGGCCTACCAGGAGCCCGCGGATGTTCCACTGCAGGAGCGAGGTATAGGGAGGGGTAGGAAAGTCAGCGTAAAGGATGGTTATGGGGTGGGTGGGCCGATCGGGCGGCCCGAGATTAAAGAGGGAATCGGAAAGCCCCGGAGTTCAGCGAGGGACGCCGAACGAGGGCGAAGGCGAGGGTCACCCCGACGAGGGGGCGATGTGGAACCAGACGCCGGCAAGTCCTCCAGAAGAGGAGTCTCCCGGACGTCCGGGGGAGAGCGATGCAGAGAAGGGGATGTGAGAGGTATCCAGAATGCCCCTCCCTTCACCGGAGGTGCGGGGGAGGCAGGACTACGAAGGGGAGTGGAATAATACCTCACCAGAGGCATTGGCAGGTCGAGGAGAGAGATGGGGCGGGTCAAGCGCGGGGGCGTGCACGTCCGACCCACCCCGACCAGGCGGGCGAGTTCCCCCTCCAGTGGGTCCATCGACCGGGCCGGAGAGGGGTGTATCAGCCCCCACCACGAGGTCCGTCGGGGACCCCAGGGGGGAGCGTGCATAACGGTTGCGCAGTGGGGATGGTGAGGACACCGGGGCGGTAGGGCGAAGGGGGCGTTTGTGTTTGGGAGAGGAAGGTGATGCGAGGCTTATGGCTTCGAACCTTTCGGGGTCACCACTGGCGCGGCGCTTGCGGCCCCTACCCCTCCGTCGTGCGGCCCGCACGGGTGACGGCGGGTCACGATCCGGAATGGGGGTGGCCGAAGGCGCCGGTGGAGAGGGCGTAGAAGGGGCAGGGGGGGTTGCCGACGAAGCATCGGCGTTCGCGGGGGGAGCACGTGGGGACGCGCTGGTAGTACGGGGAGCCGCGGTAGGAGTCCGCTGGGCGGCAGAGGATGGACTGGGAGTAGCGGACACGGTGGGTGGAGGCGCGTTGGGAACCGCCGGTGAGTACGGGGTCCGGGAACGGAGAACCTCGGCGTACGAGGCACCACGCCGGGCCTCGCAGCCACGCAACCGTCCCGCGCCTCCCGAGCGCTGAGAAACTCTGATGAACAGAGGGCCCGAACCTCCCTTTCAAAGAGGAAGGACGGGCAAGAGCGGGATGAAGCAGGGTGTGGTCCATGGCAGTTGGTGCAGGAAGGCGGAGCAGTACAGGGCAAGGGGTGGGGAGGGCCGCCGCAACGGACACACAACGGGGCCGGCTGACGGCAGGAGCTGCTCACGTGGCCAAACCTATTGCACTGAAAACAGCGCGTAGGATCTGGCACGTATGGTCGTACTGAGAATTCGCACGCTCGTCTCTCACCAAAGCCCCAGAATACCGAAACGGGGGGCACCAGTGAGTCGAAAGTGAGGAGCAGGCGAGGAGAAGGGGCGGTTGGGGATCGCGATCTGTCAGGAAAGCGGTACACCCTCACAACACCCTGGGAGGCGAGGTCAATCTGGAGGTCTTCCACCGGGATGGGTAGAAGACGAGCAGCGTAAATTGTGCCCTGGCACTGATTGAGGCGGGGGGACACCGTAATCCCGCAGCCCAGGACATTGGGGATAGCGAGCAGAGAGGAGGTTTCGACAGAGGAACGCGACCTTATCAGAATGGAGCCATCCCTCTGAGGCCGAAGGTCAAAACGAGCCGTCCCCGTCACCCCATGGATCGCTCGAAAGAGGCGTTCATGGTTAGTGGGGAGGGGCTTGGAGGAGGAGGGGCGGAGGACGAGGAACTTGTCCACCGTCCTAAGGCCGAGCGAAGACGTCGGGCCAAACACCACCGGTACTTCGAGGGGACGGGGAGACGAGAAAGGCGGACGGCGACGTCGGGTCCCACGTCCCCCAGGGGCCGAGGGGGCGATGAGGCCCGACCGGAGTGGGAGGCGACCGGGGCCGCGGGCTTCCCACCTGAGGGCGAAAAAGCAGGTGGGTCCCTATCGGGACGTGGAATATGGGGGGATCCAGGGGTCGGGGGTCCACTGCAGGTCCATCCGCCACTGGCGGGGGTCGGGCAGCGGCGCCACGAGCCTGGGGAAGAGAGGGAGAGGAGGTGTCGGCAAGAAGAGCAGACGGGGTGGGCGAGGGCTGCCGACTGCCCTTACCAGACCCAAGGTCCAAAGAGGTAGTCAGAGGGAGGTCAGATGCACAAGCCGGGTCGTCAACGAGGTCCATTAGATTTGTAAGTGTTTCCATAAAAAAAAAAAAATTATTGTTTCGCGCCCGGGGCCGCGGGGAACCGATTACCCGGGGCCCAAGGGGACCAAGCGCACGCCGGCGGGGGATGGGTGCCTCGTCCCATGTAGGTACCCCCGTTTCAAAAGGGGCCCTTGCAGCGTCGAAAGTTCTCCCCCGCCGGCAGCAAAGACCAAGGCCCCCCAGGGTCCCAGGGGAAGACAGGAAAGAGGGGGCTGTAGGATAGCAGGGTATGCTAAAAGTCCACTTCGCAACCGGGCGGGGGACCCGGCAGGGCCCCCAGCCACGGCTGACCCCCCTCGCCACATGGAGGCAGGAGCCCGCGGGCGATCCACCCAGAAAGACCGCCCGCGGGGAGGGGGACCAGAAGGTGTAAGACAGTGATAGGGGTATGGCAGGTAGAGCAAAGCGGGGCTGGCGATTTCGCCATAAGGTGTCCGTGGGTGATGCGGGTGTGACCTATGCGGAGACGGGCTAGGATTACTTCTTTATGGCGGGACCGGTGGAATGAAGAAGCCCAGTGTCCTATGTGCGGTTTGATCGTGTGGAGTTTATTTTGTGTGGCCTGGTCCCATTCCCGCTGCCATATGGAGCGGAAGTGGGAGCGGAAAGCCGGGAAGAAGTCGGAGAAGGGGAGGGGTCGGGAGGAGGCCGGCAGCAAGCAGGCCGTCTTTGCTGTGCGGTCCGCCGCCTCGTTACCCTGGATGCCGACATGAGCCGGGACCCAACAGAATGCGATTGTCTTATGTTGGAAGATCGTTAAAAAGTGGAAGGTCTGCTGGATGGTACAGACGAGCGGGTGAGGGGAGTTAAATCTTTCTAGGGAGAGAAGTGCACTTTGGGAATCCGAATAAATGACAAAAGAGCTGGCAGAGTGGGTGCGCACAATATCGAGGGCCTCCGTTATGGCGAAAAGTTCCGCCGAAAAAACGGAGGCCTCGCGGGGCAGGCCGACGCTCCGGGAGAGCGGCTGGGACAGAATCACCGCTGAGGAGGCCACACCAGCTTCCGAGCGGGAACCATCCGTGTAAATGGCGATTGCGTCCGGGTGTTGGGTTGCGTGTTCGCGGAAAAGTGACCTGTATATCATGGCGCTCGTGGTAGTCTTCGGTAGGGAACACAGATCTTTGCAGAACTTGATAGGGGTTAGGATCCAGGGGGGGTAGATGCTGAATGAAATGGGGATAACTGAGGGGGCGGGCATGTTGAAAAGATCAAGGAAAGAGCGGACCGCTTCAGTGAAGTGCCAGCTCCGTCCCTGAGGTGGTAGTTCTAAAACCGCCGTGCCCAGAAGCGAAGAAGGTAGCCTCTGTGCACGGAGGTATGTCCGCATGAGGAGTAGACCCCGTCGGAGGGCGAGAGGGAGATGATCACATTCCACATGGAGGCTGGAGGCTGGGGAGGAGCGGAAAGCACCGGTGGCGAGGCGGAGGCCTCTATTAAGTACCGGGTCCAGGATACGGAGGCGGGCGTTGGAGGCTGAACCATAAACTGCGCTACCATAGTCCAGCTTCGACTGTACTATGGAAGTATAAAGGCGAAGAAGAGAGCGTCGATCTGCACCCCATGTGGTGTGAGAGAGGTGATCCAGGAGAGCGAGGGGGCGTCGAAGGGATTGCTTTAGGTGCTTGAGATGGGGAACCCAATTGAGCCGTCGGTCTAGGGTCATGCCCAGAAAACGCGTGGAGGGTACCACCTCAAGAGGACTGCCGTATAATGTAACAGAGGGTAGAGGAAGGGTTGTGGGTCTTCTTCTACTGAAGACCATACACTTGGACTTAGGGATGGAGAGGCGGAAACCCACCGACGTCGCCCACCTCTCCACCCGGTAGATGGCGAGCTGCATTTGCCGTTGAACGACAGACGGTTCTCGCCCTGCGAAGTAGATTGCAAGGTCATCCGCGTAGATGGAAGAGCGGATTGTGGGTGGAAGGCATTGTGAGACCGTGTTCATCACGACAGAGAAGCAGAGAACACTGAGGATGCTTCCCTGTGGGACCCCGTCCTCCTGCACAAAGGTGTCAGAGAGGACTGAGCCCACCCGGACTTTAAAGGTCCGAGAAGTAAGGAAGCCCCTGATGAAGGTAGGCATGGCTCCGACAAGGCCCAGATGTCGGAGCTGACCGAGGATCATTGCTCGACGGGTGGTGTCATAGGCCTTCTGGATGTCGAAGAAAACTGACAGTACGAACTGTCTATTGTCGAAGGCATCCTGTATGTCTCGGCTGAGAAGCAGGAGGGGATCAGTGGTGGAGCGGAATTGTCTGAAGCCGGACTGGGTACGGGAAGGAATTGGTACGTTCAAGGACGAACGATAATCGCGTAGCGACCATTTTTTCGAGGATCTTGCAGGCACAACATGTCAGGGCGATTGGTCTGTAGTTTGTGGGGTCCAGGGAATCTTTGCCGGGCTTGGGGATAGGGATGACGTGGGCCTCCTTCCACCTAAAGGGGAAGGCACCCTCTATCCATATGCGATTGTATAAGTCTAGCAGGAAAATTTGTAAGGTAGAGTGGAGGTGTTGGATCATGCCGTACGGAATACCGTCCGGGCCGGGGCAAGGGGATCGTCGAGAGGCCAGTGCCGTCTGTAGTTCACGCATGGTAAACAATCGGTTGTAGGTGCTGTCTATGGACGGTGGGGAGGGGCTATCGTCAGGGGCGGGTACGGGATTGGCTGCAGAGGAAGAAACGGCGGCGAAGGTAGAAGCAAGGTGGTCTGCCACCGACTTGGGCTCACATAGGAGTCCGTCGTTTGTCCGGAGGACCGGGGGTCGGGAGGGGACATGTCGCCTCTCGACGCCCCGCACCTTCTTCCAGATGGTAGCCGAAGGTGTGTTGACGGTAATGCCGGACACAAAGGCACGCCAAGAGGCTCGGCGCGCTGTCTTCATTGTGCGGCGGGCGATGGCCCTGACCCGCTGCATTTCCGTGCGATGGATGGGGAGTCGCGTCCGGTAAAAGCGCCGAGTTGCCTTCTTCTTGGCGCGCACGGCCTCCGCGCACTCCGGGGTCCACCAAGGAACCCGTCGGGCGCGGGGGTAGGCGGAGGATTGTGGTACGCTTGTGCTTGCGGCCGTTAGAACGACGGACTCGAAGTATGCGACGCACCCGTCGATGGATGGGAAGTGGGCAGTTGTAAGGTGGTATATGTGTTGTCGCGGAAGCGGGCCCAATTCGCGTTGGTGGTAACCCACCTTACCGGTACCCGTACGGTCTGGTCGGGTCGATTGAGGGTGAGTAGAATGGGGAGATGGTCACTGCCATAGTCCTCTCGGAGGACTTGCCACGTGAAGTCTAGGAGGGCATCAGTTGATACGAGGGACAGGTCTATACAGGATGGAGTGCAGGTGGTGGCATGGTAGAATGTAGGAGAGCCATCGTTGAGGCACTCGAAGGAGAGCTCGGTCATGACGGATATCAGGGTTGGGGCCATATAGGTGGAGTGTGTGTCGCCCCACAAGGGGTGACGACTATTGAAATCGCCCAGTAGTAGGAAGGGCCTGGGGAGTTGTTCCACGACTTCCACCAGGTCGTCGCGGGAGACTTGAGCGTGGGGGGGAAGGTAGATTGAACAAATGGTGTACTGTCTATCCAGGGAGAGCCGGACGGCAGTCACCTGTAGCGGGGACCGGATGGAGAGATTGTAGAAGGGGACTGCGTGGTGGACGAGGATGGCAGCTCCCCTTCGAGTGCAGGTAGGAGGCGGGGTGGCGACGCAGAAATAACCAGTGGGGCAGGGCATGGACCTGGTCCCCAGGATTAGCTCCTGGAGACAGACACACACCGGACGGGAAGTGGCAATCAAGGAGTTAAGGCCTTCATAGTTTGCAAAGATTCCTCGACAGTTCCAGTGGACTATCGTGGTTTTCGGGGGATCCATTAGTTGATGAAGGGGGATGGGTAAAGGT
Organism: Bathynomus jamesi; assembly: GCA_023014485.1. Classification (NCBI taxonomy): domain Eukaryota; kingdom Metazoa; phylum Arthropoda; class Malacostraca; order Isopoda; family Cirolanidae; genus Bathynomus; species Bathynomus jamesi. Next base: position 58,103 of record JAJOZX010005595.1, read on the forward strand.
GTAGGCGCTAGGAGGTTGGAGTGTGAAGGGGGATCTGGAGTTCGCGAAACTGAAGGCTGGGTCGGGAGCATGGCTGGCTATCTACCGTTCACCAGGGAAGGAATCGGTCGGCCTGTCGAACCCTGCGGAGGTTGCGGGGTCGAGTCGGCCGAGCGAGACCGGAGGCGTGGATCACGGCAGGCAGAGGAACATCGTGGGCTGAGCGGGTCGGAAGTGCCTTGTCGGGCTTCTATGGTCGGGCCAGGGGGGGGCACGTTAACCCAAAAGGGGCGCTACCCCGCCTGTCCGGGGTCTCACGGCGGACCCTAGGTGGTGACAGGGGGTACCAAAAAGACCGGGCGGGTGGGAGGGAGGGCGTACTCAGGGTAGCTGATAAGGGGGGGGTCGGGGATGTTGGGGGGGTAGGTACGATGGGGGTGGAAGGAGGTGAACCAGAGTGGTCTCGTGGAGGGGTGGAGAAAATGGCACCAGGAGGCAAGGGCAGATCCAGGAGACTCATGGGCGTGGGCGCAGCCGAGCTTCCCTCGGTCACACCGTGCAGCTGCGCCAGAGCCGCATCCACTGGATCCACTGGGCTGGGTCTCGTCGTACAGGGCGGGTCGTGGATTTCGGCCACTATTGTCAGAGTCTGTGGGGGTAGAACGGTGGGACTTCTACGATGGGGAGAGATGGACATAGTGGGCGTGGTGGGCGGTGTAAGGGTCCGAGCCGTCTTCTTGGTCTTAGGGGAAGAGGGAGAGAGACGTTGGGAGGCCGGAGGGTCTGGTGACACGCTCCGGCGTCTCCGCCTCGACGGCTTGCTCCGGGCGGCAGGTTCGGGCGTGTACAGGGAGTACTGGGAAGGCAGGGTTTGAGGTGGCTGGGACCTGGAAACCCTGGTCCCAGACTCCTGGGGGATTCGTGGCAGGTGAGGCGGGAAGAAGAGGAACGGTGGGGGGACAGGGGACCGTCGGGTCCTGCGAGGATTTGCTATGTGGGGAACAGGAAGCAGTGGCTGGGGGGGGTTTCGGCGGCAGGCCAGGGCGGCGTGCCGAGATGATAGAGCCGAGAGCAGCGGCATAGGACACCCCCGGCCTCACCTCCCGACTCCGCACCCTGTCGCGTGCCTCACGGGGGCTAAGGAAGTCCGTCACCTGTAGGCCTCGGACCTCCTTCTCGAACCTGAAGAAAAGGCATTCTCGGGATGAAGAGGGATGTGCGCCTTCACAGTTCGAGCATTTGGGTGTGTTGGGGCACCTGTCAGGGTGGGCGAGTCGTCCACAGTGAACACATAATGGATGCGGCTGTCGACAAGCGGAGCTGACGTGTCCGAATTTATTGCATTTGAAGCAACGGGTCGGGTCTGGGACGTATGGGCGGATAGAAAACTCGCATGAGGCGCGGTCTCCCATACCCCATACAATACGGCCAGGGGGGATTAGTGAGTTAAAAGTAAGGAGCAGACGTGGGGTGGGGGAGGGGGTGCCTCCCTGTCGGGATGTGAAACGATAGATCTTAGTAACTCCTTGGGGTGCGAGATCCTCCAGGAGCTCGTTCACTGCGACCGACAGTAGGCGGGTGGCGTAAATAGTGCCCTGACTCTGGTTCAGGCGAGGGTGTGGGGAAACGGACACCGAGCATCCAAGGACCTCAGTGATGGAGAGTAGGGCTTTCGTCTCTGCGGCTGAGCGTGATTTTACGAGGAGGGAGCCATCCCTCTGTGGGCGTACGTCATAGCGGCTGGAGTTGCTGTGGGTTCGGATCGCCTGGAACGTCCGTTCAGAGTTGTTCGGGAGGGACCCAGATGTAGGCCGAATCACCAGGAATTTGTGGATACTTGGAAGGGAGAGGGAGGCTGTAGAGTCGAAATGTACTGGAATATTCAACGGTCGGTAGGACGGCCGTGAATGCCGGCTCCCCCGTCCGCCGCGAGGCTCTCTCCGCGGGAGGTGGGCTGGCGGCGGGTGAGGGGGGCATATGGGGAGAGCAAGAAGCCGGGTTGTGGGGGCAAGTCCTCGGTGGAACTTGACTTGCCCGAAGGTGGCTGAAGTGGGCTGGGGCGAGGCCCCTGCTCTAGAGAGTGTAGGTCCAAGGGCGTAGTCGAGGGACGGACTGGGGTCGGCAACGGAAAAGGAGAGTGCAAGCGTTCCGCTTCCACAGGGGGGTCAACCCCATTAGGTTGCGGTCTTCCAGTGGTAAAGGACTCGAGGGCCTGGTTGCCCACCACCCGAGTGTTGAGAGAAGAGTAGTCCGGGAATGAGAAGCAGTAGTCGTAAGCCGGGGGGGAGAAGTGTCCATAGCTAAACAAAAAAGAACTTCATCCCCCGCGCGCATCCAGCCACCACCGACTCCAACAAGGGAAAGGCGAAGTGTGGGCACACTTGGTCCCACCGCCGATGGATGTCACGCAGGGGGAGATACACCCGCACCCAGTCCCTGTGCCTGAAAGGCGGCCACTCTCATCCAACGCGCGGTGAAAAGTGGCAGGGACAGGGTTTGGGTTTGGTTGGAAAGCGACAAGGGTGCAGGGCAACCACCTCCCACACCCAAGGGCCAAGGAAAGGGTCAAAATCAAGGTCCAAAGAACAACGCCAAAAAAAACAGGGAGAAGCCAGAAAGAATGGGTTAAAGGAGAAAGAAAGAAAAAGAAGCAGGAGATCAGCCGGGTCCCCAAACGGGCCCAATGGTCCACGAGGGCAGAGAAAGCCCTTACACCGAAGAAAGGTGTATTCCCACATTCGCCACAGAGGGACGCGCCCTATAGCTCCGGACAAAGCAAAGGGATATATATATAATATATATATATATTTTTTTTTTTAAGTTCGGGAAGAACCGATTCGCCTCTATTTAAAGGGCATATCTCAGGAAAAACAAAGAAAAAGTGAGAGGAAAGACAGAGGAAAAAGAAAGGGTGGAGGGGACAGTCGAAGTGGAAAAAGACCAAGGATGACAAGGACTGCAGGGTCGAGCCCCATCATCCTTGGGTGCTAGGGCCGGGAGGGCGCACGTGAAACCTCCAGGAACAAGCACGTACAAACGAGCACAAAGAGCACGAGCTTAGAACCCCCTTGCGGGGCCCTTGCGGGTGTATATATATATTAGGGTGCATCAAACGCCCTTAGGTTCTTGGATTTTAATGTCTATTCTCTCAAATGTTACACTTGTTGCTAGAAGTGTGTATGCCAAACATTAATTAAATCGGAGGTGGTCCTGGGTGGCCACCGGTCACTTTTATATTTTCGCGGCAATTTTCGGGGGCCACGCTATGTAAAAATATCTATTTTTTTTATTTACCAACCAGTTGACTACTTACATTGTTTCTTTTAATATAGAGTTGCTAAGGGGTGATTTACATAACATTTGAGAGAATAGACATTAAAATCCAAGAACCTAAGGGCGTTTGATGCACCCTAAAGGGGTGATTTACATAAAACATGTACCATAAACGAAACTTCACTTATAGTCTAATAATATCCTTTATTGTCTTTCAGAAACAATGGAAGCTGTAACAATGGAAGCTAAGAAGACCAGATTAGCAAGTGCCATTTTTGGTCTTGGCAATGCTCTTACAGAAGGAGATGGTACATTGACAGGAGTCCGCCTCCCAACTTGCCGGCAGGTTCTTCGATGCGTGATGTGGCACATCCAGAAAGAAATATGTGAAGGCAAACAAACACAGCCACTCAAATGGAAATCTGCCAGCATAGTCCTTATCCAGCTGAAAACATTCTACACTAAAGCAAATATTCCTATGCTTTCAGACCATCAATGCTGCAAACTAATACTTGACCTTCTTAATGACAATAACAAATTGCGTCAAATACCTGTTTCTCGCAGAGAATCTCCAAACACTTTGGCTAAGTTGCAATCCATGAATGAACGTCTTGATAAGACCTTTGGTGTATGGACAAAAGATGCAATGACAAACATTAAGAATGAGGAAGATAGAGCATTTTTAGAGTCAATGAAATCTGACAGAGTAGCCTCATTTGGTAGTGTTGACAAGAAGAAAGCTGATAAAGATCGTAGAAAAGAAAAACGCATCTTAGCGGAAGCTTCAAGACGAGAACGTCATGAATCATCCAGTGTACAAGAGATGAAAAGTTCTGTATGCTCTGATGATAGTGCCTCTGCAGATAGCTTGGAAGAAACTGAAGAAGAGGCGATTCCAGAGCTTCAAAGGAAGCGTAGTCACCACAGATCAACATATGCAGGTACGTCTGCCTTTATTCCTCATGATATTCTGAAAAGGCCTTCAGTCGTGTCTGTTGCTACTCGACTAAACATAACTCCTGTTCAACAGGCTGTGCTCACCGAAGCTGTAATTCAAGAGGCAGGAGGTGATCCACGTCGTGTGGCCAAGTCGTATTCAACTGCTGATAAGGCTCGACGATCAATAACAAGTGCTATCGCCAAAGATATTCGAGAAAATTGGATCGCCCCAACAGCTGCAACACTTCACTGGGATGGCAAGCAGATGCATACGCTCACAAACAAAATGGCAAGGAAGAAAGATTGCCAGTGTTGGTTGGGAATGCCACTGATGTAAAGCTACTGGGAGTGGCTAGATATCCTCGTGGAAGTGATATGTCATCAGGTGACATCATTGCCGAGCACACTTACACGTTTCTACATTCATGGAAGTGCAAACAGTCAGTTGTCAACTTATGTTTTGACACAACAGCATCAAACACTGGACACGTTACAGCTGCCTGTGTTACCATTCAATCAAAACTGGACCGTGCTCTTCTGTGGTGTGCATGTCGCCATCATGTTGGAGAGGTAATCCTGGATCATGTGTTTGACGCTCTCAAAATTGAGACATCAAAGTCTCCAGAAGCATCTTTGTTCCAAAGATTCCAGAAGAATTGGGAACGCATATCGCATGCAAAGGATGAAAGTTTAACCAAAATTGACATTTCAATGTACAATGACGATGCACAACAACTGCTTTTATCCTGCAAAAACAAGGTTTTAAGCACAATCCGCACAAGCGCTTCATACTGTAGGGAAGACTACAAGGAAATGGCACAACTCTGCCAGGTAGTCCTCGATGATGATGTCACAAAACAAGGAACACTCCACAGACCTGGGGCCATGCATAAAGCAAGGTGGATGTCAAAGATTCTTTATTCCATCAAAATATGCCTACTTGAAGAGCAAATTTCTGTACTACCTCGAGGAACTGTAACAACACAACATCAACAGGAAAAACTGAAGGAGTTTGTTGTTTTTGTTGTTTATATTTATTGTGATTGGTGGCTCATATGTCAGTCTGCTTCAAATGCCCCATGGTTTGATTTGTGCTTATACAAGACTCTGCTCAACTATAAAGCTGTCAACTCAATCATTTCAGTCAGCGCTGTGAAAGCCTTTGATAGACATTTGTGGTATTTAACCCCAGAACTGGTTGTTTTGGCACTGTTCAGCAATGCAGTACCTCAAAAGGAGCATCGTGCCCTTGCAGATGTGTTACTGGCCATACAACCAGATGAAATGCCAAGCACTCCAAAACACCGCTACGGTTCTGGATATGGCAAACCGTCATTTCCAAAAATTACAGAAGCGACAACCCTGGCTGATCTTGTGAACGAGGACTCGTGGTTTACAGTGAACCTTCTTCACCTGGATATGACCTTCCTAACAGAGGATGTTGACAATTGGCAGAACAATGACCACTTCAAGGCAGCCAAGTCCATTGTGGATGGGTTAAATGTTGTGAATGACCCTGCGGAGAGAGCAGTAAAGCTCACAACTGATTTTGTCTCAGCTGCAAGAGGAGAAGACCACTTCCAAAATCTTCTTCAAGTGGTTGAATGTGACCGCAAAGCGAGGCCAAATTTGCGGAAACGAGCAAAGTTGGAGTAGTGACATTGGCGTTGTGTTTTATACATTTTCAACTTTCAATCAATGTAAGTATAGTAATACCGAATATTTGTATATTAGTATTATAAGTAATACCAAATATTTGCCGAATATTCGGTGCATCACTACTAAATATATAAAAGTGGCCGGTGGCCACCCAGGACCACCTCCGATTTGATTTATTTTTTGCATACATACTTCTACCAACAAGTGTAACATTTGGGGGAATAGACATTAAAATCCAACAACGTTTTGAAAATCATGTGGCGTTTAATGCACCCTAATATATATATATATATATATATATATATATATATATATATATATATATATATATACCCGCAAGGGGGTTCTAAGCTCGTGCTCTTGAGTGCTCGTTTGTACGTGCTTGTTCCTGGAGGTTTCACGTGCACCCTCCCGGCCCTAGCACCCAAGGATGATGGGGCTCGACCCTGCAGTCCTTGGTCTTTTTCCATTTCGACTGTCCCCTCCGCCCTTTCTTTTTCCTCTGTCTTTCCTCTCACTTTTTCTTTGTTTTTCCACTGAGATATGCCCTTTTAAATAGAGGTGAATCGGTTCTACCCGAACTTAAAAAAAATATATATATATATATATATTATTATATATATATATATATATTGGCTTTCTTGCACAAACTTACCTTATACACCAAAAATAAGCAAGATCTGAGATGGTTGGGTGTTAAGCACTGATTCACCTGTGCTGGAACCCCTCATTTGTTAAATTTTTCCAAATGAATGGTAAACCTTTCATAAATATCCTATCCATGGTACAAAAGATAAGGACAAATATAACCAAAATATTATTTCTCTGTACAAATAGTTATGAGCACCACTGTAAAGGGTTCCAAAAAACCTTAGCCCCCCCCCATTTGCAGCTTACATGTTTACTTATATCGAAATAGTTTCTAGTGATTATAAAAACATAAAATTATTTATTGCAGGTATTAAAATTACTCTAGCTGATAAAGTGATAATATAATGGCTTCTCAATTAATTGGTGATTCTGAGAGGCAACATGTGATAGATCGCATACGAGCAATAACATTTCAGGAAGCTCGTGATGCTGGAGCCACCTTTATAACACGTTCATGGGTTGCCAAAAAGTTGCGAAGAAGTGAGGACTTCGTCAAAAGAAATTGGAATAAAACTTTGGATGAATGTGAAATGGATACAACCAAATCTGGGTGCCCAAATTTGCCACTCTCTCAGGAAACAAAGGACATCCGCATGAGCGGAAAAACAGCTGTGCTAAACTTTCTAGAGAGATCGAAGTGTTGAGAGGAAAGATCGTTAGTGGTGAGATCATTCGACTGTACCGTCATAGGCAAGGTTTAAAAGCCTTGGCATGAACTTCCAAAACCAAGAAAAACAACTTAACATCGATGACAGAATGTGGTTTGCCAAAGTGAATTCAGGCTGTCTTGGAAGCCAATGGCAGGAACACCAATTTTTAATTGTTCTTCATTAAATGCAGGATTAAATTCTCTTTTGTAAGGTATGTTTAGTTTTACTGTACCTCTAATGGTTTAAGCCATGGGTGGGTAGGCTAAGGTTTATTGGAGCCCCGTACACAAGATCATCACTACAAACCTTTTGATGTTGTTGCATCAAGTGCTGATAGAAAACTTTCATTTTCATAGCTTTTACTGGAGGAGAACATGGGTGAATTTTCACATTTTCTCTCAGCCAAATTTTCCTTATCACTACTAAAATAAAACAAAAATTAAAAATTGTGGCAACAATGAGTAAATCTGAAATAAAAAGCAAGAACTCAATATTGTAATTACCAATAATGGACTTGTATTAAGATAATTATAAATTTTGTGAACACTAACTTGTTAGTTATCCCGGTTTCCCAGACCAGTAGACACCCTGTAAAAGTTACTTATTCATTTTGAATTTGTAAAGTAAAAGGCAACCTAAAAATGATTAGAAAACTGTCCATTCTAACTAGTATTATGGACTATATACGAGTAGTTTTAGATTAAGATCTGGATAATTTTAAGAAAATTTACCCTCCTTTAAAATAATTAGTGGAACCAATTTACATAGACAATAAGAATTTAAAACTTGGGCATATTTAAAAATATGAACTAAATTAAATGTTTGCAATATGACTTACACTTTTAACTTCGCAATAACATCAAATGTGTCATTGATTAAATCGCTACTTGAATCATTTTTTGGGAAACCAGATGGATTCTTTTTAGTCAACTTCTGAAAAAAAAGTAATTCTTAAAGATTTATTGTGATTATGTAATAAATGCTTGAAATTTAAGAACTGTGCTAACAAACAGTAGTAGTGAATTTCTCTCTAACTTTTTGTTTGTTGGTTTGAGGAAATCGGCAAACTAGGTTATTTATCTGACTTGTTAAAACAATATATATAGAGGGATGATGACATATTTTTAATATTTCAATTAATTTTGGTTCAATTAACCCTTCCATGCCTGAATTATGACATTTTTATTTTAAAATGTTTTTCCTGTTTGAGCCAAAATAACCTCTAATATTCAGAACATAAGGCTCAAAATTGATTGTCAAGCTCATCTTGCCATAAGGCAACAGTCAGCATTAAAGGGTTAAAAGTCCATTTGAATGATAAAATAGTTACTCTTACAAAATACTGCTACTTCAGCCTACATTTAACAGTTCCATTGGGAAATCTGTCATTTGCACAACATTAACAAACCAACTAATGCAGCCCATTGCTTTAACTCCTGTATTATTATTATTATTATTATTATTATTATTATTATTATCATCATGATTTAAACCCAACAACTTCAGTGTCTTCACTTTGCTTATGGGTCATTCTCTGTCAGATCAACCAAAAAAAAATTGAAATTAACACCCTCATCTCTCATATTTTGCTGAAATTTGGTTTATAGGGGGTTTGTGAGCCCTGAATCCATTTCTGAAATTATAAGGTCAATCCGACCAACGGTTCAAGAGATATGACCTCGGGCAATTTGAGGTCACTCGCGAGGTTACTAACATTTGGCGAGCCATAACTTGGGTAATAATTGTCATAATTATATAAAAGTATATATATTTAGAATCAGAAAACGACAAGGAATCCAAATATGCAAGTTTTAGAACTCTAGGTTGAAAAATAAAAAAGTTACACTGTAACCAAAATTTGAGGTCACGATTTGACCTCTGGGGTATCAAATGAGAATTTTTTTTTTAAATGTAAAAAATGAAGGCATAGGCATTGGCTATTAGAATCAGCAAAAAAAAGTTTGTTTATGTTAGTATTTTTCATGTAACTAACATATAAGTGAACACCATATTCATAAGTTGTGCGTCAATTCTACCTATTTTTTCACACTTAAGCTCATAATTTGACCTATAGAAATTAAAATTACATTTTTTATAGATATAAAAAACAAAGTCAGAGTTCTTGACTAATAGAAACAATCATAAAAAGTTTGTTTATGTTGGTACTTTTCATGTAACTAACTTATAAGTGAACACCATATTTATAAATTGCTTGTCATTTCAAGGAATTTTTATATCTTAGCTATCAATTTGACCTCAAGCTCCAAGAATTTAATAAAAATTGTATTTCACTGCTAATCTACACTGGCAATAATAGTTATAATAGTGAAAGGGGAAGACTAAGCTCACATGTAGCCTAAACAAACCTGTTGAAACATGTTGCTACTTGTCTAAGTGCAGAATCAACACAGATAGTTGCAAAATTCCTTGTCTACAGGTTAGTACAGTTCCAGCCAGCACTGTGGGTGGCTGGTGGGCATGGTGTTTTAATGAGCCTCAGAGACTATCAAGGCCTAAAATATTAAGTGTGTATAGCTATATATTTTCTAAAAAATATATATTACCTAATTGTAAATCCTATATCTTTACAGATCAAAATACAATGGTTCGGCACTTGAAATACTGCCAGGACCCTATTCAAAAACACAAGAAACGCATAACAATCAATCTTAGAAAAGTGACTGATGTACTTGTTGAAAAATGTGCTGGAAGAGTGAAAAAAGACTCATTGTTGTGTGTGAACTGCTGGACACTGATAATGAAAAACCCCACTATACTTAGTACCACTGAAAACAACGAGTCTGAGCAGGATTCAAATGAATCATCTACTATCAGTGGCTTGAGTAACATCTCTTCAATTCAAGATCTGGACAATGACAGTGATTGCTTGATAAAGGAAAATCCTTCAACTTCAGTTGAACCAGTTCTAGCATTTCTGGACCAAACACCAGTTAAAAAAAGTAAGTAATAAATTAATATAATAACTTATACTTTACTACAAGGTCTGTTTGATCTACTATATAGCCAATTATATAGCATTTAAGGTACTATAATTAATATTTAATTACTAATATTCAGGTGTGTGAAACCTTTTTTTCTGTTCTTTTCAGAAGGGCTGTCATTAAGCCAGAAAAAGCGCAAGGCTCGTGGTAAGCTATCATCTGCTCAGAAACACCTGAAGGAGAGGCTAGAACTCAGTTATGGTGTTCAAATTACCGAGGAGGTAAGTGATACTTCAAAACCTGAAACTAAATCTGAAAAACATCTAGACAAATTAATGAATGAATTGAAACAGTCATTCCTGGAGAGCAAATGTCACCATCACAAACTACAAATATTGACACTCTCACCATACACAATTGAAAAAACAGCTAGTTTCTTTCAAACTACAACATACATGGTGAAAAGAAGCCATTCACTTAAATCAGAACATGGAATCCTTCCGAAGATTCCACTAATGAGCAAAGGAAAAGTGATATCTGAAGAACACAAAGATATAGTTAGAAGATTCTATGAGTCAGAAGAGGTTAGTCGTATGTGTCCTGGCCAAAAGGATTGCGTGAAAGTTATCAGTGCTGAAGGTGCAATGAAGGTGCAAAAACGATTGGTCCTCGGGAATTTAAGAGAGATGTTTGAACTATATAAAAATGATGAAAAGAATCCCAAAATAGGATTTTCCACATTTGCAAAATTACGGCCATCATATTGTGTGCTTGCCGGTAGTGGTGGGACTCATTCTGTCTGTGTCTGCACATACCATCAAAATCCAAAATTGCAGCTGGCTGCATTGGGAGAAAGATGTCTTTCATACAAGGATCTTATGGATTACAGTGTCTGCAGTACAGAAAGAGAGACTTGCATGATGCAACTTTGCAATGATTGCTCAAGAGAAGAGGGTGTCCTGGATTTTCTTGAGTTACTTGACAGTGTGAAATCAGCTCCAAATGAAATATCTTACAAGCAATGGGTGACTGTTGACCGTTGTACAATGGTTGATAAGGTGGAGCCACTTCATGAATACTTATCATCCCTAAGCATGAAAATATCCCGCATGGTTCGTCATCACTTTGTTGCTCAGCAACAATCACAGTACTTCAAGCAGTTGAAAGAAACACTACCACCTCAGAGCGAGGTAGTTATAGTAGGTGATTTCTCTGAGAATTATTCTTTCATTGTCCAGGATGCTGCCCAAGGGTTTCACTGGGACAATTCACAGTGTACAGTTCACCCTTTTGTCATCTATTATAGATCATCTGCAGACCAGGAACTTAGCCATTTTAGTGTCTGTTTCTTATCTGCATCACTAAAACACAACACTATAATGGTTTACTCATTCATATTGAAGCTTATGACATATGTTAAATTCAGATGCCCACAATTGAAGAAGGTGCACTATTTCTCAGATGGATGTGCTGGCCAATATAAGAACAGATACAACTTCACAAATCTCTGTTACCATGAAGAGGATTTTGGTCTGTCTTGTGAATGGCACTGCTTTGCTACATCCCATGGCAAAAATGCATGTGATGGGATTGGAGGAACAGTGAAAAGAGCTACTGCTCGTGCCAGTTTGCAGAGAACTACAGAGAGGCAAATTCTTACACCAGAACACATGTTTCAGTTTTGTGAAGAAAACTTGAGCAAGAAGATAAATTTTTTCTTTGTAACTACAGCTGATTTGAAAGATGCAGAAGAACGGTTGGAACATCGATTCAAGGATAGTAGGGCTATTCCTGGAACTCAGAAATATCATAGATTTGTTCCCCTAAACAAGGAAGAACTGATGGTGTATCCCATTTCAAGTGGCATTGGAGAAAAGAAAAGAATAAGGAAAAGTCATTTTACTAATGAACCTGCAATGCTTGGTAACCTAAAATGTGTCAAACCAGGAGAGTATGTTGGCTGCATTTATGACATGCAAGTTTGGTATGGAATTGTGGAGGAATATTGTGAAGAGTTTGATGATTTCACTGTGAACTTTCTACATCCCTCTGGGTCATCAGGATCAAGTGCATATTATTATCCATCAAACAAGGATTCATGTGCAGTGCCAGGACATATATTAACTGTAATGAGTTGTCCTACCCTAAGAGGAGGCAGCAGAATTCAATACATTTTTCCACAAAAAGAAATTGATGAGAGCATCGAGCATGCAAAAATTGTATTAGGCTAGCACATGAATCCTCTAAGTAGGTCTTCCCCTTTCACTATTATAACTATTATTGCCAGTGTAGATTAGCAGTGAAATACAATTTTACATTTTTTGCCTTTGTTTTTATCTCTATAAAAAAATGTAATTTTAATTTCTATAGGTCAAATTATGAGCTTAAGTGTGAAAAAATAGGTAGAATTGACGCACAACTTATGAATATGGTGTTCACTTATATGTTAGTTACATGAAAATACTAACATAAACAAACTTTTTTTTGCTGATTCTAATAGCCAATGCCTATGCCTTCATTTTTAACATTTAAAAAAAAAATTCTCATTTGATACCCCAGAGGTCAAATCGTGACCTCAAATTTTGGTTACAGTGTAACTTTTTTATTTTTTAACCTAGAGTTCTAAAACTTGCATATTTGGATTCCTTGTCGTTTTCTGATTCTAAATATATATACTTTTATATAATTGTGACCATTATTACCCAAGTTATGGGTCGCCAAATGTTAGTAACCTCGCAAGTGACCTCAAATTTCCCGAGGTCATATCTCTTGAACCGTTGGTCGGATTGACCTTATAATTTCAGAAATGGATTCAGGGCCCACAAACTCCCTATAAACCAAATTTCAGCAAAATCTGAGAGATGAGGGTGTTAGGCACTGGTTGATCTGACAGAGAATGACCCTTATAGGAAATTAACATGTTTTACTTTTAAACCTAAATTAAAGTTAGGTGCATGGTATCAGTATGCTACATTATTTACATTTTTCAGGCAATATTCTATATATAATTATTACCACTGCAATGCAAGATTATGTTTGTAATAACTAGGACTTTCATTAGTCTTTAATTTTCTATCCAAATGAATTGGTGAATCACCTCTAGCCAGCAAGATCTCAAGACTAAAGGAGTTTCAATCATCTAGCTCTAAAAGGGTCTTAAAAGCCAAAGAAAATTACTAATCTCTACACAGATTCTTGGCATATCTGTATGTTATGATGTTAATGTTGGCATGTTTTAACTACTATAAGTATGTAATGCTTTTAATCTTAGTCTGGTCAAGTCATGTACAGTCATTACAAAAATTTCTAGTCAAATGTTATTTTTAAAATGTGATGTCAAATAATTATTGGTCTTTGTGTGGAGTTACAAGTTACTTGCACTATCTATTAAAGATTTGATGGTATAATTTATTACTATAACTTTTTTCTGGTGTAATGATTAAAAGGCAATTGTATTCAAATAATATAATATTTGCAGAACAATAAATCAAATTTATTAGTCAGGAAAGAATGGTTATAAGGGCATGAAATACTTGTAAATATTATGAAAGAAACCTAAATTTATGAAGTCTTTTGACAGGGCACATTTTAAAAATAGTGTTGCACCAAAGTGTTTATAATGACTGTACACTAGTTGATGAAATTCCTAAATTACCTGTTACTCCAGCACTTTTTTTTCACTGCTACAAACGTACCATGGAGGGAAATATGATTTGATTTTATAGTTACATTTTGTGGGCATACTTTTAATGCTCTCTCTCTGAGTAAAAACCATCAAAACATAAAAATGTAATAAGATTTTTTTTTTTTTTTTTTAATAACTGACTTTCTCCATGTGGTCCTGTTATGTAATTGAGAATATTTTGTTGCTGAGTTTCCCAATGTTATAAGCTTATTGCTATGCAATGCTCCTTATGTAGTTACTGAAGATTAGGGTTGACATTTTTCTTGTACATCTCTGAATAAAGAAATATGATTCTGTCCTACTCTACCTCATGAGCTTATTCAAAATGTTCTAACCAGTTAGCACTTTCAAAGGCCTCACAACCAAAATAATGAACAAAGTAAAAAATTTTTTTTTTTTTTTTGTATTGGGGCGTTTACCGCCACTTCCCGCTATATGGTAGCGGATATCATGGCGAGGCGGAATACGAGAAAGAGAAACGGAGACGGAGAAAAGGCACTAGAAAAGGGAGAACAGCGGACTACAGGTGAGAAGTCACCTAAAGCTCAGATAGGATGCGAGATTGGGAGAGGAAGAGGAAAAGACGGTCAAGCGAGAAGAGAGGGCTCTCAGCGAGCATAAGGCGTAAACGTTCGGGGAGGGGGAAATCAGAAAGGAACGGGAAGGCGCGACGACGTACTGACGACAGGGTGGGGCATTCCACAAGGATGTGAGAGACGGTGAGGGGCGACTGGCAGGAGGCGCAACGAGGAGCCTCCTGCCGGAACATAAGATAGCCGTGCGTGAGGCGCGTATGGCCGATGCGAAGCCGCGCAAGGACGACCTCTTTGTGTCTGGAGCGGTGGAAAGAGGACACCCAATATGACAGACAGGGGCGGATGGACCAGAGTTTATTTCCGGTGGCATCGTCCCAGGACTGTTGCCACATGCGGTCGTAAAAGGAACGAAAGACCTGCACATAGTCTGAGAAGGGGAGCGGGGGGGGAGGGGAGGCAGCGAGGCGGCGGACCGGGCTATGCGGTCCGCCGCCTCATTACCGGAAACACCAACATGGGCGGGAACCAGCAGAAGGTGACCCGGATCCGGTGAACGGTGTGCAGGACATGGTACTCCTGTTGAATAAGGCGTACGAGGGGTCCGGGGAATCATAGCGCTCGAGCGCCTGAAGGGCGCTCAGCGAGTCCGAAAAAATGGTACAGGAGGACCGCGAACAACCCGATACCAGACGGAGGGCTTCCAGAAGGGCAAAGAGCTCCGCGGAAAAGATGGAAGCCTGAACCGGCAGGGGGATACCCCGGGAGGTAGGTGACAATGACAGAGAGAAGACGGCGGCCGCGACACCTGCAGGGGAGCGCGAGCCGTCGGTGTAGACGGGAACGTCGTCCGAATGGACGGGAAGATGGGCCAGAAAAGAAGACCGGAGGACGGCAGGAGAGACTCCTTACGCAGGCCACGGAGCACCTGGCAATGGCAGATAGGGTGGTCCGCCAGGGGGGCGACAGATCGAAGGAGAACGGCAGAATAGAGGGTGGGGGGATCCCCAGGGACGAGAAAATCTCGGCCAGAGAGGCAGCGAAATGCCACGTGTCAGGCCGGGGTAGCGCCTGGGAGATCGCGGAGAAGAGTAGGGACATCGGAAGGCGGCAGATGCGAAGGTAACACTTCGCCATGAGAAGGCCCCGGCGAAGGGGCAGGGGGGGGTGTCCACAGTCCACCTGAAGACTAGCGACAGGGGACGAGCGGAAGGCACCGACGCCAGGCAAAGGCCACGGTGGAGAAGAGGATCCAGCATACGGAGTGCCGGAGAGGAGGCGGAGCTGTAGACCACACAGCCGTAGTCGATGCGGGATTGCACCAGGAAGGTGTACAGGCGCAGCAGAGTACGCCTGTCCACCCCCCAGGTCGTGTGGGACAGATGACCCAAAAGGGAGAGGGTGCGGCGAGATGTTTGCCGCAACCGCCTAAGGTTTGGAACCCAACCGAAAAATCCGTCGAGGGTCATACCCAGGAATCTAACGGATGGGACGAGGGGAAGAGGAGTGCCGGCAAGGGTAAGGCGAAGGTATGCGACAGACGGAGGCGCCGAGGACGGAAAAGCATACTGGAAGACTTAGAGGGTGAGAAAGCATAGCCAACCGAGGACGCCCAGCGAACCACCGCGTTGATGGCTAGCTGGAGCCGACGTTCAGCCAAAGACGGGAGGCGGCCAGAGCAATAGATAGCCAGGTCATCGGCATAGAGGGAGCTACGAACGGATGTAGGCAGGACCGTAGCGACTGTGTTCATCACGAGTGAGAAACACAAGACGCTAAGGACACTACCCTGAGGGACACCCTCCTCCAACGGAAAGCGGTCAGAGAGGGCAGAACCGATGCGGACGTGGAAAGAACGGAGGGACAAGAAGTTATAAATAAAGGAATGGAGAAAGCCTACGAAACCCAGGGAGCGTAAGCAGTCGAAGACCGCGCTCCGCCGGGTAGTATCGTAGGCCTTCTGGAGGTCGAAAAAGACGGCGAGTACAAATTGACGCCGGGAGAAAGCCTCCTGCACGTCATGGCTAAGGAGAAGGAGGGGGTCGGTGGTAGACCGGAAGCGCCGGAAACCAGCCTGGGTAGCAGGGTACTGGTCACTCGCCTCCAAGGTAAAGGACAGCCGCGAGGCGACCATCGCCTCCATCACCTTGCAGGCACAGCATGTTAGGGAAATGGGGCGATAGTTCGACGGGAGTGAGGGTCTTTATCGGGCTTCGGGATGGGGACGACGATGGACTCACGCCATCGGTCCGGAAATGAACCCTCCAACCAAATCCGGTTATAGAGGTCCAGTAGAAAGCTGAGAGCAGAGGGGTGGAAATGCCGTAACAAGTCATAGGGCATATTATCGGGGCCGGGGGCGGAGGGCCTCCCGAAGCTCTGTCATGTGGAAGAGGTGATTATAGGGGTCATCCCTATGAGGTGGAAATTCCGGTGGGTCGCGGCGGGAGTGGGGGGAATCGGAACTGGAGATGGCTGCAAAGTGCGCCGCGAGTGCGTTCGCGACGGCCTCCGGATCGGACACGAACTCGTCGTCCCCGACCCGAAGCACCGGGGGTCGAGGGGGGACACGGGTCCCCTCAAAGCTAAGCACCTTGCGCCAAACAGTCGAGGGGGCAGTCGAGGAGGAGATCCCGGACACGTAACTCCGCCAGGAGGTACGCCGGGCCAGTTTCAGGACCCGACGGGCCACTGCCTTCAGGCGCTGAAATTCTATCTTGTGCTCCAGCTGGCGGGTCCGGTAGAAGCGGCGGCCGGCACGGCGCCGCTCCTGAACGGCATGGGAGCACTCTGGGGTCCACCATGGGACGCTTCGCGGCCTGGGGGAGCCAGAGGTACGGGGGATGCAACTGGCGGCAGCCGAGAGGATCTTACTCTCGAGGAAGGCGAGGGCCTCATTGACGGAGGGAAAGGCAGGAATTGATGGCGAGATCGCCGTGCCCCTCGCGTATGAGGCCCAGTCTGCTCGGGCAAACAACCAGCGCGGGCGGACAGAGGTGGGGGGGAGGAGACGGGTCGGGGTAAGACACACTGGGAAATGGTCACTGCCGGAAGAATCTGGCAGGACCTCCCAGGTGAACTCCTTCACGATTTCGAGGGAAACCAGGGAAAGGTCGATACAGGTGAAACTGTCATGGGCCGAGTGAAGGCAGGTTGGGGAGCCATCGTTCAGAAAGGTGAACTCGAGCTCGTCCATAAGGGAGAGAAGGGTCCCGGAGAGAAAGGTGGAGCAAACGTCCCCCCAGGCCGGGTCCCGACTGTTGAAGTCCCCGAGAATCAGAAAAGGGCGGGGAAGCTGAAGAATTAGGTCACGGAGAGAATCGGGTGGAGGGCGTACGTTAGGGAAGAGGTAAAGAGAGCAGACCGTGAGCTGGCGCCCCAAGGAAAGGCGCACGCCACAGCTTGCAGGACTGTACGGAGCGGGAGGGGGCGGAAAGGGACGGAGCGGTGCACGAAGACCGCGGCGCCCCCCTCCCCGCCCCATCGAGAGGCGGGGAAGGGAGCCCGCAGTAACCGGACACTCGAGGGAGGGAACGGGATCCCAGAATCGTCTCCTGAAGGCAGAAACACGCCGGACACCTGGAGGCCAGGAGAGAGGAGAGACTCTCGAGGCCTACCAGGAGCCTGCGGATGTTCCACTGCAGGAGCGAGGTATAGGGAGGGGTAGGAAGGTCAGCGTAAAGGATGGTTATGGGGTGGGTGGGTGGGCCGATCGGGCGGCCCGAGATTAAAGAGGGAATCGGAAAGCACCGGAGTTCAGTGAGGGACGCCGAACGAGGGCGAAGGCGAGGGTCACCCCGACGAGGGGGCGATGTGGAACCAGACGCCGGCAAGTCCTCCAGAAGAGGAGTCTCCCGGACGTCCGGGGGAGAGCGATGCAGAGAAGGGGATGTGAGAGGTATCCAGAATGCCCCTCCCTTCACCGGAGGTGCGGGGGAGGCAGGACTACGAGGGGGAGTGGAAAATAATACCTCACCCAGAGGCATTGGCAGGTCGAGGAGAGAGATGGGGCGGGTCAAGCGCGGGGGCGTGCACGTCCCACCCACGCCGACCAGGCGGGCGAGTTCCCCCTCCAGTGGGTCCATCGACCGGGCCGGAGAGGGGTGTATCTCAGCCCCCACCACGAGGTCCGTCGGGGACCCCAGGGGGGAGCGTGCATAACGGTTGCGCAGTGGGGACGGTGAGGACACCGGGGCGGTAGGGCGAAGGGGGCGTTTGTGTTTGGGAGAGGAAGGTGATGTGAGGCTTATGGCTTCGAACCTTTCGGGGTCACCACTGGCGCGGCGCTTGCGGCCCCTACCCCTCCGTCGTGCGGCCCGCACGGGTGACGGCGGGTCACGATCCGGAATGGGGGTGGCCGAAGGCGCCGGTGGAGAGGGCGTAGAAGGGGCAGGGGGGGTTGCCGACGAAGCATCGGCGTTCGCGGAGGGAGCACGTGGGGACGCGCTGGTAGTACGGGGAGCCGCGGTAGGAGTCCGCTGGGCGGCAGAGGATGGACTGGGAGTAGCGGACACGGTGGGTGGAGGCGCGTTGGGAACCGCCGGTGAGGACGGGGTCCGGGAACGGAGAGCCTCGGCGTACGAGGCACCACGCCGGGCCTCGCAGCCACGCAACCGCTCCCGCGCCTCCCGAGCGCTGAGAAACTCTGATGAACAGAGGGCCCGAACCTCCCTTTCAAAGAGGAAGGACGGGCAAGAGCGGGATGAAGCAGGGTGTGGTCCATGGCAGTTGGTGCAGGAAGGCGGAGCAGTACAGGGCAAGGGGTGGGGAGGGCCGCCGCAACGGACACACAACGGGGCCGGCTGACGGCAGGAGCTGCTCACGTGGCCAAACCTATTACACTGAAAACAGCGCGTACGATCTGGCACGTATGGTCGTACTGAGAATTCGCACGCTCGTCTCTCACCAAAGCCCCAGAATACCGAAACGGGGGGCACCAGTGAGTCGAAAGTGAGGAGCAGGCGAGGAGAAGGGGCGCTTGGGGACCGCGATCTGTCGGGAAAGCGGTACACCCTCACAACACCCTGGGAGGCGAGGTCAATCTGGAGGTCTTCCACCGGGATGGGTAGAAGACGAGCAGCGTAAATTGTGCCCTGGCACTGATTGAGGCGGGAGTGGGGAGTCACCGTGATCCCGCAGCCCAGGACATCGGGGATAGCGAGCAGAGAGGAGGTTTCGGCAGAGGAACGTGACCTTATCAAAATGGAGCCATCCCTCTGAGGCCGAAGGTCAAAACGCGCCGTCCCCGTCTTCCATGGATCGCTCGAAAGAGGCGTTCGTGGTTAGTGGGGAGGGGCTTGGAGGAGGAGGGGCGGAGGACGAGGAACTTGTCCATCGTCCTAAGGCCGAGTGAAGCCGTCTGGCCAAACACCACCGGAACTTCGAGGGGGCGAGAAGACGAGAAAGGCGGACGGCGACGTCGGGTCCCACGTCCCCCAGGGGCCGAGGGGCCGGGGGCGATGAGGCCCGACCGGAGTGGGAGGCGACCGGGGCCGCGGGCCTCCCACCTGAGGGCGAAAAAGCAGGTGGGTCCCTATCGGGACGTGGAATATGGGGGGAT
This sequence comes from Bathynomus jamesi, assembly GCA_023014485.1. Lineage (NCBI taxonomy): Eukaryota > Metazoa > Arthropoda > Malacostraca > Isopoda > Cirolanidae > Bathynomus > Bathynomus jamesi. The sequence continues at coordinate 77,974 of JAJOZX010005595.1, forward strand.
CCAGGGGTCGGGGGGTCCACTGCAGGTCCATCCTCTACTGGCGGGGGTCGGGCAGCGGCGCCACGAGCCTGGGGAAGAGAGGGAGAGGAGGTGTCGGCAAGAAGAGCAGACGGGGTGGGCGAGGGCTGCCGACTGCCCTTACCAGACCCACGGTCCAAAGAGGTAGTCAGAGGGAGGTCAGATGCACAAGCCGGGTCGTCAACGAGGTCCATTAGATTTGTAAGTGTTTCCATAGAAAATTTTTATTGTTGTTTCGCGCCCGGGGCCGCGGGGAACCGATTACCCGGGGCCCAAGGGGACCAAGCGCACGCCGGCGGGGGATGGGTGCCTCGTCCCATGTAGGTACCCCCGTTTCAAAAGGGGCCCTTGCAGCGTCGAAAGTTCTCCCCCGCCGGCAGCAAAGACCAAGGCCCCCCAGGGTCCCAGGCCTGGGCACCCTACCAGCCAACTTAGTCCGGCCCCGGCCATGGGGGCGAGACCCCCAGCGACCAGCCCCGGCAGCCCACTGGGCGCGCGAAGTGAACAGAGAAAGCAGAAAAAACAGAGGGGGCAAGGAAGAGGGTAAAGAGGGGAAGACAGGAAAGAGGGGGCTGTAGGATAGCAGGGTATGCTAAAAGTCCACTTCGCAACCGGGCGGGGACCCGGCAGGGCCCCCAGCCGCGGCTGACCCCCCTCGCCACATGGAGGCAGGAGCCCGCGGGCGATCCACCCCAGAAAGACCGCCTGCGGGGAGGGGGAAAAAATTATTGCAGGACAAATCTTTCTTAAAGGCATTCAACAGATAACCCAACCTTGTTTTGTGTATTAATATAGTACTAGCATATATTGTAAGTCTGGCCATGGTCACATTCAGCCTAATTACAGGAAATGATAAATATTATAAATCTGAGTTGCTTCAACTCATTAAACAGGCTACTGAATTATTATTTACAAGAGTAACAAGATTTCAGCCTAATTAACCGCACTCTCATATCTAGCAAGAAGCCATGCATCTTTCATAATGTTAAGTGCCAACATATCCACAAAAAATTGAAAAACCATGTTTTTATATTTTCTTCTTTCTGTAGGAAACACCAGTTTACTATACTGCATAATCTGCATAATTAAGACTAGGGATGAGCTGGATATCTGATAACTATCTACTGTAGTACCTGGCATGTTTTTCAGACATTAAACTTATAAATTATAAACTAATAAATATTGGCTTCCTGAGTTCACAAATGTTATAAAATATTTCAAAGCATTATTAAATAGTATTAGCATTAAACTACTCAGCCAATTTTTAAAAGTTAAAACTTTATAAAAATTAAGAAATCCAAGATTTTTCATAATGAAAAGTAGCCTCTCAGCATTAGCTGGTGTATGATGATGATGATTATGATTATCTGCACAAATTCTTTCAGCAGCAGTGGATAAATGCCTTGATTGGACTGAGCTTGGTACAGCAGTTAGATATTTCAAAACAAAGCATTCTAAATTGAGAAAATGTGAGCTATTCTGTACCCACACTTCACCAACATTTCAAAAGTTGTGACAAATGGAAAAGTGTAATCCAGTATGGCCCTTCCAAATTTATTTGGCAGGAACACAAGATGACATGATGACATTATTATTATTATTCTCATGATTTTCCTTTCACTAATCAAGACCTGGGTGAGGTTCATCACCAAACCTTAAAAAAAATACTGTTACTAATAATAAACAACATAATCCATATTACTATTTTTACATTTAAATCATAACCTATTTGTGTTACAATTGAAACGTACTGTAGGAGACCCTAAATCAATATTCAAGACAGTCTTCACACTGACTTATAGCATTATAGTTTTCCACTAATTACACAAACATTCTATTTAAAAATCTATTTTCTCTTCTCCATGTGGTAGGTATCATGCCTGAACTTGACCACAGACACTCAATTCCATTGCATGAGATTAGGATATACCTCTAATGATATATTGTGAGAGATCAACATTTTTATATACTTACCTCACAAACCACTTCCAATCCTCACTGTTTCCCATTAACTCTTGTGCCACATTCTTATCAATTTCACTTTTATTCATGCATTTACCAATTACATCCTTCTATCTTCCATCCACACACCACCAAAACCAACTGCATTCACATATGCTTCCTGCTCATCTACCTAATCTACCACCTCACTAAAATACTCTAAATTCTCTCATATTTGCTCATCTTGCACTAACATACAGTATTGTCTTTATCTTTCATATTACTTATCATTCCTCCAGACTGATCTTTACACCTCCTTATTTCTTTCCAGAATAAAACTAACTTTCTGCCCACCACATAGACCTACTGCTCATTCATCTTGCTAAGTATTCATCTATTCTCTTTCACTTCTTTCTCATTTGCTTAACATTCTTTGCACAACTTTGTACAACTCAATACACCTTTCCATCACAGCCACCTTCCTCTTCACTCCATTGCATACACATCCATATACATCAGAAGCTGTCTTCACTAAATATTCTTCATAAACATTCCACATATTTTGCACATCCATTTATTCATCATTTCCTTCACCAAACATTTGCTCTACTCCTTTTATAGGGAACCATTACCACCTAATTCAAATTCCACCCAGTGAAAATTTAAGAGCTTTGAAGAAATTAGTCTAAATTAATAGAGGAATTGCTTACCTTATAAATCTGTGGTGATTCAAAAGCCAAATTATCTTCATCATCACCCTTCAATAAAAACAAATCTTCAAATTTGGGTAAAAATTTTCTCAAAGGCTTTTGTATTTGCTCTCTCTTTCTTCTTTGGCACCATAGCATGCAACTCTGGAATAGGTCTTCCTGGCCGATGCTTCAAAATTCTTCCCATTTTCTGTCCAAGAAATAAGGCTGTTAGGATTTGTGTCGGGATTTGCTAATTTAAGTTTTCAATTTTCCCTAATTTCCTGTTTGTTTTCCCTCTTTTCCAGCCACTCAGCTTTTGCAGCCTCCAGTTAATAATAGCAAATAAATCTGTGTGTTGTACCAGCTCTTATTTCAAGTTCACAACATGAATTTACATCAGGAAGGTCTCATTTGTCTAATCTCTTAGACTTTTTAAAGTTTGCAACTCAACAGGTAGATAATGGAAATGATGTAGATGTTATTTACTTGGATTTTAGTAAAGCACTTGACAAAGTTCCACACAGGAGACTCCTATATAAATTAAAAGCTTGTGGGATATTGGAGTCAGTTATAAATTGAGTAGGTAGAAAAAAGGTTAGAAGACAGAGAAAGGTAATTTTAAAATGGTCATGAACTTGGGTGGCAGAAAGTGAAAAGTGGGATACCACAAGGATCAGTTTAGGTACATTACTCTTTATTCTATATCTAAATGATTTACAGGAAGGAGTTGGTAGTACAGTTTCTAAATTTGCAAATGATACAAAAGTAGTTGCCCCCGTTACAAATATAGACAATTCTTATGAACTACAAAAAGATCTCAATAGATTAGTTGTCTGAGCTAGTAAATGGCAGATGGAATTCAATGTTAAAAAATGCAAAGTTGTGCATTTTGGAAGAAATAATGAAAATTTAAGTTAGGAGATGAAAGGAAACTGAAACTGGTTACAAGATGTTAGACAGGAAAAAGATTTTGGCATCATAGTCAGATATGGAGCCTCAGCCTCAACCTCAACCTCAACCTCAACCTCAACCTTCAAAATTGGCCTTGGCTCAGCCTAAACCTCAACACCAGCTGAAAAGTGGAAAGGCTTTGTGAGGCCTTTGGTAATTCTGATTTTGTGTCAGGGTTGGCATAATTGCCCACTTTATTGAAAAAACCCAGCCCACCTGGGTTATTTTGGGTTTTTTCAATAAAACCTAGCCAAAATTGGTTTTTTTCAAAAGTATGTTATTATAAGTCTCCACTACAATAATAATGAATGTTATTTATCTTTTTATACCTGCTAAATGGTTTAGAGGTATAAGATGATAAAAACATTTATAAAAGGAATACAGTTGACACAATAAAATACACCTTTATTTTATTTATAAAATATTTCATGACTCATGTACTGTATTTTAGATAAACACACTTGCAACTCATTTAGCAAACTCAACAACCCCTGACAACAGACATGTTCAAACAGATTTCCACCCAATTACCAAAGGGTGACAATTCATGGGAGTGATCTGTGTAACTTGTTTGAACATGTTGTGCTCTGTTCATACTTCAGGGTTAGTCAGTAAGGATCAAATAATGCAATGTACAGTATTCAGGTGGTTCCCAGTAGTGAGAAAGAGAGTTTGTTAACAAATAGTGTCAGGCATCAGCAATTGACACACTTCATTGTAATTATTATTTAAATACTGTACACTACAGTAAATTTTATTTGATAGCTGTCAGCTATAATTATTAATATTTTTGTGTGTAAGATTGAATATAAAATAATTTTATAGTGTATTATACACACACACATATACAGGGGTTAGACAAAGTAATATGAACACCCGCCGATTTCATCGGTTATCTTTACGGACTGCTCAGACACAAAGTAAACGGTCAAATGACTGGCAAACCTATTTAAATGCGTAACAGAGAGTGTATACGTCATGTTATAACCCTCACGTTGTTTTTACAGATCAGAGTGAATTATGAATTAGCAGTTATGAAAGACCTGTCAGACTTCCAAAGAGGGCAAATTGTCGGAGCACGGATGGCTGGTGCATCGGTGACGAAAACCGCTCAGATGTTCAATGTATCCAGAGGAACTGTCTCTATGGTCATGTCTGCATACCAAAACCATGGAAAGACGAGCACCGACAAATGCAATAGTGGACGCAAGAAGAAGCTGTGTGATCGAGACCGCCGGGTGCTAAAGCGCATTGTGACAAAGAACCATAAGACCACAGCTCCAAAAGTGACTGCAGAGCTTAACCAGCATCTTGCAATCCCGGTATCGACCAGAACTGTATGTCACGAGCTCCATGGAGCTGGATACCATGGGAGGGCTGCAATTGCCAAACCCTTCCTTTCGCACATCAACATTGAGCGGCGCAGAAAATGGTGTAATGACCATAAGAATTGGTCAGTGGACCGGTGGAAGAATGTAGTCTACTCCGACGAATCCTCATTTACGCTATTTCCATGTTCCAGTCGAGTTTACGTCTGGAGACAGCCTAAAGATGCTTATGATCCCGACTGTCTGACCCCAACTGTTAAGCATATATATATATGGGAATGAACTCAGAATGGTCCCCCGAGTTTTTTATGATACACACAGACAGTGCATGGAACAAGGAACTCTTCTGGGATAATTAAATCCACTATAGTCCGAATAAGTAATGGTAAATGACAAATACCATAGTTTTTCTTTTTCATGATGCTAGCCCAACGCGGGCAACGTGTCACTCGCAAAGAGGTCCCATAAATATAGGTTCCCTCACCAGCTATCTGCAAAGCAGACAGGATCCAGCTTTGGGACATGTCCCAAAGCTGGATCCTGTCTGCTTTGCAGATAGCTGGTGAGGGAACCTATATTTATGGGACCTCTTTGCGAGTGACCCGTTGCCTGCATTGGGCTAGCATCATGAAAAAGAAAAACTATGGTATTTGTCATTTACCATTACTTATTCGGACTATAGTGGATTTAATTATCCCAGAAGAGTTCCTTGTTCCATGCACTGTCTGTGTGTATCATAAAAAACTCAGGGGACCATTCTGAGTTCATTCCCATCTTGAAACGGACATGTTATGTGCCTTGAAAAGTGGATGCTCAATTCTACCAGTTGAGGTTTAAGTTTTGTTTTTGGCTAAAAATATAATAGTTACCCCTTTTTCTTTTATGTATTCAATCTGACGTGAAGGCAGCGAGTCTTTTGCTTATATTGAGGTTCTAAATGTAGCAGGGCTAAGCTGCTTTAAACCCTAGATCCATGTCCCAAAGCTGGATCCTGTCTGCTTTGCAGATAGCTGGTGAGGGAAGCTATATTTATGGGACCTCTTTGCGAGTGACCCGTTGCCCACGTTGGGCTAGCATCATGAAAAAGAAAAACTACGGTATTTGTCATTTACCATTACTTATTTGGACTATAGTGGATTTAATTATCCCAGAAGAGTTCCTTGTTCCATGCACTGTCTGTGTGTATCATATATATATATATAATAATTAATGTTATTATATGTGTATCATAATATATATATATAATTAAAAATCTTTATTATAATTAATGAACAGACTATAGGTCTAGTTACAATATAAAATTAAACATATTATTTACAAAGAAAAATACCACGTGTAGCAGGTGCAGGAAGAAAAAGTAAGGGTGAATGGAATGAAGTGTTAAGTGTAGAAGGAACAAATAAAGTTATATGTAAGTATTGTAACATTGAAATAAGTGGTAAAATTGAATGGATAAAAGCCCATTTAAATAAATGCCCTAAACGAGTTACATCATTAGGCTATAAAAACCCTTCACCTAAGCCTTCTGTGTCATCAAGCCATTCGGATGAAGTGCATGAAGAATTGATGCTTTCTGACGATGAAACAAACACAAGTACAACATCAGCTGCTTCAGTACTAGCATTCAAAACACCACAGAAAAAGAAAGCAAGGTCAGTTCAAGAATGGGTACATAGCCACCACAGAACTGTACAGCCAAAAATAAGAGATTTTTCAATTGTAACAACTCCAGCACAGCAAGAAGCAATAGACAAAGCAATTGCAAGAATTTTTTATGCTAGCAATCTTTCTTTCCTGACTGCTGAAGAGAAATATTTTAAAGAAATGATGAATATTGCAAGACCAGGTTATAAGACTCCATCACGCAAGGATCTAGCAGGGCATTTGTTGGATGAAGTTTACAATGATGTAGAGAATAGTCTGAAAGAACAGTTGAGTGCAGCCGATTGCACATTGACATTATGCATGGATGGATGGTCATCTGTGAAGAATAACCCTATATTAGCCTCATCAGTGCACACAGGTCAAACATCAGTTCTACTTAAAGCCATTGATTCAGGATCTGCAAAGAAAACTTCAGAATATTGTCTGCAAGAAGTTAAATCAGCAGTGGAAGAAATCAAAGAAAAGTACAACAAAAAGGTGAGCTTTTACATACAGGGTGTCCCGTAAGTCTGGACCCATAGGGAAAAATAATAAAATTACAAAATAGTCCAAAAATTTATTACATAATCTGTTCAAAGTGTCCGCCGTTGTGTCGCACACATAGTTGAAGACGCAATCTCCGCTGCGACAGCACTTTCTGAATCAGTCGCAGAAATTTCTTGACACACCTCCACAATGCGTGCTTTAAGGTGGAAAATGTTCTGAAGTTTGACCTCGTACACTTTGGCTTTCAAGTGGCCCCACAAATAAAAATCATAAAAAATAATAAAAAAAAAATAAAATAATAATAATATAAAAAAATATATTATAAATCCCTATGGGTCCAGACTTACGGGACACCCTGTAGATACTGATTCCATAAATTGCATAATTTTATTTTGTCTTTGATTATTGAAAAAATAAGTTTTATTTTAATATACATCTGGGAACGGGAACTTCTGTAAAATACAATAGTTATCAACAATTAAATTGTAATTAATACTATTAATTATAAAAAAAATGTCTTCATATTATTCTTGAAACTGAATTAACCTAACCAGGCACTCAATTAACCTAACTGGTTAATATTGGTTATTTCACCTAAATATCTTCTGATCTTTTCGTATTAGGCACTCACTGTCACATTTCAGGCAAGTTAAGGATGAGAGAATAACACCGTAATTGATAAAAACATCTAATCCTTTGTCATCATTTAGAGCACATGATGAATAAAGTTCTCAAGTCAAAATCACACAAATGGCATGTCATAATTCTATCATAATGTCTGGAAATCAGAAATAAAGCAAATGATAGACTCAATCTCATGCACACACACATTGAATACAAATCACCCATTATTATAAAGCAACTATACATTTCATATGTGAGACCCCTCCTCGAATGCTGTATTCAATTTAATAGTCCCTATTTGATACAAGATATTGAAAAACTGGAAAAAGTACAGAAACAAGCAACAAGAATGATCCCATCTCTAAGACAATTGACATATAAGGAAAGACTGGCGTATCTAAACATGTTCTCATTAAAAAGGAGGAGGTTAAGGGGTGATATGATGGAGGTGTATAAAATGATAAAAGGGTTGGATAAGATAGATTTTGATTCTCTTTTCATTAAAGATCACAATAACCAGACTAGAGGTCATAGTATGAAATTATTTAAGCCAAGATGTAAAACAAATTTAAGAAAACATACTTTTACAGAGTAATTAAGTTTTGGAATAGTCTGACAGAAGAAGTGGTGACTTCAGATACACTTGATTCTTTCAAAAGAAGGTTGGATAGTTTGATGTCTGCAAGGGACATCTGGTGATAGTGTTTAAGCCTATTTTTATTGCATGAATGGTACTAGTTATTTCATATATATATTATGTGCATTTAGGTGATAGATTGCACAGCTCACAAGTGTTGTGGGATATAGGGAGGCAGCATCTTGGGTTAGGGGATACTCTCTGTCCTTACACACACCATTTAAAGAGATTCCTCTACCAAGCAATGCCCCCCATAGTACTGAGAGGTATTGAAAAACTCATGATCTCCACTTGCCCCACAAACACCTTTAAATGGGGGACCCAAAATGGGTGCACACACATTTCTACATTACTGTACAGTCTTTACAGCCACACCTACACTTTTCCTCCTAAGTATATATATTGTAATGTATATGGTTATAAATTGTGACTTGGTCTGCAATTGATATGGACCATGACTTATTTTTGGTTGGTAAGGTACTGGTATTGATGGGTACCATAATGAAATTAACTGGATTCTTTGGATCTGATATATTTGCATGTCAGTTATAAATAGATATAGAGTATAACATATTTGTGGATAGTAGCCTATTATGACTTTGATCCTCTGGATCCATAGATTCTATCTTTAGTTTTAAATTGATAATTGTTTTGTAAAAATTGGTTGTTGCCAATGTACAGGCAATTTTTACATAGTAGAGCCACCTCAATGGGCCGAAGTGGCCCCTAGTGTGCCCACTATAAAAATTTATGTAATTATTCATTTTTACACCCAGTCTGTTTTTATGATGAGAAACTTTTCTGGTCAATTTTGAGGTGTTTTGCACGAATCTGCCATTCATTTCCTGTACAAATGCGTAGTTTTCGAGATATCATCTTGAAAACTACGCATTTGTACAGGAAATGGATGGCAGTTTCGTACAAAACACCTCAAAATTAACCAAAAAAGTTTGCACTCATCATTTTTGTTTAAACTAACGAAAATATCATGACTTAACCTAACCAATCATCAAGGGTGTACAGTTGACCTAACCAGTATCACATACTGAACTGTCCGCAAAACATTAGGGCTGATCAATTTGTGATGCGTGATCTTTATGGGGGCTCTGCCCCCGTACCCCCAAGACCTAAATTATACAAATGATAATGTAATAACATGTGCCTACCTTGTCTGGGTAGTCCGCTAAATTTCACATGCCTTTAAAGATTGAAACACACACATTTATTTTTAGGATTTTTTTTTACAGCACCTAAAGACCTTCTGGTCTTTTCTTAAAATACAAGCACTATTGCATTTAGGGCAGGTCACAGATGTCTTAATTGATTCTATGATTGAAAAAAAGGTCTAAATGGTTAATATTTGGCTGGACACAGGGGTTAACGAGAAATGAGAGGTTGTGTTTCACTAGCACTATTTTTCATGCCCTTTATGATGGTACTAATCATTTTTTGTGGAAATGTAATTTTTTCTATAATCTTACAAGTTACATTTTTATAGTGAATATTTCCTATTTTGGCTATAATATACTTTTTTCATAAAATATTTTTCCTGATGGGGCTATTTTTTCGCTACTCTACAACTTAATTAGTTGGTTGGTTTCTGTTTCGTCTATTTTTTTTTTCTAATTGGATTCAGTTTGGTCGTGTTTGTGATAGAATTACGACGTGCTATTCGTGTGGTTTCTGACTTTGAGAACTTGATTTGTCATGTGCCCTAGATAAAGAGAAAGCAATGGATGTTTTTATCAATTATGGCATTCAATATTAACCTGTTAGGCCAACTGTACACCCTTGATGATTGGTTAGGTTAAGTAATGATATTTTTGTTAGTTTAAACGAAAATGACATGGCCCAAAGTTGAAATAAAAAAAAAAAATTCTAGTGTATTTTGGTGTGCTCTGTGGTTAGGTTAGTTAATTTAGTTAGGTTAGCTAGTTTTTTATCAGAATTACATTTTCCTGGTGTTTTCTCTGCTTTGTTGGAATTTGATACACATTTCTTGTGCAAATGAGTAGAAACACACTGTATTTTGGAAAGGGAAAAAAAATAGTTTCTATTCATTTGCACAAGAAATGGGTATCAGATTCAAACAAAGCAGAGAAAACTACACTAGAAAAATGTAATTTTGATAAAAAATGTAGCCCCTATGTCCAGCCAAATATTTACTGTCTAAACTCTTGTCTTCATCGAGGGCAATATGGCAGATTACGTCTTCAAAGTCCAATATGCAAAACTGATATCATACTTCGTCACAAACACACGGAACTGAAGAGACCAACAATTGCTAAAAATTATTTAATTGTAAAACAGGACAAATTGAATTACGCAGAAGTAGCCAGCATCATCAAAAATAGGAAATATTCACCAAATAGTCGATATATATATATTGAAAAAACACAAAAAATAGGAAATATATTTTAATAAAAAAACACATTTTATACAAATCTGCACAAGATAAGATATATATTTTCTTAGTCAGTTTTGAATGGCAATTCAATATATTATATTGTTTTTACCGCGTGTGAGCGGGTTCAAAGACGAATATTAACCAAAATTTCTTATGTTCTTATCACAACCACCACTAAACTGAATCCAATTTGAAAAAAAAATAGCCAGAACAAAACCCAACCAACTAATTAAGTCGCAGAGTAGCGAAAAAATAGCCCAATCAGGAAAAATATAAGAACAAGAAATTTTGGATAATATGAGTTCATCATACTCAGAATATCAAAAGCAAATATAATTATAAAATATTAAAGCATAATTTTCATATAAGTCACTATGCTCGCAGATGCGTCCTTACCAAATTATGTAGATTTGAATATTATGACATTTTTGCAGCATTTTTTTCCCGCCCTTCCAATATTTGATTGGTGACATCATGAGAACATAATATATGAGCTAGGCTTTTTAAGTTTCTAGTTCCACTTCTGTTAGTTTTTCATAGATGTTGGTCGCGATGACATGTGAAGGGTGCAAATATTATTTTGAGGATTTAATATACAAAGTGCATTCTAATGACTCCCAAGCAATAGAAATATTTACAAAACACAATATTTTACCATCAACCCGTAAGTGCAAATTGTGCAGAAATGAGTGTCGTTAGTAGAATCTTACCATAGATTTAAGTGCAATGCATATTCGAAAATTGATACTCTAGGTCAGGTTAGGTTAGGTTAATTAATACCAAAATACATTTTTATAACTTTGTTAGATCTCATTTCCAAGGGAAATTGAGGTCAGATTTGAACAAATCACATCAAATACTACTAGAAAAATGTATTTTGGTGTGTAAAATGACTGAGTTACTCTTTATACATAATTACCGAAATCTTTATAGTGGGCACACTAGGAGCCACTTCAGCCCATCGAGGTGGCTCCACTATGTAAAAACTGCCTGTATATTGGCAATAACCAATTTTCACAAAACTAATTAATTATCAATTTAAAACTAATTAATTATCAATTTAAAATTAATTAATTATCAATTTAAAACTAAAGATAGAATCTCTGGATCCAGAGGATCAAATTCATAATAGGCTACTATCCACAATATGTTACACTCTATATCTATTTATAACTGACATGCAAATATATCAGATCCAAAGAATCCAGTCATTTTCATTACAGTACCAATCAATACCATACCTTGCCAATCAAAAATAAGTCATGGTCCATATCAATTGCAGACCAAGTCACAATTTACAACCATATACATTACAATATATATACTTAGGAGGAAAAGTGTAGGTGTGGCTGTAAAGACTGTACAGTAATGTAGAAATGTGGGTAATTATGTGTTTTAAGTAACTCAGTTATTTTACACACCAAAATACATTTTTCTAGTAGTATTTGATGTGATTTGTTCAAATATGACCTCCATTTCCGTCGGAAATGAGATCCAACAAAGCTATAGTACTTTGAAGTTTGGCCCATTTTCAAGGGAAATGGAGGTCAAAATCTAAGCAAAACACCTCGAATATTACTAGGAAAATGTATTTTGGTATTAATTAACCTAACCTAACCTTACCTAACATGAATATGTTATTACATTATCATTTGTATAATTTAGGTCTCGGGGGTACGGGGGCTGAGCCCCCGTAAAGATCACGCATCACAAATTGATTGATTGAACATTTTAGCGTCGGAAATTCAAAAATAAAAAATATAAAACCCTATACCAATCAATTTGTGATGCGTGATCTTTACGGGGGCTCTGCCCCCGTACCCCCGAGACCTAAATTATACAAATGATAATGTAATAACATATTCAATATTTCTATTGCTCGGAAGTCATTAGAATGCACTTCGTATATTAAATCCTCAAAATAATATTCGCACCGTTCACATGTCATCGCCACAAACATCTTGACTTGACTTGACTTGATGTTTTATTGCTGACTTAGGGTCCTTTTAAATAGTCCCATGATCAGCAAGACTATAAATTAAAGCAATTTCGGTAATTGTTAAATTATTGCAAGATGAAAAATAGAAACCAGGAGTTAGCACAATGCAGCATATAGTATACGAGATAATAACCATATAATTATATGTATATAACGTGTGGTACAAGTAATTTGATAAATTAGGTAATATGGTACAGTATGTGTTGTAGCAACGTTAAATGCGTTTGATATAACCAGAGTCTTTTAGAAATATTAATAGAGTCTTTTGGATTTGATATTGTAGAGGGGGACTGAAGCCACCACCTCCAAGGAGAATTTGTAGTGTCATGTTCTTGACACCTATTTTAGATAGTTTGTGCTGCATTTTCGTTCTTAGCGAGTGGTATTTCCAACAAGTGAAGAGAATATGAGGACAGTTTCTGGAACATGGCAAGAAACACAAAATGGGGAGTTTGCTATACCTAGCCTATAAAAATGGTCATTTAGGCCTGTGTGTTGCACCCTCAGGCGTGTCAACACTACTTCAGATCGTCGGCAAGATATTGATGCCCAAGGCCAGGTCTCCAAATCTTTTTTTATAAGACCAAGAGGTGTTAGGGTCCTGTTCCTTTGCCAGGTTTCTCTCCTTTCCTGTTCCAAGACATTTTTGGCATGAAGAAGAAGATCAGATAGAGGAACTGGTCTGACTGTTATGCGGGGAAGTGAATGCCCAAGTTTAGCTAACCGATCCACTTTCTCGTTCGATATGACACCACAATGGGCAGGGGTCCACTGAAAAGACACATGAATACCCCTGCCACACAGTGACCTCACAGCTGACACAATATCTGAAGTTATTTCCGTGTAATTACCATGAGGTAATGAATGAAGGGCTGATAATGAGTCGACACAGAAAACAAATGCACCAGGAAGATGCGCATTTTCAATGAGCCACCTAAGGCCCATCTGGATTGCTACCAATTCTGCCGATAACACTGAGAGTATATCAGATAGGTGCCAAAAGCACTCAACCTGTAAAGATGGAATATAGAATGCGGCAGCAACAGATACTGTACCAGTATTTGTAAGCACTGTTCGAGACCCATCTGTAAAGATCTGGATTGATTGTTCATGTCTAATTTCCAAAGTACTATAAAATGCAGCACGAAGAAGATGGGGTGCGTCCTTCTTAGTAACAGGTAGGACAAGGTCTGTAGAGATTGGTAAATTGCAATTGGTTTCCCAAGGTGGGAAGGGAGGGAGACAGGGGACATAGTTTGGAGAGGAAGATCAATACCACGCAAAATCAGTGCTGACATAGCTCTGATTATATAGGAGCCCCTAGAAACTATATGCCATGGCAGCATGCGATGTTTTGGGAAGTCATCTATGACTTCCAGTAAAACAGGATGTTGGGAGTCTGCCCCATAGAATCGATAAAGTGTGGTCAGTAGTAAGAGGGTACGTCTTTCTTCCAGGGTCCAAACATTGAGTTCACAATGCAGAGATATTATTGGTGTAGAGCGTAGAGCTCCAGTAATTATCCTTAAAGCTGAATTCTGCAATACATCAAGTTTCTTTAAATGAACTGTAGCAGCAGAACCATACAAAATTGCTCCATATTCTATCTTACTACGAATAAAGGCAGAATAAAATGATAGCAGGATTTGTCGTTGACAACCCCAAGATGATCCAGTGAGTGTTTTTAAAATGTTTAATCTAGAAGAACAGTTTGTAACAAGATGTTCAATATGAGGCTTCCAAGTAAGGTAGGGAGCATCAAAATAAAGACCTAGAAATTTCTGAATTCTGACAAAAGGAATGGGGGCAAGGTTGAAAATTAAGTTAGGAAGAGTTCTGATCTTTTTTCTGGTATAAATTTGGAAAGAGGATTTCAGGGGGCTAACGCTAAATCCCCATTCAGCAGTCCAAGCATTAATTCTATCCAAAGCAGCTTGAATCCCAGAAATAGCTTCGTCGAGGGTACCAGCACTATGAAAAATTGCCAAATCATCTGCAAAAGCAGAGAGTTTAACAGGTTCCAAGGAGGGAAGGTCAGATAACATGATTGAAAATAGCAAGGGACTCAGAATAGATCCCTGTGGTACACCCACTGAGGAGGCCACAGAGGGAGAGAAGCAACCCTGCAGACAGACCTGATATGTTCTATTCTCCAGAAATGCCCGAAGCCACTGCAACAACTTTCCAGTGATACCCAAATTTGCCAACTTGAAAAGCAATTCTTTGTGAGAGACCGAATCAAAGGCACTCTTGAGATCAATGAAGACAACTACACATACTGATTTTGTAACTAATACTTCTTTGATGACATGTTCTAGCCTAAGTAGTTGATCAATGACACTTCTGCCTTTACGGAATCCACTTTGAAAGGGTGAGAGGAGGTGGTGTGATTCCACATAGTAATACAGTCTATTGTAGACCATTTTTTCCATAATTTTACAATGTGTGTTTAAGAGAGAAATGGGCCTATATGATTGTAAGAAGGTTAAATCTTTATTTGCCTTTGGTATTGGCATAATAAGTGCATGCCCCCAGGGAGGTGGGATTATACTGAATTCCCATGAGTGATTAAAAAGTGTTAGCAATTGTAAATGAAACTGAGGGGGAGCATATTTGTAAAATTCATACGGTATATCATCGGAACCAGCAGCCTTATTGTCTGGGAGAGTTATTAAAACAGAAGCAAGTTCATGAAGATGGAAAGGAACATCCAGATCATCCATAGGGGTATTCATACTTGATGAGATAAACTCAGTTTGAGAGGCTGTATTTAAATGTTGAAAGGAACCATGAAACATGGTAGAAAAATAGTTACTAAAAGCGAGGGCCTTGTCCTCGGGGGCTAATGGTTTGTTGTCAATTTGAACGGGGAATTGATGGTATATTCTGACTCCCCTAACAGAGTTAAATCTCCTCCACACTTGTGAGATTGGAGCGTGGCAATTTAGAGAGGAGCAGAAAACTTTCCAGGAGTCACGTTTTGCTTTTTTAATAATTCTTTTAGCCTGTGCAGTTCTTTTCTTACAGTCTATTAAATTGGGGATTGTACAATTCCTGTGGTAGCGTCTCTTTGCTAGGCGGCGTAAAGCTACTGCCCGTGAGCAGGCTTCGTTCCACCAAGGCTTATTTGCTGTCAGTTTGGGTTTCCCTGATGATTTGGTGAACAGAGTAGAGGCAAGATGATTTAAATCATCTGCAATGGATTGGGGAGTAACTGGATTGTCAGATGTTGCATGGGTATCACAAAAGGAGAAGAGCACTTTTGACCAATTTCTCCAATCAAAGTACGGGGAATCTTCCACTTTGTTCGGAGGGTAATACTGTCAGAAGCAGCTGCAAGGGGGAGAGAAGCTATTACTGGAAGATGGTCACTGCCAATATCGGCCAAGGTCTTGATTTCGATCACACTGAGGAAAGATACAGACCCAATGCACAGGTCCAAGGACGAGGGGGAACCGGAGAATGAATCATAAAAAGTAACTAAATGAGGAGGGCTAAGTAAACATAAAGTGGGAGAATTCAAGATATAGTTAAAGAGGTCCTTCCCAGCCTGATTGGGTGTGCCACAAGACCAAGAAGGATGCTTGCCGTTAAGATCTCCACAGATTATGATCTTTGAGGCTGGGGGGCTTTGGGAGATGTAAAAGTCTAACTCTGAGGGAGACAAAACCTGATAACCATGAGGGTTGTAAATACCAAATACTGTGAGCCAGCTATTGTCAAGATAAGCTTTACAGGCTAGGATCCAAACTGACCATTTGGATATTCTTGCAATGGGAATGGTAAAAGTGTACAATCATTGCGTAGTAGTAGTAGTACCCCACCACCATGACCATGGGTCCTATCTTTCCTAATAATACAGTATCCTGGAAACCTGGGATTAATGTGAGATTTCAACCAAGATTCACATACAAAACAAAGTGCGGGACGCTGCTTATACAACATTAACTTAAACTCACTAAGGTTACTAAGTAGACTACGAGCATTCCAAAATATTAAAGAAAACCTATTATCCATGTTTGTTTTGGGATGGTGAAGCTGGTTTCAGAGATGAACGAGTATTTTTGATAGAGGTACTAGAAAATGCTTTCATGAAAAGTTTTCGCACTCTTGATGCAGGATGGGGACCTGCAATAGAGTAGTTTTACAGGTGGCAACAATATCATTTATAAGAGTAGTTAGTGTATCAAGGGGAATAAAGTCCAATATACTGGTTTTTTGTGGAGTAACTTTAGTCGTACTTTCTATTTCCTTGGAAGCCATAGTTTGTGTGGACATGCCATGCTTAATTGGTGCAGGGAGAGTTTCCGTAGGAGCTGAAGTTTGTGTGGACATGTCACACATAATTGGTTTAGGGGGGGGTGGAGGTAAACTCTTGTAGTTAATAATTGGTGGGGAGACATTTGCATGAACCTCAACATGATGAGAAGGCCCAGCACCAGAGGTAAGCTCCAACCTAGCCGGTTTGGGACCCCTACTGCCATGGGACAATCCATCATTGGAGGGCACTGATACAGCACTGGGGATAGGGTGAACCTTGGTGTTTCGAGTAACTTTATGGACTAACTTGACAGCTGTACTATAGCTCATCTCATGTTTTTTAACCATTTTTGAAACTAAATTTGCTTCTGTGAATGCTGGGCATTCAGTTGAAGAAGCCATATGAGGGCCATCACAATTGAAGCAACGATGTACAGACTGTACCTGACAAGTATCTGTTCTGTGGGGACCTGCGCATACTGCACAATGATCAGTGGTAGCTCGACAAGATTGAGCTATATGTCCAAAAAGTTGACATTTAAAACATCGAATAGGCCTAGGTACAAATTCTTTAACTCTATATCTTTCATAATAAAGGTACAGATGAGGAGGAATAGGCCCCTCAAACTCCACTTTAACTGGCGGGGACAATGATAAATTTGAGCCCAAAGAATTCCTGTTTTTTGGAGGCTGGAAGCGGGAAACAGATTTTATTTTTATAGTAGGATTACTATATTCAAGCTCAGATAATATCTCTGAGTCCATTAAGGAATTATCTATATTGTATACTATTCCATAATTGCCCTGTTTGCTTGGGCAATCGGCAAGACACTTGGAATGTACCAAATGTGGTGATCTTCTGCAGAGAAAGGGTATCATAAGACTGTTGGTCAAGATCAATTGCCAAACAATGGCGAAGAGGATTCGGGCGGAACCCAGTGATCCTAAGTGAACTCAATATAGAATCCCTAAGCTGCCCAACCACCTTAATTTTGCTTTGCAAAAATTCCTCCACTGCCTGATGATGACAAGCATCATCAAACCATAGCACAATAGTCCTAACAACAGTCTCTGAAGAGATCTGGGGAGCAAAATCACTCAGTGAAAGTTTATTGATTTCAGCTAGGCCCATTCGTTGTGGAACTATATTCTTATACGGCCTTCGGAAGGCATCAGCCAATTTACCATTCTGACAAGCTGAAATGGAGCCAACTGGATCTGGTGATAGACCCAGATTCTGAGTAACCTTTCCCATTCCTTCCTCAGAAACAGTGTCGAAACCAGAAGTACCAGGAGCAGCTTCTTGGGATGGGCCTATTGTAGTAGACCTGATCTCAGTTTCAGTAAAAAGAGGCGTATATTGCCTTGTTGAACTTGGGCTTGCCTTAGCCCGCTTTTTAGAACTTCTGGTCTTCTGGCTCTGCCAGCCCAAAAATTCAGCTGTGGCATCTGCAACAGCAGTTTCCAATTCACAAGAATCTAAGGGGTCAAAAATACTAATGTCATTACCAACACTAGATCTAGATGAATTTGGACTTCCAGGAGGAGACTTTTTACGTTTGGTTTGCTTAAGCCTATTGTCTCGTTTAGCATTTCTAGAAGCCTTAGGCTGCTGAGAAACAGCTAAAGGAATATCCATTTCAGAGTTTGAGTCGCTTAACTGATCGGGGTCAAGGTTCTCAAGGTTATGGGATGGGCCAGACCTAGGCTGAGCCTGAGTCTCAACTCCAACTCCAAGCCCTGATGCATCTCGTGATGAACGATCGTGTTCAGCCATACGACCCTCCTCAAGACCGAGGTACAGGCGCAGGCTTACCTACGATTAACAAACCAGGTGGCCTAGGGCCCAAGTTAGGTCCCTAGGCCTAATAGTATGTTACCCTACACCAAAATAACCACAAAAAGGTATAATAAGGCCTGGCTAAAAGCCTAGA
Organism: Bathynomus jamesi; assembly: GCA_023014485.1. Lineage (NCBI taxonomy): Eukaryota > Metazoa > Arthropoda > Malacostraca > Isopoda > Cirolanidae > Bathynomus > Bathynomus jamesi. Next base: position 96,916 of record JAJOZX010005595.1, read on the forward strand.
CCTAGCTAGTTAAAAATAAAATTCTTTGAAAGATTCAGAAACGCCAATAATTCCAATTCAAGTATATATATTGTAATCACTTCACTCCTGGTTTCAGTAATATATAATTTGAACTTTTTGTTTACAAGCAATTCTAGGTACGTCCGATTACTACAAAGGTTCAGCCATCTCTTTTTCGCCACAAACATCTGTCGGATACGACGTTGTTATCCTTTAGTGTATTCTCAGTATGTCACTTCCTCGCACCAACAAGGAAGTTTATACCGTTTAATTAATTTATTCTGACTGCGAACTTCGCAAGTTCGCAGGAACGATTTATACCTTCGGTTGATGGCGTCTGCTCTCTCTCAGTTCGTGGAGAGAAAGGAATGCTTTTTCTCCGTTTGAAGGATATAAAATGACGAGTTTTCCTTTGCTCAGTTCTTTATTTTACACAGAATATTAGAAATGAAATCCTTTACACAACACTTGCTTAGAGAGTAGTAAGAACGAACGAGAACCCAAATTTGGTTTACTAACCACTCGAGAGGTGTCAGGTGTGCCACCGACTGCCTCCCTGGACCTGGAGGTGATTTTCCTCAAGAAGGTTCCGTGGTGCCACGTTTACAAAAGATTGTTAAATCACAAAGTCCTATTATAACACTGATATTAGTCAAGAATTTATATAATGGTGGTTCGACACCTTAACTCTTTTTAACAGAAGAATTTATATAATTGTGGTTTATAATAGTCGAAAGAACATTTAGAATTTAGGAATTTCTGTTTAAGATTCTAGACGTGGCCATGGTGGAGAGCCTCGTTAGGCTTATCGAGGGGATGCGAGAGAATCTTCTAGGCATAAAGGCGATTCACACAAATATTAGGAATTCTAACGGAGTCATGTTTTAATTTATACGAGCAGAATAATATCTTTTAAAGAATTAATATTTTAATTCATACAAACAGAATGATATCTTTTAAATTTTAACAAATTTATTTTCTCGTAGAAACACTTTTCTACATGACTCCCCTCCCAGAGTTGGTACTCGGGGGTTCGTTTGCAAAAATCCTCTCAAACAAAAGCAGTTGGATGTAGGGTTTTATAAAGACAAAGATATTATTGAAGAAGTAGTTGGATGTAATGTTACCTAAAGACAAAAGAAATAGTTAACAAAATACATTTACTGAGTAGTTAATCCACTCTACTTATCAGTTAAATTTTACATTAAAATTAATACTTATGTATGTAGCGGATCGACAAGCAATAGACCAACAAATCGACAGAAATACTTTACTTCCACGCTTCATCAAAGAACTTGGAAAACACACGTGGGCAAGAATCAAACAATGGAGCGTCTGTTTCTTCCCAAAGAGGCGCCAATGTAAGCTTTTATCAAACAAAGGACACGCGGACCGAGCGTCTTAAGATTTGGTATAGTCCTACGTCACCAGGGTATAAAAGCGAGCTTCCATTTGCTCTCATTCTCACTCTCACTCACTCGGACGCACGTCATCACGTAAGCAGCGCGTCCACCAACCGCTTTCCGGCCCCCTGGCCGAGGGGCCGTGGCCGCTACTTTCTTCAGGGCCTACAATTTGTCTTCACGTAAGATCTAAAGACCACCTGCAGAAGCAATCCAACGAGGCCCAACCGGATCGGGTCGGCCTTCAAGTTTCTCCACGTTCCTCGAGAGATATATTCAGCATTCCCAGGCCTACGCCTGCATCTCGAGAAGTAACATCACCTCAGGTCTCCACGAAGCCTACATCCATCATCTCAAGAGGCTTAACGAACAACGACAGCTCGAATCTGCGTAATAGGTTCTGTCTTCAGCCCGTCTTCAAGTTTTTACATCGCCCTAAGCTAAGTACATCATATTCGTAAGTACCTCAGAAACCTACATTAGCCTACCGCCGAACGGTAGGCTATACTCCCAAAGTGTGTAATCACGCGTCCATTGACTCCCGTTAATAACGCAGTAGGCCTATCATCCAATTCAAGTGTCAATTCAATACCGTTTATTCCGCGTACCATCCGTCATTATGTTCAAGTCATATAAATGTGTGTTTAAATAAATGTTCTCTTGGCGTAATCACTTAACATCACATAATGTCCTTTATATAAATGATATTTGTGCAAGCATTTCAATCCATTATTATTAGGCCACATCAATTATTCTATGTGCATCCATGCAATCATTTAGCCTACTTAATCAGTGTCATGTTTTCCATTCAATGTACCAAACGCACGTGCATTCTTTATATCATTAACTAGGCCTATTCAATGTTACATGTCGCATGCCATTTACATACCATCGATGAGTATTACATTATTTATTACGTGTCAATTAAGCTATTAACATTTCATCTTATTAGCTAAGCCTATGCCATAAGCATAACGTAAAACTACCAATTAATTACTGTCAATTCTTTGTTATATCACAGTGAATAAAATAACGGATTTATTTTCATAATAAACTACAAAAGTAAGGTGTTTTTCATAACCTTAACTTAATTTGCTTTGGCCGTAAACCAAAGCTGGTGACCTCGCTGCCATTTCGGTCATTTCCAATAGTATGGTGGATCTAATCAAATAACCATTCATTTCCAATCGGTGATACTGTATTACATCATAAATTATTAACCCAGCCTATCATTATAAAGCAGTCAGTCATTGCCTTAATCAATCGTTGCATACAATTAAATCATTATCACCTTAAACGGCTAAAACTAGCTCCACTATATGTACTAATGAACACTTATAACACTGGGCAACACGTATTTTATTGAATGATATCTGACACTTGATTCTAGGTAATTTGGGTGCGCTGAATACGAATTTCAACTCGGTTTGGCTCTATCAGGTCCTGATTCTTGTCGACAGCCTATGTGCCATTTTCCAGATTTTTCAAATTAGGACTAAAAAATTAAGTCATGTGTTAATTTTTTTTTCAAGTTTCATGAATACAAGCAGTTCAAACTACAGTAAAATTACATTATAACGATAGAAATGACTTAAAATAAAAAACAAACATATGAAGCTTTCACTGTGGCAAACATTTTCTTTTGTAAGACTTTCTAGCGTATTTGCTTGTTGATGGCAGGTCTCTTTTCAAGCACCAGCAGTAATCAGCCATCATGTGGAATCCCAGCGGCCTTGGTACCGTTCCTCCATAATTTTGATATCTTGGTGGAATCTCTCCCCTTGTTCGTCACTTACATCACCTAAATTACTTGGAAATTAGTCAAGATGGCTATTCAAAAATGCATTTTTATGCTCATATTGCAACCTAACTCTTTGTAGTCCCTTAAAAGTTTTTTTACGATTTCTTCGTAGTTATCTGCCCTATAATTGCCTAAAAAGTTTTCTATCAAGTCCACGAATGAGAACCAGCCATTTTTTCGCGTTCATTCATGACATTAGGAAAATTGCTGTCTTTAATCATTGTTCTTATTTGTGGACCGTCGAAAATTCCGCCTTGATTTTTTCATAACTTAAACTTGGAAATTTTGAAGTTATGTATTTGAAACACTCGCCGTTCGTATCTAAAGCTTTTACATATTGTTTAATGAGGCCTAGTTTTATATGCAGAGGAGGAATATGATTTTATCTCTGCTCACTAAAGGTGGATTAATTACGTTTTTTTCTCCGACAGTAAGTGATGTTCGTGCTGGCCAGATTTGTTTGAAATAATGTTCTTCCTTGGCTCTGCTGTCCCATAAGCAAAGGAAGCAGGGATATTTAGTATACCCTCCTTGTTGTCCTAGCAGAAAATTAACCATTTTTAAGTCAACACATATGATCCACTCGTGCTCCCTATATTTGATAATTTAAAACCTTTTCTATATGTTCATACTTTTCTTTTAATTTTGTTGAGTGCCCAATCGGTATCGAGCCGTATAGATTGCCATTATGCAACAACACACACTTAAGACTTCTTTTCGAACTGTCTAAAAACAAGCGCCAATCATTTGCATCGTAAGACTCAACCCCCATCTTCTTTAACAAACCAACTATGTCGCAGCAATATACTAAACTATCCTCTGTTCTAAAATATTTAACAAGTTCTTCTTCTCTTTTTCTGTAAAATGAAATGTATGTGTTTGAAGTAAGCAAGTTTTTCTCTTTAAGTCTTGAAGCTAAAATTTCCGCAGCCTTTTTTGGCAAATTTAGATCCCTTACAAGATAATTCAACTCGGCCTGGTTAAACTTTCGCGGATCGTTTTGACTTTCAAATACGCTGGGGTCAAAATCGGTGTCTGACTCCTCAAAGTGCATAACAATATTTTCAGGAACATCTTCAACTAATTCTTGAGTTGGCAGACCCTTAAATTTTGGAATGGGGATCTCATTTGAATGTAGCACAGGTCGTATCGCGGTGTCGAAATTTGGGTACTCGATACAATGTTTATTTTCTTAGTGAAGCCCGAAGTCTTGACAAAGCAAAGGTAGCAATCGGTCTCGTGGTTAGTAGGCTCTCGCCACACCTGATATGGAAAAAAAATTGTAAAGCGTTAACAAAAGCGACGAGAGACTTGTTTTTATGAATTTTATCAAAAGTTATCACCCAAACATTTAACATTTCAATGTGTTTCAACCTTATGCAATATTTGAGATTCTTATAAACATTTTCTGTAAATTTTTGTTTATGTACCTAAGTTACAATTACATTTAGGTAAGTTACAGTATACTAGTGATTAAATTACGTAGTTTTATGAAATCATAAACTTACCATCGGAACTTCAAAAGGTATTTTTGAATCCGAACCCTTCGTCCAATGTCGCAGTCTTTCAATGCATATAGTGCAGGCTTTATGTGGAGCCCACGATTTATCTTGGTCCCCAGTTTTATGCCAAATAAGCTAAGTAAGCTCTTTTTACGAAGTCAGTTATATTTGCTCGTTGATGTGCAAGTGTAAAATTTCCACATATATAACAGAAGGAATCAGGGTTGTTTTTGCATTTGAACTTTCTAGTGCTTGATGACTATTGCTTGATTGTTCTGCCAATTTGTAAAGGTATTTAAAGCCCTAATTCATATAAATTTAAGAAAATCTGAAATATAAACACAAAAATTAGTTTAAATAGGTACTTATTATGAAATAGGTACTTACAATCTATGAAATTAAACTAGAAACACGGATGAGTAGGTACAATATAAATTACGTCTAATTAAATCAACTATATTAATCACGATGACAAAATTACTCACTAAATCATATGCCAATTCAAAATTATGTTAATGCCCAAACTTAATTAACTAACTCAACTGACTGACTGACTGACTGACTGACTGACTGATTGAATTGACTGATTAACTCTGGAAACGAGTCGCTTTTATATATTTTAGTTGTCCCTCTAGAATACTCTACAGAGAACAGGAACGCTCGAGAAATTTTAGAATTCTATGATATTTTTAGCTTAATTTACTAATATTAAAATGGGTTAAAAATGACAAAATTAAAAATATTTTTAGGGTGTTACATATAAAATATACATAATACAACAATACCATAACAATAGGTACAATACCTAGATAAAAACCTAGTTGCATAATGTGTAACTGCAAAAAGACAGCGAGTATTGAGAAAAAAACCTTTTTATGAATACGACGAAAGAGGAGGGGTGTTGAGCAAAATCAGGACCTGATAGAGCAAAACCGAGTAAAAATTCGTGCTCAGCGCACCCAAATTACCTAGAAGTAACTGTCAAATCTAATTCAATAGACAAAAATTTGAAATTTGTTCCCCAGTGTAATTAACTGTCACTTCTGTGTCCTTGAGACTTATGCACTAATGACCACTTATAATTAACTGTCACTTGCGTGTCCTTGAGACTTATGCACTAATGAACACTTATAATTAACTGTCACTTGTGTGTCCTTTGAGCACTTGGTGTCTGATTTCTTTAAGACCACTTTTTTTTTTACACTTTTAAAATCATACGCCATTTTTATCAAACTTTAAGAACAAAATTTTAGAGAAATGAATTTCAATGAACTATTGGAAAAAGTACTTAAGTGAAATTGTACGAATTCTGCAAGGTTATATTTTCATTTTGAGAACATTTTTAGAACTTTGGAATTGACTAAACTTTATAGCTGGGAAGGTATGAAATTTCAAAGGTTACGTGTGGACACTGCTCAAGTTTCTGGATGTACACGTTGGTGGCTAATTGCCTCCGACATCAATCATTCCACGTCTCGAGCGTCTTTCAATAATTTAGTACGTAGCATGAATGCACGGGTATAGCTAAACGGTATAGGGGGTACGTGTGGTAGTAGCACTTGAACTGGAAAATATGGTATGGTTAAAAATAATTTGTAAAGGGGATAACCGACGTTATGATTACTGTTATTCGTTTCGTGTATTCAGTCTTTTTGGAGCGAAATCAAAGTGGCAGATGGCTCCCGTTTTGATTTCCGAACCTTCTGATTAGAAAGAACAGAATCGAATGAAAGTTGTCCGTAGAGCGATGCAACACTCTTTGGTGGGAAGGACGAAAAAGAGTGATTCCATAAATTTACGGATACTTTGCAGAATCATTTTCGTTACAACAATAAAATATATAATCCTTATATATTTAAATACCCAATTTCTGCTTACAAAAAAACAACCTTTAAATTTTCCTTCTTACCACAACCCAAAAAAAGAAAGAAAAATTTGATTCACTTGATTGTAAACACCGACAAACAAAAAAAAAAATCGTTTTCAACTCACCAATGAAAATTTTAAATTGTTTACCAACAATAAAATAAACCAGGGCTGTGGAGTCGGAGTCGGAAGCAATTTTGGTGGTGCTGGAGTCGGAGTCGGAGTCGGTAAAAATGTACCGACTCCGACTCCGACTCCGACCTCAATATAAATTTTAATAAAATATGTTTTGTGTGTGATATCACTGGCAGCTATGGTGGTTAAACCACTTAAATAATAGACACAATGTTTTCCATTTCAGACACTAATGCCATTAATTCATTTTTTCTTTTCAGATAATATTTTTGATTTTTAATGCTTATTTAATTTCGAGTTCTTTCTAAATTTCATAAGTTTTTAACTTTCAAGTCTAAAACCCCTTTCACAATGGCAAAGACACTTCCAACAAAGTCTGCAGTTTTTTAATATTTTACAATAACCACAGATGGGAAACATTTCGTGTGTCAGTGTATGATAGAAGATGATGATGATGAAAAATTATGTGAAGCAAAAATCAGTGGTTTTACTGGCTCTGATAAAAATGCACCAACCAGAGCATCAAATTTGAAAAGACATTTGCAGTGTTTCCATCCCAAAATTTTAGAAGTTGTCATTGAGAAAGATAGTAATAAAAACCTTCCAACTACTTCAAAGTTAACAAAAGATCAGAAATCTACTGAACGACAAGCACCACTTACAAGATTCTTTACTACAGATAAAGTTACCGTAACAATGACCACAGATGATGATGCTTCACGTGGTGGTGATGAAATGCCTCTTGTGTAATTATCATCATAGCAGATTTAGAATTAATATACCTTCGGAGTCGGAGTCGGAGTCGGAGTCGGTTTTTATGTGCCGACTCCACAGCCCTGCAATAAACATATACTGTAATTTATCGATATACATAAAACCAAAGCTGGGCACTTGCGTTTTTTTTTTGCGGTACTGCGGTACTGCGGTACCACCGCACTACCAAACCGGTACCGCATAGCGCAGTACCGCAAAGGATCGCTGAAAGTACAGCCTGTACTTTCAGCGATCCTTTGCGGTACTGCGTTATGCGGTACCGGTTTGGTAGTGCGGTGGTACCGCAGTACCGCAGTACCGCAAAAAAAAACGCAAGTGCCCAGCTCTGCATAAAACACTGCTGCATGCAAAAAACAAATCTTACAAAATGAATAATAATGAAAACAAATTTCCAACCTATGCGTTATTACTGGGGTACACTTTTTTTTTTTTTTTCACGTACTTCATTTATTTCTTGATAAAAGTGTTAACCTTACCCGCCGAAACGCTTTTACCGAGTTTTCTTTTTATTCCGTCTTGTAAGCGCCTTTGTTTTCGTTTTTCTTTCCTCTTCAATGCCGAGTATTCCGTTGGGCAGAGTTTTGAAGAATGTTTCTTTTTGTTTCTGAGTCTTCTCAGATTCCGATGATTTCGTTCGGCAGTCGAATACGTTCGACTCCGCGCTTATCTACGAAGGCGAAGCCGTTTTCGCATGAGGTGCTCTCACCGAATCGAACACGCCTGACCCTCGCAGTCTCGCATTCCTCCCTTGAAGAACGTTGCTCGTTGACGATTAACGGCTTTTAAAATCTTCAATTTCGATGATTCTTCCACTCTTCGTTGTAGAAATTTACGCCAATGCTATGCGTCGCATAGACGTTCCGAGAGAAATTAAATTCGTAAAATTCCTCTCCGCGTGCCCATATAATAATTTCCGTTCCGATCCTATCTCTCTAAACAAGTGCTGTCGTCTCTTTTAAACAAGTGTTGACGTCCTTGTAGCGGGGTTCTGCCCGACAAAGGTTTTCAAATCCTGGCTCTTCGTCTTGAAGAAACGTTTCTCGTCCCCTCCCTCCATCCGTTGAGGGGGGTGAATGATTTCTTCTTTGAATCCTGGCATCGGTCGACAGTGTCGGCGAAATGATAATATTTCTCGGTCCACAAGGACGTTTCACATCCCCTCCCAGGCAGTGTTCCCTCTAAGGTGTGCGCGTGTGCGCGCGCACATGGGGTTTTATTGCCGCGCACACAGCCAAATTTTATGCGCACAAAAATTTAAAGTTAATTGGACATAAACAAAAATTATTTTCAAATGCTTAAGTTTTCTGTTATCTTAACTTTTTCAACACAAGAAACACAACTGTTTATGTTATCTTCATTTACTAATTGGCAGCTCCGTATATCTATATCTTACGACATAAATACTGAATCATTTGAATGAGTCACGGTTTCTGAACTGACTCAGTTATTGTCTGGAGTTTCAACGTTCTGCGTAGCTGGTGTATAGTGAAATATTTGTTACCAATAGTTTGTTGATATATAGTCAAATTCATTTTCCAAAATATACGACAATAGCTTTCGTAATATTTACTAGTTCATTACGGAGTACCGTTACGGTATGTCGGGAGTAAACTAATAATATTAAGGAACGTGCCTAAAAGATATTTATATTCGGTATAAACCGACCAACTTTATTGCGCGTATTGCTGTCGTGTGCGGGATTACGTGTTCCAGTTGCAATGTTACTTTCTTTAAAATTGGTTCTTTTGACCCAAAGGAATTGTAACCTAACTTAACCTAGGTTAGGTTAAATCAATATAAGGCCTATTCCCATAATTTTCTTCGGTTTATCCGTCTCTAATGTATTCATCCGTGCAGACGAAAAAGGCCTAGGCTGCCTATATACTCTAATCTTTATTTACGAATGGAGGTATCGGCTTCTACTCTTAATTTATCGGATATTATTAATAATTATTATAATTATTATTATTTAAATCATTCATAAATTCTTAATAATACTATTATTAGGGTAAATTACAAGGAGACAGCCCCTCGCTGAATTATTAGTTTATTATGATGAAAAATATACCACACGTCGTACCGTACGACATGTTGCATGAGTATGTCACTGCCAGGCGTAAAAAAATGTTTTATGGTGGTCATTTTATAATAAAATTTTACTAATTTAATTATTAAACATTTTATGTTTAACCTTTTGAACCACAACTCTTCATAATGATTGTGTGACAGAACCCGCTAAAAACCTGAAATTTCAGCTATGTTTACATACGATTTTCTCAATAAGTTTCATTTCGATTTAAATAAATTAGGTACCTACCGCGGGCGTTAGAATATAGTATTTTCTCTAATTATGGAAGGTAAATTCAATCAAACGCGTTTTCTGTGAACTATATCTTATTCTAAAATATAAAGTAAGAATACATATAAATTATATATATGTGTATATGTACATTATGTATATATATATATATTATATATATGATGAATAAAACCACGAAGGAAAGGAAACACAAAATGGTGCTCAAGCGCTTTCGTCTAATGACATCCTCAGGAACACTGTGTTCCTGAGGATGTCATTAGACGAAAGCGCTTGAGCACCATTTTGGAACAAGGAACTCTTCTGGGAAAATTAAATCCACTATAGTCCGAATAAGTAATGGTAAATGACAAATACCATAGTTTTTTTCCTTTTTCATGATTTTAGCCCGACGTGGGCAACGGGTCTCTCGCAAAGAGATCCCATAAATATAGCTTCCCTCACCAGCTATCTGCAAAGCAGACAGGATCCAGCTTTGGGACGTGGATCTAGGGTTTAAAGCAAACTATGGTATTTGTCATTTACCATTACTTATTCGGACTATAGTGGATTTAATTTTCCCAGAAGAGTTCCTTGTTCCATGCACGGTCTGTGTTTAACATATAATGTTCTCAGGGAACCATTCTGAGTTTGTGTATACTAAACGGACGTGTTTCGTGCCTTGAAAAGTGGACGCTCAATGTCCCGGTTGAGGTTTAAGTTTTGTTTTTTTTGGCTAAAAATACAATAGTTACCCCCTTTTTCTTTGATTTATTCAACACGACGTGAATGCAACGAGTCTTTTACTTATATAGAGGTTCTGAGTGTAGGGATCTAGGCTTGCTTTAAACCCTAGATCCACGTCCCAAAGCTGGATCCTGTCTGCTTTGCAGATAGCTGGTGAGGGAAGCTATATTTATGGGATCTTTTTGCGAGAGACCCGTTGCCCACGTCGGGCTAAAATCATGAAAAAGGAAAAAAACTATGGTATTTGTCATTTACCATTACTTATTCGGACTATAGTGGATTTAATTTTCCCAGAAGAGTTCCTTGTTCCATGCACGGTCTGTGTTTAACATATAATGTTCTCAGGGAACCATTCTGAGTTTGTGTATATATATAAATGTATGAGTCCAAATCTACCCAATGGCCCGAATAGGTTAATATTATGTTCAATATAATAATAATATGTTTTGCTATGCAATCATTTTACGTTATTTAGCATAAATATAGGTACAATTTTATGATAATTGTTTGTTTTTGTTTCAGATTTTAAAATTAATGAACCGACACTATAGTTAATTCAGCATGTCTTTATCAGTAAAATAACAAGTTACCTTTACGTTTACGGTAATTGCAGTGTTATAACTTTGCTCAAATAATACTGGTGTGCATATGTAATGAAACATTCGTACTCTTTAATTTAGAAGTTATTACATCTTATAATTAACCCATTACACCAATGCATAAAGAAGCTAAACGGAAAAGAGCTGCAAATTTCTTTAAGACAGAATGGATGGAAGTATATATAGAAACAGCAACACCAAAATCTGATAGTGATTTGCGCGTGCAGTTGCGAGACATATTCACTTTCAATTCCGATACTGGAGTGATTTGTAATTATTGTCGAGATGCAAAAGTAGTAGGGGAATAGCACTGGACCGGGCGTACTCATTCAAGAAGGAAGAGCACAGCCAGTAGAAGTTTTACGAGGGTAGGCGAAGAGCCGTTCGTGAGGGGTCTCATTGGTAGACGTGCACAGTAATGAACTAATAGCGTGAAGAGCATCAGGGAGCACTGCTTCCCAAGCACTAAAATCCAATCCACGACTTTCAAGGGTGAGATATACAGTGTTCCAAATTATAACGTTATAACGCTCGCACTGCGAATTGCCACGGGGATTGTAAGGTGTTGTGCGACTCGCACCGACCCCCTGACGAGTCAAGAAGGATTTCAATTCAGCAGATATGAACGACTTTCCGCGATGGGAATGAATGTAGGACGGTAAACGAAACTTGAAAAAAGATGAATTAAGCACTTTATAACAGTGAAGGTGCTTATATTTCGGCATGGAAAAGTAAAGGGAAATCTGAAAAATTCGTCTACGATGGTCAAAAGTAGGTGCTGGACGAAGACAATGCAGGAAAAGACCTATTAAAATCAAGACTAAGTCTCTCTAAAGGAGCGAACGCTTTAATCACTTGCGACTCATCAGGCTTGTAATACTGAGGCTTACATTTGGCACAAGTCTTGCAGTTGGAGATAACTCTGCGTACTTCACCTACTGAATATGGCAAATTGTGAGCACGGATAAAATGTAACATCCTTTGCACTCCGGAGTGAATTAAGGAGCATCCAACCTTTCAAACATAGAAGTAGTGCAAGAAGTACCACAGAAAGTTCTCGACAAAGCATCGGCAGACAGGTTTTGAGCACCAGGACAAAATTTAATATCGAGCATAAAAGAAGCCAATTCAATTCGCAAACGCAAAATCTTGTCGTTTTTGATCTTACCAGCCGATTTTATATCAGACATGAAGGACACTGCGAGTTGATTGGTCAGAAGACTAAAATAACGTCCAGCGAGGAAGTGTCTCTACTTGCGAATCGACTCAACTCTGGCGTAAGCCTCCTTCTTGACAATGTGGTGGTTCCTTACTGCGTTATTGAGAGACCTTGAAAAGAAGGCCACAGGACGTCCTTCTTGTAACAACGCGACTCCAATTGCATTGTCAGCTGCATCAGTTTCAACTGTGAAAAGAATGTTGTCATTAATGGCGTTAACAACAGAATTAGCTATATCATCTTTTAGTGTTTGGAAGGCCACAATAGCTTCTTTTGTAAACGGAAAGCGAGTTACTCCAAATAGAGGTCGTGCTTTAGTTGAGTATTTTGGCACCCACTTAGCGTACTAATCGAAGAACCCAATATCACTTAATGACTTTCGGTCTTGAGGCTTCGACGGTTTGAGATCATTACTAATATAAACTCCTTAGACTTTGTTTACATAATGCTGGTTATAATTTCGACTCTAATTTATGGTAGCTTATTAAAAATTAAGTGGAAGTGCCTTCTACTTCCATCCTCACATACTGCATTCCAAATTCGAGAATATATTCATTGGAAATTCGATCCGACATGACTTCGATTCAAGAAAAAAGCATTACCATTACTTGAAATAAAAGAGATTTAATTATTATTATTATTATTATTATTATTATTATTATTTACAAAAAAAATTTTTAAAATTTATCCACAAGAAATTCTAAAGCAAATCAACACTTTGCCATCTAGTACCTACCCAGCAAAGTAAATAATATCTTCCGTTAGGCTTTCATCTATTCTAGTATAAGCAGACTCTTTCTGATGAAATTATTGTACCCGTAAACTACAGTATTATACTCGGGGAAAAAGAGATGACGGAAAGTAATTCTTTTTAGAGTAACTACACTTCACATAAACATGAGAGAGGAGATCACTATAGCATTAGTTCTTTTATCCAATGTCCCTCGATAATATCAAAGTTCAAGATACTAATATGGATATGAATACGTATGTCGCTCATCTTCTGTTTTTAAATAATGATTAAAAATAGTTCATTCTCGGTGGTGCAAAAGCTTTCAAATATTAATTACAGTATATCAATTAAAAAAACGAGACCAGGATTCCATATGTCCCTTCCGAAGTTTTCATGTTTTATTTAAGACACATTCAGAGGCTTAATTTATCAGAATATTAAAAGAGTCTCCAAGAAAATTCAAAAATATTTGAACAAAAGATTGTGGTGCAACTCATTTTTCGCGGTTGCACTTATTTCGCACGCGCGGGTTCGTTTCTTTCAGGATGACTCTGCCTATCCACTCGGATGACTTTTCAACTTTATGCGCGTAGTTTTCTTGGCTTCCTTGAAGCCTACTTTAAATTTTGACTTTCAATGTTAATTTTCCCTCAGCTTACAAGAGAGACCTATTGCAAGGTAGCATAGAAAAAACACACTCCTTCTTATAAAGTTTATTTAATTTCGCTCAAAATAGGACACAAATTTAAAAGAAATCGACAGACGTACAATTACAAATTTTTTTGGAAAGAAAATGTTTGCAGTATTTATGTCTCAAGAGCATTTTTATACAGATGTTTTTTTTTATTTGCGTGTAACTCTAGAAATAACATTAAATTCAAATTCTATAATCTAAGAAGAAGTTTACAGAAGTAGTTTACTTACAAAATTTAGGAAATTTACTCTCAACAGTTCTTCGCGAGTTCCGCAGATTTTTCCAGGAAAAACGTCCGTCAAATACATTAGATAACATCTCACAAAGGCTTTGAATGGTCATGCAGTAACTTCTTGGGTTTCCTCGGGAACCAAGATCACCACAAGATATTTACTCTTCACTGCAGAAACATAATATGTCGCAAACTTACAAGTTTAACATTTAATGTGAACAAAAATTAACTTAAAAGAAATTTCACAAAGTTCTTTTTCTGTCGCTAACAATAAAGCTCTTACAAACAAATTCGCGTAAACAAAGGAAATTCAGATTTTAGAACAACGTGAGACAGTTTTTAACTCAACTGAGAAATTTTCACTCATGCCACAAAGTTTAGAGATTTATTTTTTTACAAGCCACTTTAACTGTTGAGGAAGAAACTACAACTAACTTAAAACTCTAAGTTACACCTTAAAATTACAAGAACTCCTCTCCTTTATTGTCTAAAGGGCCTATCAAGACCATTTTCATTACATGACATCATTCGTACAAAAATTACTGATCTTCTATTGGCTCTAACTTCAACTTCGTGAAATCTTACTCTCCGCCTTTCTTAAAGAAAAATTTTTCAAACTAAAATTAAAGATGTAAAAATAAAAATTTAAAAAATAAAAATTAAAAAATTTAAATTTTAAATTTTCTCTCGAGGGTTTCCTTCAGACGAAACCAAGAATAAACAAACCCGAATCTTTACAAGCTTCAATAATGAAAAGCAGCTTTGTTCAGTTATATTTTCCCTTCATACTCGACTCGACCTTAAATCTATCCAAGACTGTCAAACGATAATTTCTCTTCTCGATAACGTACTCAGGCGACGGCGCTATCCTGTGTAGCGCCCCTCTTTACTTTGGTCGGTGTTCATTTTAATTAAAAGTCTAAATTTTCACGTGAAATTAAATCGATTTAAAAATCACTTCACCCTTTCTTTCTTCCATTTTTTATTTGCATTTTTATGAGATTTACGCATATAAATTCACCGTCACAACAAGATATATATATATATATTCCACGAAAAAAAGCTTCTTTATTTTAAATTCACTTCATTTTGTACACTGATATTACTAATTTATAAAATTATACTGAAACTCGTTTTAAAATTTAATCAGTAAACCATATTTAACATTCCTCTATATAATCAGTGCTGTGCCCACTAACTCCTAAAGTTAGCGCCGCTAACGATAACGCTAACTACCATAAAATTTAACGCTAACGTTAAGCATTTCAACTGTTAGCGCCGCTAACGATAACGCTAATTTTGTCCATATTTTTTTCTGAAACCACCCCAATTTATATATGTTCTACCTTCCGTAATTTACTTACATATATTAGCACACACCTTGATATAATTGGTTGTTAAATTACAAAAATGTGACGTTACAGTCTACGAAAATGAAAACATTTTCATGTAGGAGTCGAGTTCCTTTCGTATATAATAATAACAGGGAAAACAAACCAACGGAAGAATAAATTCTATTTAATTTATACGTCTATATTTAATTCAAATACACAAACTGAAACTCAAAGAACTGATAAAATATTGACAAAGAGAGTAAATCATACCAAAACTTGAATGTTCCATTGATATAACAAATTACAGAATAAAAATGGATATTACTGAAACAGTGATGTGGTGAATTACATTAATTTTCAAAACAAACAAAAACATTAGGTGGTCAGTACTCTTAAACTATTATGAATTTTATAGCTACTTCACAGATTTTTGTTCATTTTCAACAGTCATTTCTCGAAATTCGAATCGAACAGGCCTAATCTTTTTGATTTAGAAAATTAGCGATTATCGGTTAGCAATTTACTTTCTCTGAAAACGTAGCGCCGCTACCTGTTTCGCTAACAATTTTGAAAATTAACGGTGCTAACAGTATCGCTAATAAAAAGTTAGCGGCGCTAATACCAGCACTGTATATGCTAATATACTTCATACTTCAGCTCCCAGGTAGGCTAGTTAGCCTGTCAGTGGAGCCAGCCTCCTTCGCCACTCCGCCCTGTCCAGCAGCACTCCCGTTTCCCCGAGCTCAGATTGGTGGGGGTATCTCTGTGTATGTGCATCAAACTTACGACTCTAACGAAGTATTTTCTCTATGTAATAATGACAATGAAAACCTGATTGTGAATATAAAAGACAAAAGTAATGTATATTCTGTCCATGCAATATATAGACCACCTAATACTAATATCAATAGCTTTTTAATTCACTTAGATAACATGTTATGCAACTTTCATAAATCGAATGCCATAGTTGTGGGAGACTTCAACATCAATTTGCAATCTGAAGCAATCTCTCATAAATTTTTAAACTTAATGAATTCTTTCTATCTTAGTCATTCTATTACAAAACCCACTCGAGTCTGCAGCTATGGCAATCAAATAACAGAATCTACGATTGATAATATATTTGTAAATAGCAATGCCCTTGTAAACTCTGGAATTATAACCACTAGCATCAGTGATCATTTTCCTACTTACGCTAAATTCAATAACATTGTTCAGGTTGCGGACAAAACAACTATTGACTACAGAATATTCTCAGAGGTTAACAAAAGAAAATTTATTGGGGCTGTAGAAAATACTCGACTTGACTGTGACGAACCTTTAAATGACCCAGATCATATGTTTCAGTTCTTCTATGATACCTTATTCCATATTTTTAATATTTGCTTTCCTTTAAGGAGAAAAACAGTTTCGCCCAAAAGGGTCGCAAATCCATGGATCACTCCAGGAATTATCACTTCAATAAAGAACAGAGATAAATTATTCAAATTGCAATTGCAGAGCAAAATTCCTAAAATACAATATACTCAATACAGAAACAAATTAACTAAAATAATCAAAATTGCAAAATATAACTATTATAACAATCAATTTTCCAAACATAAAGGAGACATGAAAAACACTTGGACAACCATAAACAATCTTCTCGGAAAACAAATTAAGAAAAATTCAATAGAGAAATTAAATGTTGATAATAAAGAAATCACTGATGATACTGCTATTGCAGACTCTTTAAATGCACATTTTACTTCAATAGCGGATAAGCTTCGCTCACAATTAATAAATGATCACTCACCTCTAGAATATATGCCACCCAACCCACTAAATTCATTTTCTTTTGTTCCTGCTACCTCTACTGAGGTCCAGAATATTATTGGTAAACTAAAAAATACAAAAAATAACATTCATAACATTCCTGAACCTATACTGAAACTTGTTAAAGATAAGATACCTGTAACTTTGGCTAAAATTATCAATCAAAGTATTTCCAAAGGAATATTCCCATCAATGCTAAAAACTGGTTGTATAACACCCCTTTTTAAAGGGGGTGATCCTACACTAGCAACAAATTACAGGCCGGTGTGTTCATTATCTGTGTTCAGCAAAGTTTTCGAAATAATTGTAAAAAGTAGAATGCAGCGATATTTAGAATCCTACAATTTATTATCTCCAAATCAATATGGCTTCCATAATAATAGAACAACGGAAATGGCTATTTTAAATCTTATGGAAAATGTAAATATAGCTAAGGAGAACAAAGAAATAATGATATCAATATTTATGGATTTGAGTAAGGTGTTTGATGTAATAGACCATAATATTCTACTTAATAAATTGTATTGTTACGGCTTTAGAGGGGCAATCAGTGATTGGTTTAAAAGTTATTTGTCCGATAGATATAATTTTGTATCAGTAAATAAGGTTTGCTCCACTAAAGCGCTTGCCAAACATGGTGTGCCACAGGGCTCAGTGCTGGGTCCACTGTTATTTTTATTATATATAAATGACCTTCCACGTTCATCTGATATACTGAACTTCATAATGTTTGCAGATGATACAACTCTCTCTTTTTCTTGCAAAGATGTTAATACAGCTAAGAATATATTTCATTCAGAATTCATCAGTGTAATGAAATGGTTGACCACCAATAAACTCTTTCTAAATACCAGTAAAACAAATTTCATGATTTTTACTAATAAAAGAAATGTATATCTTGATGAACTTAATGTTAATGAAATCACTATAAAGGAGTGTACTGTAACAAAATTTCTTGGTGTAATGCTAGATAAGAATTTGCAATGGAGTGATCATGTAAATTATATCGCGAAAAAGATTTCAAGGAGCGTTGCTATAATGTTTAAACTTAGAAATGTAGTCCCTAAACAAGTTTTTTGACTCTTTATCATACTCTTGTTCTTCCTTATATAACATACTGCACCCTTGTTTGAGGAAACTCCGCTAACAACGCATTAAATGGTATCTTTGTCATTCAAAAACGAGCAATAAGGTTATTATCTGATGCTGATTTCCTTGATCACTCTAGTGCATTATTTAAAGAGCTAAACCTACTAAAGCTCAATGATATAACCAAACTGGCACATTTTATTTTTATTTACAAGTGTAAGAGCAAAATCATTAATTTGCAATGGGTAAATAGATATTTTGTAACTCATCAAGAAATCCACTCGTATCAGACCAGAAATAGATCAAAGCTTGTTATACCTCAATTTAGATTGTCTTCATCTCAAAAACTACCCATTTTCATTGGATTGAAACTATGGAATGACTTGCATGCCGATATAAAAAATATTACGAATGTAAATTTGTTTAAAACCAAGTTGAAATCCCGATTAATAATGGGATACTAACAAAAATCTTGGATTAATGTCCACTAATAATGTTTAATATTGTCCATTAATATTGTTTAATATTGAAATACAGCCTACAGGTTTTAACTATTAATAATACTTATTTACTTATTTATTTATTTATTATTATTAATTTATAACAGCTAGCTGCTTATTTTTAATAAGAGCCCAGTAAAGCCTAAAGCTTAAGGGCCTTATGTCATTGTAAAAATTGCAAATTGTAAAAAGACTACTGTATTTATTTTATTATTAATAAAGGTTATTCAATTCAAAATGGTGGGCAAGTCGTATCTTCGCAAGCTCTCCTCCACTTCGTCCCTCCATCTCCTTCTCGGTCTCCCCCGTGGTCTTCTGCCATTTCCTGGTCTCCACTCCCAGTACCTCCTCGCAGTTCTTCTCCTCCATTTATATACTAATATAAATAAATATATTCACTTTGTTTTCGTTCTTTCTAGATTTTTCTTATTATTCTTCCTTACATTCATCAACATTAAAATAAAATATATTGTCACTTATATTAATTACTTTTCCGTAAACAAAATTATTCAGCTTCACGAACGTCTAGCTTTTAATTAAAATAAGACAAAATTAATTAAGTGTATTAAAGAGTAATTTCAAGGAGTTAATGAAAAAAATCATTTGTCAATAATTTAAGAACAAACTGTAACGATGGTATTTTGTTTACTGTAATAATTATTACTGAAATTATTCATTATATTCTTACAGTGTAAATACAAAGAATAAAATAAGATGATAATGCGAACAGGAAAATGAGAATCAATACACGATAAAATATTTAATAAACTGTAATCATAAAACCAATAACACTACAGCAAAAAAAAATAATGTTGAGAAAAAATAAAATACAGTATCTTATCACTAAATCCTTATAGGCATTAGAGGAAAGCCTTATATAAAGTGTCTATTAAAATTTCTTACTTTCATTAGTTTTGATTATAAAATCGTCTTCGACCTTCAGCTAATTTTAAGTTAAATCTAAAACTTCGCATTTTATATGTTGTGACTTTATTTTCAGGAAGTATAAACAAAGACCTTTCGGGAACTAAAATCCAAAATAATCAAATACTGTACGACTCTTGAATCAAATCTCTGAATCTTTATCTCTAAGAAATATTGCGCAGGATCGAAGACGTCTTGATACTCTTACAAACTACAGAACTTATGAAAAATTAGAAATCCCCCCCCCCCCCCCCATTATAAAGTACAACGCTTCCTTCATCATTACATCACAATTTTTAAAAGATGAGTTAAGAAAATTCTAACAAGATAAATTTAAGCATTTATTAATTTCCTTCATTTTGTAAGTCATTTGTGTTTATGGATACACAAAATATTTTATGGACACATGTATATTGCAGGCACGATAGTCTAGGTTAAATGAGGTTAACTGAAGTTAGGTTGGAATAGGTTATAGGTTTGGAAAGAAGTTGTGTCAATAAAATATTTTGTCGAACTTATAATTAAAGTCTATTATTCAGCCATTAGTATCTATCAAAAATTCGATTTAAAATTTTCTCAAAAGTCTAAAAATTAACCCTCACTTCAAAATTATAAATCCCATAAGTTATAAATTATGTGAACAATAACTATCTGTAAAATATAGGTTACGAATTACGCCTGATTCGAATGAAGGCTGAAAAACTACAGAAGAAACCCAATCCACGCAGATTTAACGTCCAGAGAGCATCGATCAATGTATCCAAGTTCGAACCTTCCTTTTATTTCCAGTAACATCTTCCGTTATGTTTGCGGTACAACCCTTTAAAAAATAATAAAGTTATTATAGTTGAAATATTTTTAAAAAAACTAAATTAGAAAAATGACGAAAGTTACTTTAATAATATTTACCCAAAGATTTATTTTAAAAATATGCAGAATCACAGATCATAATAATTCTCGGTGCTTGTGGGTTATCTGTCGCCACTTTTTAATTTAATTTTCCAACTTTTTCACAAATACAGATGTGTGTTATCATGTTGCCATTTTTACAAAAATGGTTAGGTTAGGTTAGGTTAGTGTGAGGTTAGGTTAGGTTAGGTTAGGTTAGGTTAGAAGGAATAGTGGTTGAGATCGATGAGAGCCTGTTCACGAGGCGTAAAAACAACCACTATTCCTTCTAACCTAACCTAACCTAACCTAACCTAACCTCACACTAACCTAACCATTTTTGTAAAAATGGCAACATGATAACACACATCTGTATTTGTGAAAAAGTTGGAAAATTAAATTAAAAAGTGGCGACAGATAACCCACAAGTACCTAATTCTCAATACATTAAATTGAAATAGCTAACATGAAGCCACCTGAGCTATATCGAGGTTATCCAAGTTGGATAGTGGTCTATAGCTGTATTTTGTGATAATTTTTTTTAAAATATTAATTTCAGTTCAACTAATGATCATTAGATTATTTACAAAGTACTTACACCTATTAAGCATTACCTAAATACGCATTATTTACATTTTATAAAATGCCTATTTCACTCATGAAAGCGTCTAAAAATGCTTCTTAAAGACTTTTAAAGATAAAACTAAATATGATTCTAAATGACTAAAAAAAAAAAAATGGATCATGTCAAGAATAGCGAACCCAACACCTGCAGGGTTCGCTATTCTTGACAAGGGAATTTTTGGGTTCGCTATTCTTGACATGGTAAAATTGGGTTCGCTATTCTTGACATGGGAAGTCCTCAAGGACGTTTTCATAACTTCAGACGGTAGGTTTATGTTTCCCAATTTTAAGTAATTAGTTAAGGACGTATTAAATGATTTTATATGTCTTTTTTTATTTAACCAAACTAGCACGACTTAACCTAACCAATCGTCAATGCCGTACAGTATAAAGAATCCTCTTCTCTTAATATATAAAAATAAATAAATAATTTTTTTTTTATTTTTTTATTTATTTTTTTAGGTTAATTGTACGCCTATGACGATTGGTTAGGTTAAGTCGTGGTAGTTTGGTTAATTTTTGCTATTCTTGACATGGGAACTTTTGGGTTCGCTATTCTTGACAAGGGAATTTTTGGGTTCGCTATTCTTGACATGGTAAAATTGGGTTCGCTATTCTTGACATGATCCAAAAAATTTTTTGTAGATCCAATCTGTGGGTCTAATTCTTTAATTTTCTTATTATTACCTCGAGTTCTTACATCAGACTCAAATAAGAACAAAATCATTTACCTCTAAATTATCTAATCTGAAAACATTTTTAAAATCTTTATCATATTATCCTTTTAAACAATATCTCTCAAAAACTAAACATACCCAATTACTTTCATTTTTCTCTTATTCTGAACTTCTTAAGCTTAGGATAAGATAAATTGCCCTACATTGCACACATCCAAGTATATCTTGCCTGGTGAGGTGACTATCTTAAATGCAGTATTCTAAGTGAGTTCTGACGTTAGAACTATAAAGTCTATGTAAATAACTTCCTAACTTTTGTAACTAACATTTTATTGAGAGTACCGAGCATTTTATTTGTTGTATACCTACTGTAGCCTCTAATCAATGCTTAGAAAACCTCAGATCGTTACCAACTATAATGTCTGGATGTTTCTGAAGTAATTATCAGTAATGGAAATACGTACTTGGGTTATATCTCCTTGCGCATTTAAGTTTTGAAAGATTGTCGTAAGTTTTCCCATCTGAGCCGCACACAGGGAAGTACTCATAAGTTACGATGCATTTTTTCTTGGGTATCCAGTGAGGATTTCCAAGTGTCACTTCAAAGATAAATTAATTTGTTATTGTAACATAATATAGAACGTATTAAGTATATTAACTAATTCAGTAAACTCAGAGTTTCTGGAATCTTTCTTTCATGTTACTCAACGAAAGGGTCGTAAAGAAGAGGCAAATTGACATTGTAAAAGGAGAACCACTTCATACTCACCACTCAAAATAGCCGTCATGAGAAACGCGAAAACCAAAAGCAACTTCATTTTTCTTCCGTCACTGGAAACTAAAAATAAAATGAGGACATATATATGTATATAACTTACTCCACCAGGATTCAAACGCAGAACCGCTGAGTTGAAGCTGCGTGCCTACCACTTTGCTACGGCAAAGTAAATAGGTGAATACAATCTAACACAACTTCAACAACGAGATTTTTACGTTCTCGTAGCACAGTGGTACCACCCGTGGCTTTCACTCAAAAGTTTCTGGGTTCGAATTCTAGTTAGGTAAATTTTGCATAAATTTGTCTCGCAAATAATTTTTCTTTCGATTAATCGGATTAACGAACCGATTAACGAATTAACGAATCCTTTTCGTGACTGAAGAATATCATTTGATGACACGTTCGTTTCAGCGATTCTTCGAAATGTTATCGAGAAAGAAGCGAAAGATTAATAAATAAGAGTAAAACCAATAAAGGAGTCATTAAAAACTGTAAAATAATATATCGAATGAACTTCTACTTAATAATTTAGTTACTTTGTGTCATTACTGTAGAATTAAAGCACTTTATAGTCAACAGTTTACATTAGACAATATTCGGCAAGAATCACTGAAATTGTGTTAAGTTTTTTAACTCTTTGAATCAATAGCTTAATTTGCAGTCATTACACCGATTAATCGATTAAAAAACTACAATCAATCAATATCTGTAATGTCGTTTATATTGTTAATGAAACGTTCAATCTATCATGAACCATTTCAAAATGAGGCAAAATTTAAGAAATTATAATACCTATATCTCGGTTCTTCCTTCCCAAATCTATTTAAAAACTTACTTCGTACTAGATTCGTCCTTTTCCTATACTGATGAAAGGAGTGTTACCTTTTCCAATACTGATGAAAGGAGTTCTACCTTTACTCTTATATAGGTTAGACAATTGTAAACAGAAGATAAAAAAATGTATTTCCCAAAATATATACTTCTTACGTAAAACGGAAATATCTTAACCTGGAAAATCCAGGCGAGTATATTTTTTATTATTATTAAAATGTTTTCTCTTTTTTAACTAAATATAATTAATATTTATGTTTTGCATCACGTAAAAAGATTTTATCAAGTAACTCCATTCTTCCGTAAAGTATAAAACTCTTTGTTTGCAAATGGCAATTCTATGCTTTAGATTCATACGAAATTATTTACGATTCCATTTTTATATAATCTGTTATATCCATTGCATATTACTTGTACTGTACATAAATAGAACATAACATACTCTATATATAGTACATAAATAGAACATAACATACTCTACATATAGTACATAAATAGAACAATAAATAAGGATATACAGTAATAACAAAAGTTATTATGCATTATGGCGTTGTTTTGATAGGCTTTCAAATGCGGAGATTGATGAGTATGTAACTGAAAAATAGGTAAATATGTTGTGCAGGTGTAAAAAGGATGTTTTTTTAAATTTAATATAATGACTAAGAAATCGTTTGTAATTAGTTTATATTTAGGAATATCATAGACTGTATATTGTTGAAAATTATGCATCAACCTTGTTTATGTTTTTGTTACATTAATTATCATTTAACTGAATATAAGATATATATATATATATATATAGAGGTGGGGCCACCAGCTTAACCTTCGTATGACGAGAGACTGACACACGGAAATTCTGTGCGTCGTTCGCTATTCACACGATGTATAAAAGAACTAAAACCTTCAATTCACATTCAATTGAATTCAAATTCAAACCTTCAGTTCAAATTCAATTTAAATACACCTTCCTTATATGATGTACTGCAAGGTTGCAGACATCATATAAGTAAGAACGAGAGTATTATGATATATAGTAAAAACTGTTTATCAACTATAAGTCTAAGTTTAAACATTATAGCAACACTCCGACAAAACTTTCAGATTTACATGATTCTTCAACTGCAAATTCTTACCCAACATTACTCAAAGAAATTTCGTTAAAGTACTACAGTCTTTTTCAACAATTTCTCCAATATTCAGTTGATGAAGATATACAATTCATTTGTTATTAAAAATCATGAAATTTGTTTTAGTTAGTATTTAATAAAAGTTTATTTATGATTAAGCATTCCATAACTTTGGTAAATTCTGTATTAAATATGTATTAATAATAATAAAAATAATAATAATAATAATAATAACAATAATAATAACGTATATCTTATGTTATGTATTCTTTCTGAATAAGGCTTATTATTATTATTATTATTATTAAAAAAAATGTCCTTCGCGTATTGCATTAATTAATAATATATTTGCAAGAAAAAAGAAAGTTGTGACGTCAGCACATTATGAACTTGAGTATCTCAAAAGAACATGAAAGATAATTTGGTATTATTTTACTTTCGGACATGACATGTTTTTTGATTTCCGACACCAGATTCCTACGTATTTTTACGTGCTGAACACGATGGTGACATTTATTTTTGTCGCTGATAACGCATTTTGCTGCTAACGCGTTTAGAAGTTATGCGCAGTATTGTGCTATGGCTGCTCCTGTGAACATTGACCGCTGTAACTCGTGTTGTTACGATTATTTTAAGTTCATCTCAGTCTTTTATGAGAACGACGATGAAGCTATTGCATTTCTGCGTAAACATGGCGTTCTTCCTAATTCCGTGGAGTGTCCACACTGTGAAATGCCCTGCAAACTACGACAGGATAAACATCAGTGGTATTGTAACCGGTTACGGAGCTACAACAAAGGAAAGAAAAGGAAACCGTGCAACTACGTTGTGTCAGATTACCGTGGTACATTCCTCGAAAACACGCATTTGCCACCCTGGAAACTGGTTCTATTTGTTAACCATTGGCTTCAAAAGCAATGGGATCACGCCACTGTTTTGGAGTGTCTAAATTTGTCGTCAAAAACCAGTGTAATAACTGAATACAACGGTGATTATATGCTTGCTTATTATATGCTGCTCAGGTTAGGTTAGGTTAGGTTAGGTTAAGTTAGGCTATAACTTATAAACGCGTTATCAACGACAAAAATAAATGTCACCATCGTGTTCAGCACGTCAAAATACGTAGGAACCCGGTGTCGGAAATTAAAAAACGCATCATGTCCGAAAGTAAAAATTTACCGATAATTTATATATATACATATATAATAAAATAACAGTAGATCCGAGACTGAGCCCTGAGATACATCACATTTTATGGGGAATTCAATTGAACAGTCATTATTTCTTGCTACAAATTGATAACTATTGGACAAGTAACTTTTAAATCAATCATTAATAGCTCCTTTGAAACCATAGCAATATAGTTTGTTAAGCAAAATAATGTGATCTATCACATCAAAAGCATTACTCAAATTCATAAAGATGGCAATCATACTTTCTTTGTTCTCTTTAACGACATTGGCGTTTTCCATAAAATTTAAAATAGCCATTTCAGTTGATTTATTCTTACAGGAGCCATATTAATGTGACCACAATAGATTCAATGAGTCAAAATATTGATGTGTTCTACCTTTTATACTTTTCTAAAACAATTTGTTGAATACAGATAATGAACACAATGGTCTGCAATTAGTTACTAGTGCAGGATCACCCCCACCCCACCCCGCCTAAACAGGGGTGCTATACAAACAATTTTTAACACTGTAGAAATACACCTTTGGAAATACAGAAGATCCCGCTATATCCGCGAATTCAGAATTTGGGACTATTTAAAATGTGCATAAAAATTGTTGTATCCGCGAATACTAACCTCATATGTGTTGGGAAAAAAACCGCAGCTAAAAATAAATGATTTTTGTAATTAAATTATACAGTATACTGTACTGTACAATATTAGTCGTAACATAATGGATTGTCTGTTGAATGAACCGTACATGTTTACTTCATGCGTTCGATCGCGTGGTGTGTCCTTGGATTTGGTCAACCATTAAAGTTATCTTAATTGTGAGTGTTATTTTCTTGTGTATCCTCATGTGTCCTCGTCACTCTCTGTCACGCATGCCTTTTCTTCAACTAATACCATTTTCATTCATTGTATATGTTACTTCTTTATTATTTAAGTATGAAATAGGTTTAACTAAAAAAAAGGGAATTTTTCGGTCGGGTTAGAACTGAACCCCATTTTCCACCTAAGACACTGTATATTATTTTCATATTCGAGAGGTCTTCTGGAACGTAACCGTAACCTCGCGGATATGGCGAGATCTGCTGGTTGATAATTTTAGACAAAATTACAGATATTTTTCATTAACAAGTTTTACTATAGGTATGTGAATATTATGAATACTATCATTTCTATTTTTCAATTTACCAGCAATAGTCTGGACTCTGGACCTCAGTAGAAGTAGCAGGATCAAGAAAAAATTAATGTAGTGAGGTGGGCAACATGTAGTCTAGCGGTAAATGATCATAATTTAGTAATTGTGAGCGAAGCTTATCAGCTATGTATGTAAAATAACACTGGGCAACAAAAAATATTTTTTTCGTGTCCCAAGAATGAAAATACCTTATTCTTATAGTATTTTCTGTGCTGAATCCAAATAAGTTTGTAAAATTTCTCTATCAGGTCTGGTTTTTGTGTGACATGCAATTTAATTTTTAAAAACCCATATAGTTACATACTTATTAAAATATGATCGAAAAGACATACCTGTAGTTTAAAAAGTAGCTTGTTTTGATTTTCTGCTGTGCTTTGACTCAGGCATGTCTCTCTTAAGAGTCCAGCAATAGTCAGCCAGCATACCGGGGCTCCATTTGCCTTGGTAACGGTTTTCCATGGCAGAAATATCCTGATGAAAACGCTCACCATGTTCGTCGCTTACCGCACCCAGGTTTTCCGAAAAAAAGTCCAAGTGAGAGTCCAAGAAATGAACCTTTAATGACATATTGCACCCCATTGCTTGGTAAGACTTAAGAAGATCTCCTACTATTTCAGGATAGTTTTCGGCCTTGTGATTTCCCAAAAAATTTGTGCAGACACTTTTGAAACTCTGCCACGCAGCTTTCTCAACTTCATTCAACTCTCTTCAAATCTCTCATCTCTTAACAATTCTCTGATCTGAGGGCCTACAAAAATGCCTTCTTTAATCTTGGCATCACTGATCCGGGGAAACTTATTTCTCAAGTATGTGAATCCTGTTTGCGCTTTATCCATCGCTTTAACAAAGTTTTTCATAAGTCCAAGCTTGATATGCAAAGGAGGAAGGTACACTTTCTCAGGGTCAACAAGTGAACTATTCACAACATCTTTCTTGCCTGGAACAAGTGAGGTGCGTTTTGGCCAATCCTTCTTAACGTAGTGGTTTGCTTGTCCCTACTGTCCCACTCACATAAAAAACAACAGTACTTGGTGTAACCTAGCTGCAACCCTAGCAAAAGTGCAATGACCTTCAGATCTCCACAGATATTCCACTTATATTTCTGATACTGAAACTTTTCTAAAAGCAACTTCATGTTGTCGTATGACTCTTTCATGTTTGCAGCATGTGCAATAGGTACAGAAGGAAATTTATTTCCGTTGTGAAGAAGGACTGCTTTCAAGCTGACTTTTGAGGAGTCAATGAACAATCGCCACTCATCCACGTTATGTTCACGACCAAGAGCCCCCATGACTGAATTAACATCTTTACAAAAACAAGTCCATCTTCATGGGAGAACCATTCTTTGAATTCATCATGGCGGCTGCGGAAAAAACAAACTTTAGTGTCACGTTGCAGTAGATTCCAACCCTTTAATCTTGAACCTAAAAGTTCAGCCTGCTTCTTAGATAATTTCAAATCACGAACTAGGTCATTTAGATCTCCTTGTGACAGTAAATGTGGTTCATTGGAGGAACAGGTAGCCTGGAATGTTGGATCAGAAATGTCATCTTTTTCCTCGTGATATGCTACAGCTACGTTTGATTCCTCATCACTTAAACTTACATGTTCAGGAGGATTTGGTACTGGAAGTTGAGCACTGTGGGGAACTGGTCTCATTGCAGACGGTAGATTAGGGTATTTCATAAGGCTCTTTGTTTTGAAGTGATCCCCTTTGTATTTACCAGGCAGAAATAGCAGTCTGTTGTGTGATCTTTGGGTTCCCTCCAAATTGGAAAGCAAATGGCATGTGACGTGAACCGTTTAGCCATCCTGTAAGTAGTCTTACACATGTCACACAACAAATGTGAGGGGCCCAACTCTTGTCCTGATCGCCTACTTTACATCCGAAATAAAGTTCATAGCATTTTTTACTAATGGTGTAAAGTTACGTTTCTGGGATTTTAAAGTTAGATCACCACATACATAACAAAAGGAATTAGGATGATTCAGACAGTTCCGCGGCATTACAAAACATCTATATGAATACAACACTGGTGTAAAATTAACAAGAAGCAACAGACACTAGC
Organism: Bathynomus jamesi; assembly: GCA_023014485.1. Classification (NCBI taxonomy): domain Eukaryota; kingdom Metazoa; phylum Arthropoda; class Malacostraca; order Isopoda; family Cirolanidae; genus Bathynomus; species Bathynomus jamesi. The sequence goes on from JAJOZX010005595.1 coordinate 125,951, forward strand.
TGTTAACACTGTGACATTTACAAGCAGACTGACTTGGAGCTGCTCTACACACAGAAACTAGGCTCATGTCTGAACAGGTACAAACATGTTTCAACCTGCACAGTCTGCTGCTCCGACCAAATTTATCCTGCCAGCATTATCAGAACTTTCTCCCGAAAGGAATAAATTGTACTAATTTTACAGAAAAATTAATACAACATATATATTAATATTAATATTTTATTATAGTTATATTAATTAATATAATATATTATTATATTATTATTTTTATAATGTTTTATATTATAATATTGTTATATACTTAATTTATATAATATGTTATTATTTTTTATCCGGTGATCATGCTAAATGAGGAAAAAATGAACATAGCGTCACAAGTAAACTAAGCCTGATAGAAAAAATCTGATTTCATATTTAGATTCAGCATGAAAAAGTACACTTAGAACACCCATCAAAACCCTTGTGACAAAATTGTTGTTGACCAGTGTAATTATTATTTAAATAGTTTGCTATAGAAGTAACATCAATTATGTTATTACCAACATTTAGTTTTTCTACTGAAGTTTTCTTAATTTGGTTTTTGATAAGATTGTTTGTAGCCGTCCATGTTTTTTTTTTGTCTCCTTTGTGCTTAGAAAATTGATTGCCATAATAGTTATACTTTGTAATCTTGATCAATTTGGTTAATTTGTTTCTATATTGTGTATACAATATTGTAGTTTAGGAATTTTACCTTGTAGTTAAAATGTGAATAATTTATTTATATTTTTAGTGAATTTACTGTATGTTACTTGGAATGATCCATGGTTTTGCAATACTTTTAGGAGAGACTGTTTTCTTCCTTAATGGAAAGTAACGGTTGAAAATATCAAATAAGGAGTTATGGAAGAACTTAAACATATGATCTGGGTCGTTCGTAGTTTCAATATATTCAAAATTAATACTTTCCATACATCCCCAATAAATTTTCTTTTGTTAATCTGGGAAAATATTCTATATTTAATAGCTGTTTTTTCAATGACCTGTACATTATTATTGTATATAATAAAAGTAGGATAACGATCACTAATAACGGTAGGTCTGGAGATAGAGTAAAGCACAAAGATGGGTAGTTAGAGGAAAAAAAAAAGAATTTTGCTTAGAAATAAATAATTAATTAATGATGCACCGATTCAAAAACTTTGCCGATGCCGATTCCATGAAAAACTGCCGATACAGATGCAAATTCAATGAAAAACTGCCGGTGCCGATACAGATGCAAATTCAATGAAAAACTGCCGGTGCCGATACCGATGCCGATTCTTTGACTATATTTAAAAAAAATCAATTCCCTTCATAAATTTTACTAACCTAATGTGAAACTTTCAATTTTCATACTTTCACATTTAAAATTTGTTTAAGTGTTTTTCCTTAGCGCACTCCACAATACAATATATGTTACCAGAATTACTCATATACCGTAGTTAAAATGATGTTAGTTTTATTAATCAGTAAATTTATAAAATAATTTTTAGTTTCATAAACTGAATACCAATATTTAAAGTAATTGTTTTTCCTTATGTTGAAGGTATTTTCTTTCTTTAACAATGTAAACAATAGCAAAATTTTTCATTAAAATTTCAAGGCCCTGGTAACCAATTTAAATAAGAAATGGATACAATTTAGGTTTATGAAATTATTAAAATACTTAAAACAAAGTCAACATTTGAGCCCAGTAAAGCCTAAAGCTTAAGGGCCAAATTAAATAAAATAAATAGTCGAGCTTCACAGTTATTTGTGTCATTATAAATTGTAAAACCAATGTATTTATTTATTATTAATAAAAGTTATTCAATTCCATTCAATTCAAAAACGATAATAAGATGGTTTAAAATATAAATTACAAAGTACAATTTAATGTAGAATTATTCTTAATATAGAGTAGGAGATTACAATACTTTATAATATTTAAACATTAGCTACTTAGAGAAAATGTAAATTTATTGGCAACTTAACTTATTAAACTTACTTTGCCTTTTACGTAAATGTAAAATATTTTTATATAATTACACTTTGAAATGAATATAACTTATCATAAATTTTTTTTTGTATGTTCAGTTTTCTATAAATATAGTTTTTACTTTGTAATGAAAATTTTAAAATTTCAAAGAATCGGTGAGAGAATCGGCTACATTTGGCCGATGCCGATGCCAATACCCCCAAAATGGCCCATTCTGCTGGTGCTGATGCCAATTAATCGGCACACCATTAGAAATAATGTCAAGTTCATGAAGGTGTTATAAGAATTTTAGGTAAATGTACATTATATACGCTCCATATTGGAATTACTTAACCGGAAGTTATTCATAAAATAGCCCTTGCCTATTTGTAATTTATTCCACTAAAACCTGTTTATCCAATAGGCTCTAAGTTTATAAGTGAATTAGTGAACTAAATGGCTGTAAGTGAAATATTGGTGCACTTATCCGTACCTAGTTATGAGTAAGTAGCTGTTATACTCCCAGAAGGCTCATAGTGGGTCCCAACTAGGGTTTCTCAAAGGGGATCCCGGCGGAAAATGATAACCTTAAATCTCGGGACAAACGTAGCAAATTCCGGGATTTCCCGGGTTTTACAAAGTATTCTAAAAACGTTATTTCGAGTAGTTTTACGTTAAGTTACTGCTGTATCTAGAAAATACAAACATAAAGACTATGATGACAATTTTATAATAACACGAATTACGTTGCGTTGTACAACTCGAATAGTGCCTATAATATGCCCTGTATGATGTTGTGCCTGTGTAATATGACTGGTATTTTTGATGATTGACTCATTGACTCGAACTGAAAGCCAGTCATTTGATTTCCCTGAAACAAACATTTTGTGTTTTAATGGATTTTAATTTCAGTTATTATTTTCAATTCAGTTGCAAACCTTTTGCTGTTGATATTTTTTTTAATAAAAAATTATTTAGAAGTATATAAAGGGTTTTGTGTTCGTATAAATTACACGATAATATAATTTATTTTTGTTGAAGTGCAAAGCTACAAATTAGCATTGTAGGCATAGCCACGTAGCCTATATATCTTATTTATGTTTCTGCAGTGTTTGAAACTCGGACTCGGCTCTATCCTTTATTATATTTAGCATTATTGTGTTAAAATATTTCTCATATATATTTATATTTAATATTAACTAACAAATCTAGATTAATCTAATGCTTAAACATTTTAAGACTTTATTACCATTTTTTATAAATCGGAAAATCCCGAGATCCCGGGACGATGGTCAGGTTTGCCAGATTTTGAAATTCCCAAGTCAGGATACAAGACCATTTTTTACACAACTTGTAAAATTTAAAATAACAGAATAACTACACACAAATGACAGAAAAAAAATGGTTTATTTTCCCAACAAAAACAAAGAACAATTCAAGAAATGCAACATAATAATAATAATTCCTATTTTTAGAAAGAATAACACCTTTAATGTTGACGTCACAACACTCGCATAATTATTTTAATTCGCTTCTATTGTATATTAATTAACTTACATTTTACGCTCAAAATAAAATTAATAATGGTAAGGTATTTTTATTACAAAATAACGTCATTAAAAATAAAGGGATCAAATGTAGAATTCGGACCCCAGCCTTCTTTAGTTAGCTTTATAAGGCTAACTAACGAAAATATCACGACCTAACCTAACCAATCGTTAGGTTAACTGTACGCCCTTGACGATTGGTTAGGTTAGGTCATGATATTTTCGTTAGTTAGCCTTATAAAGCTAACTAAAGAAGGCTGGGGTCCGAATTCTACATTTGATCCAAATAAAGTAGCTTATATCAATTTGGCAAATGAGGGACCTAATTTAATCACAGAAATATAGATTTCAAGTTAGTTTCATTGTTATGTTTCTGACCAGTTAATTTATAGATACTTTTCGCTTGACTTTGCTTTTCTTACAACTTCAACCCCTTGCTCAGTTTTAAAAAATTTTCGGAAATCTTTATATGATATTTTGTAAGTTTCTTTGACCATCAGCTGAGCTTTCAAATTTGTTAAAAGAAATTTGTTTCGTTCTTTGCTGCAAACTGTGTTCATCAAACTGAATATCCGTTCCGAAATAGCATTTGAATGAGGAATTGAAAAAATCAAAAGATATTACTTTGAATAAATTATTTACATTGGGATAATTCTTGAAAAATTGTACCCACTTTATGTCGCATTTCTGATCTGATTGTACATCGGGACTCGGGTTTGGGACTCGAGATTTTACTTGGTAAGTCGGGACAGTCCCGCAGAAATCGGGAAGTCTGGGAACCCTGACGATGTCCCATTTTGTCCCGGAAAACCAGAATAGTGAAAACCCCTGAAAACGAGAAACCTTAGTCCCAACAGAGCAAGTTCTATAGGCCTGAGTAATTATACTATGTAAGTAATATTTGGCTCGCTTGGTATAAAATTAAAATCTTAGCTTGATATACTCTGCTAATTAGGTCTATATTAACACTGAAGGAGGTATACAAAATAAATGGGACTAAATTGTAAAGAATGTGTGTGTATATATATATATATATTTAATTGGGGTTGTTTAACCACCTTCGCAACATCTAAGGTCATATGACGGAGGGGATCTACAGCTTTACGTGGGATCCGAACCACAGGTTGGTAGATAAATGGGTACCCGGGTGGTCTAGTGGTTAAGACGCTGGGCTGTTGGTGGGGCGTGGTTCGGATTCCACGTTAAACTGTAGGTCTAAGGTGGAGTGAAAAGCTTGACCTTCGTCAGAATGAAAATTCGGGCGGAAGCTAACCAAAGGTTACCAAAGGTTATAAAATTAACAGTACAAAGATCCTGATTTTCCATGTTTTTCACTTATGTTCCTCCTATCTTTTCACCATGAAAATGTCTTGCTTCAGACTTTATTCTCCAACAATGTTTTCCCGGACATCTTTTTCAGACTACGGTTAAAAAAATTCTTAAGAAGATCTATCAACCAACTCACAATATCCCAACTGTTTCCAAAGACATTCAATACTTTAAACTCCCTTTCTATAATTAGTTAATTACTCAAGCTCAAAACTACAAAATGAGCTACTAATTCTTCTTACTTCTTTGTACACTCAGAATGATATCCGTTTTATATTCACAAACACCTATAGCATTAAATCTTATTTTCCTCATACAGAAAAACTCCCTGATACGCTCATCTCATCTGCCATTTATCTTTTAAAGTGGGTTCGCTGTCAGGCGAACTACATTGGCAGCACTTGCCGCCAATACAAACTCAGAATAGATGAGCATCGAGGAGTTTTTAGCCGTACCTCACGCCCTCTGAATGAGCCCTCGAAATCGCCTATAAGATATCACTGCCTCACCACAGATCACACCTTTAGTCAAACAACAACAACAACAACAACCTACTGGAAACCATACAAACAACCTACTGGAAACCATACAATTCCACTTTCGACCATCAAATTTTGTAATTCCGCAATCTTGTTATTTTTTAGTTTGTTTTCTTTATTTTTTTTTAATCTTTCAAACTTTTAAAGTTTTTGTATTATGGTTTTCTACCAATATTGATTAGTATGTGACATACTTAAGAATTTATAAAATAAGTTTTTATCATTAACTCTATTTTAATGTTAATTTCTTTCTGCAAATGTTTTATTTTAATATTTTGTATTACCTTTTTACCTTTTAATATTTTATAATTGCGTACTATTTTTTACCTTTTTCATATTTTGTAGAAGCACTTAAGATGGAAGATTGTTTTCGAAACGTTTGTATATTGACCAAGAAGGATAAATGTTGGAGTTTTCCTGTTTATGCTTAAACCTAAGATCAAACCTTTAAATTAAATTATTTATATATATATATCCTCCTTTTTGTAATACATTGTATTTCATTTTTAATTTATATTTTCAGTACCATAAATATTTACAGCTGAGTATATATATATAGATATATAAACGAGAGTAAACAGGATTTAAAAGATGCTTTTCTTTGTAAGTTCAAGAGCGAACAACAAGTGTAGAAAGGCACCCCTCGAATTTATTTTTTTTTATTATGACGTCTAGGAAACTTTTTCCTTTGGAAATTGTCCCGATTTTTTTTATATAGCAGATATGGCTATAAGTACCTCAAACAACTACGTAGAATGTGTAGCAGCAAAAATTGAAAAATTAAATATGTTACTAATTGTAATGTACAGACCCCCAAACACGCCAACCTCAAAATTTTCAGATTCCATTACAGAGGTAAGAAACTTAGTAAAAGATCTACACTCTCCAACCCCAAATATTTTTCTCTGTGGTGATTTTAATTTCCCATTCATGAAATATAAAAGGATAGGAAAAAATATATGTATACACCAGGACAAGGGGGGCACACGAGAAGACCAGGAGCAGGTAAAAATGCTACTAGCTTTAGCTGATGAATTTATGTTAACGCAAGAAATAACAGAAAACACAAGAAAAAACAACTGTCTAGATTTGGTATTCACAAACAACAGTAATCTAATTGATAATGTAGAAATATCCCCAACTATGATATCAGACCACAACATCATTGAAATAACAACTAATATAAAGGTAACAGGAAAGGAAAGAACACGCACAGCAGAAAGAAGCAAATTCGAAAACTATAAACTGGGAAGATGTGACATCCAGCATGGAAGTAATAGATTGGAAAACCATTTTCGAGGCCAAAACAACGGAAGAAATGCTAATGACGTTAGAGGAGAAGACGTTAGAAATTGTGGAAAAACATGTCCCAAAGATACAACAAAGAGGAAAGAGAAGCAGGTTCAAAAGACAAAAGAGGGCATTGTTCCGAAAGAGAAAAAGAGTGACTGCAAAATTAAGTAATTGTAAAGATAACAACATCAGAAAAATATTAAATGATAAACTACAAAGTATCGATGTCGTCATACAGGAACTAATCGAGAAGCATACATAAAAAGAAGAAGATGACGCTATAGAAGCGATAAAGGCTAATTCAAAGTACTTCTATAATTTCGCAAAAAGAAGGTCGAAAAACCATGCGACTATCGGACCTTTAAAAAATGAGAACAGTGATTTATCTGATGATCTAACAGAAGTATCTGAAATATTAAGAGCTCAGTATAAATCATCTTTCAGTATCCCAAAAACTGACAAATTGATATGCGATAGAAACGCGTTCTTTGAAGAAGAACCACAAGGGGAAAGTATAACGGATTTCGACTTTACGACGGATGATATGACACAAGCAATAGGGAAACTAAAAACACACTCAGCGGCAGGACCGGATAAATGGAATGCCACACTGATCAAAAACTGCAAGAATGCAATCGCTGAGCCCCTATACTGGGTATGGAGACGATCATTAGACACGGGAGAAATACCGGGCATCCTGAAGAGCGCGAACATAGTCCCAATATATAAAGGAGGAGATCGATCCGAGGCCAAAAACTATAGGCCAGTATCGCTTACATCTCATCTCACTAAAATATTTGAAAGAATAGTTAGACAGAAAATCTGACTTTTTGGAAACTCAGAAAAATTCAATGATAACCAACACGGGTTTCGGTCAGGCAGATCATGCCTATCACAACTAATGGAACACTACAACAACATTATTGATTCACTTGAAAGTAATGAAAACTATGATGTACTATACACAGACTTTGCTAAAGCGTTCGACAAGTGTGACCACGGAATCATAATACATAAACTGAAATATATGGGAATAACAGGAAAAGTAGGGAAATGGATATATAATTTCCTTAGTGAGCGGAGGCAAGTCGTTACAGTACAAGGAGTATCTTCATCAGAATCAGAGGTCCTCAGCTCGGTACCACAAGGAACAGTATTAGCTCCACTACTCTTCATAATCATGCTAACTGACATAGATGAGGACGTTACCAGAGACAGCACAGAACATCCATGCGGATGACACAAAGATCAGTAGAAAAATAAGAAACCCAGAAGACATAGGATCTCTACAAACCGACATAAACAAAATCCACAAGTGGATGGAAGACAACAATATGAAGTTTAACACCGAGAAATTTCAGATTACGGTACGGAAAAAAAGAAGACCTAAAATCCATGGAATATTATACCCCAAATGGACAGGAAATTCAGAAAATTCCAGAGCAAAAGATTTAGGGGTTGTAATGACAGATGATGCGAAATTTAAAACACAAAATAGATAGCAGTAAACAGAGCAAAGAGAATAACGGGTCAGATATTGAGAACCTTTAAACGAAGGGATAGGAATGTAATGATTCCTCTACTGAAAATCCTGATAATACCCAAATTGGAATACTGCTCGGTCCTAACACCCCCATATAAAAAAGAAGACATTAGACAGCTGGAGGGGATTCAAAGAAGCTTCACAGCCAAGATCAATGGATGCAAAGAACTAAATTACTGGGAAAGGTTACGAGAACTAGACCTATATTCACTGGAAAGGAGAAGAGAGAGCTATACCATTATTTACACTTGGAAAATAATGGAGAAACTAGTCCCTAATCTTACTTTGAATCCCATAACTCCCCAAACAACGGTGGAAAGTAGAAGCGGCAGACTGTGTCGTATTCCCAAATTGAAGGCGAGACAGGGAACATCCTTAACCCTGAAAGAAAATAGTTTTTGTAGTGAGAGGACCAAAACTGTTTAATCAGTTGCCCAAAGACTTAAGAAACACGAAGGGAGTTGCAGTGGAAATCTTCAAAGAAGACTAGACGCCTGGCTCAGAACAATCCCCGATGAGCCGGGCGTACCTGGCTATGTGAGGTGGAGAGCTCAAGAATCCAACTCACAACTTCACCAGGCCACCTCGAGAGGGGGGCGACAAGTTTGACCTTCGCGAATGAGAGATCATCGCGCGGAACCTTTGTAAGGTTGTAAGGTTATATGAAAAGGCTAAATTTAAGATGTTTTTTGTCATTGAATATTAGTGGATGTTTTTTAAAATGAAAAAGTCCATTCTTGATATTTAATGTTTTTTATTTGTATTATTTGGATATTAAGTGCTTTGTAAATCAACTTTTAAGCACACACACACACACACACACACACTATATATATATATATATATCAGACATGTCAACTCTCACGGATTTTCATACTTCAAGGTTGACGCGTCTGATATATATATATATATATATATATATATAATGGACTTCATCTTAATGACGTTGGAGCTGCGCGTTTAGGAAGACTATTTCATAATACTGTCTCTTCTTTTCAGGCTACCGTAATTGGAATGGTCCCAGCGTAATTTCCACAAATTTCCCCTGCGCTCGCGAAGGTGTCGCAATTACAAACAATTTGAAGGTTCTATCCTTAAATGCTCGTAGCTTACGAAATAAAATAAACGAATTTTTTTCTTTAATTGCTTGTAAAGACTATGATTTAATTGCGATAAATGAATCGTGGCTTAGCACTGAAATACGTGACTTTGTAGGGGAGTATCAAATTAGAGGTTATAGACTTTTTGTTGAAAACAGAATAGGTAGGCGAGGAGGCGGTGTTATGTTGTATATCAAAGATAATATTGCGAACGTTATAGAAGTAAAGCACACAATTCCAGAACCGATAGATTCGACTATAGCAGAACTTAAATTGAACGATTTCAGACTTGTTGTTGCGGTTATACAGTATATAGGCCCCCCTAATCAAACAGCTGATACGGACGAAGCGTTATATCGTGAACTAAAGAGAATAATAGGTAGTGAGCAGGCCTTAGTTATGGGTGACTTTAATTGCGCCAACGTGAATTACGATACAATGCAGGGAGACGCGGAAGGTAATCGTTTAGTTAATTTTCTCGAGGATAGCTCTCTTATTCAAAAGGTTGGGGAACCTACGAGGTTGAACAGTATTTTAGATTTAGTAATAACTACGGACGATAGGCTAATCACTGATCTTCAAGTAATAGAACCGTTAAGCAATAGTGATCATAATATGGTAGAGTTTGTCCTCTCAGTGAGTCACTCGAAACCAGCTAACTCGACTAAAATTCCTAGCTTCCAGCACGCAGACTTTTGTAAATTTCGAAATGAATTGTCACACGTCAATTGGGAAAACGTAATGGGGATCTCCGACGCAAAACTAATGTGGGAATCGTTTGAAACAGTATTTAGGACTATAAATGAGGAATGTGTACCGTACAAAATTAAGCGTGAAAGTAAACAACAAGCCCTTGTGGTTTACTTCTAGAGTAGGAGACATTGCAAAGAGTAGAGATAGGGCTTATAGGCTACATAAGTGCGATAAAGACAATTTGTGGTTACGAAACAACTATATACATATCTGTAAGTCGTGAAGCGAAAAGTGTAATAAAAAAGTCCAAGCGCGAATTTGAAATCTCCATAGCTCGTGACGGTAAAGAAAACCCCAAGCGATTCTTTCAATACGTCAACAATAGAAATCCAGTAAGAAGTGTCTTGGGGCCGTTGAAAAACGTTAACGGAGAGCTAGTTTCTGAAAACAAGGAAATGGCTACCTTGTGTTAGAAAATCTAGAAGAGGAAGAGCCATTGTTGTCCCAAGGCGATATGATGACTAAGCTGATTGATGCAGCGTTGCTTGTATATATTAAGTTAAGGTGTATATATATCCATCTCATAATTGTAAGTTTAGTGAAATATTCACTTAATTTAGAGCTAGCATTTTTGGGCTCTTGTGGCATCATTGTTTGGGCACTCTTGTGGCATCATTTTTTTGGGGCACTGCGCGTCTTGCCTACTCGTTTGTTGAATGCGGCACTTAAGGGCGTGGTCTTATAGAGAGCTCTCTTGCAATTCAGTTTGGCTGTTTAGATACAAGATTGTTGCATCGTGCAATGGTGCAGGTTGTGTTGTTGTTGCAAGGTTTAGAAAGAAGACCATAAATAGTGCCCCTTTTGTTTTTTATCTTAATTTTATGCAACTGAGGCCTAATGTAGGCCCACATCGAGTCAGCAACCCTAAAGTAGGACCTAATAGGACCTCCAAGTCGTAAGTTTAGTCTAGCTTAACTTGGGCTGTAGGTTAAACTGGCCCTTCAGAGCTTGGCCGTTCATGGCTCAGCTGGGATTCTGAACCCAATAAAATAAATAATAACACCTTACTAAACGAATTTTTTACGTCAGTTTTTACTGTAGAAGATATAACGAATATCCCTACGGTCATAGACATAATACCTTTTGATACTGGTAATATTTTGGATAATATTGTGATTAGCGAAGGGGAGGTAATGCGCTATATTGATAAAATGAAAATGCGTAAATCACCGGGGCCGGATTCCATATATCCCATACAACTAAAAGAATTAAAATAAAGCATTGTTGTGCCGCTAACAAAGATTTTTAATGCGTCTATTTCTGAGGGATGCGTACCAGATAATTTCAAGTTAGCAAACGTAACACCTATCTTTAAGAAAGGCGATAAAGGTGCGGCGGGAAATTATAGGCCAATCAGTTTAACGTCTGTTGTAGGTAAGCTACTGGAATCAATAATTAGGGATCGTATAGTCGAACACTTAGAATTGCATAACTTGGTTAGAAATACGCAGCACGGTTTTAGGCGAAACAAATCTTGCTTAACTAATCTTTTAGAATTTTTTCAAAGTGTGATTGACGTTTACGACAGTCATCGGGCGGTTGATGTAGTGTATTTAGATTTTCAAAAAGCGTTTGACACCGTACCGCACAAAAGACTCATTGAAAAAACTAAGGCTCATAGAATCAGGGGCGTAGTAATAAATTGGATAGAAGAGTGGTTGCGAGGTAGGAAACAGAGGGTGGTCGTTGATGGAGCAGAGTCGTGTTGGGCTAATGTAGGGAGCGGCGTTCCTCAGGGTTCTGTATTAGGCCCCTTGCTTTTTCTTATATATATATTAACGATTTAGATGTCGGCCTAGTCAGTACAGTTTCAAAGTTTGCGGATGACACGAAGCTGGGTGGTGGGGCGATTAATGACGAAGATAGAGGTAAAATCCAGGAAGATCTGAATAAAATCGTTGATTGGTCAGTCACATGGCAAATGAGATTAACGTCGATAAGTGCAAAATTTTACATATAGGTTCACGTTATGGTAATTTTGCGTATAGTATGTCAGGGAAGGAGTTAGCAAGCGTAGAGCAGGAAAAAGATTTAGGAGTAATAGTCACTGGTGATTTAAAAGTAGCGAAACAAAGTACAGTAGCGGTCAATAAAGCGAACAAAGTGTTAGGTTTTATAGCTCGGAATTTTGAGTACAAATCGCGCGATATTATAGTTCCTCTTTATAAATCATTAGTTAGACCCCATTTGGAGTACGCGATCCAATTTTGGAATCCGCATATACGAAAAGATATAGATAAACTCGAAAGAGTTCAAAGACGAGCAACTAAGATGATTCCGTCGCTTAGGTCAAAGTCGTACGAGGATAGGCTTAAGGAGTTAAAATTGACCACACTCGAGACTAGGAGGCTAAGGGGTGATCTAATACAGGTTTTCAAAATTATGAATGGGTTCGATAACGTAGATAGAGATAGCTTTTTCGAAATATCTCAATATAATAGAACTAGAAATAACGGGTGTAAGTTGACAAGTAGAAGCTTCGAGACAGCAGTTGCCAAAAACTTTTTTACGCATAAAATAGTAAATAGGTGGAATAGTTTGCCGGTAGAAATAATTAGTAGCACGTCTATAAACATGTTTAAAAATCGATTAGACGCATATGTTGATAGATTGGGTATAGTTTAAGGTAGTAAAATTAAGGCTTTGCGGTTCGGAACCCACGTAAAATTGTAGGTCCCCTCCGCCACTACGGAGGACATGCACAATACACAATTACAAACACAGTTAGGTAGACCAGCCATGAGTGGATCCAAGGGTCTTTGTTGGTCTGAAACATTATAACCTTATAACATTATAACATATATATATATGCGCCTCGGTGGTGTAGTGGTTAGCGTCGCTGACTACGAATCCATCGGCCCCGGGTTTGGGACCCGACTGCAGCCGGCGCGCAGCAAAACCCAGCTGTTCATCCTTCCACACAATAAAGAAAGTGGTTGGTAGATAAATGGGTACCCTAGGGAGCCTAGTGGTTACGACGCTGGGCTACTGATGGGGCGTGGTTCAGATTCCACGTTAAACTGTAGGTCTAAGGTGGAGTGAAAAGCTTGACCTTCGTCAGAATGAACAATTCGGGCGGAAGCTAACCAAAGGTTATATATATATATATATATATATATATATAGAGAGAGAGAGAGAGAGAGAGAGAGAGAGAGAGAGAGAGAGAGAGCAAATTATTTGAATCACTTTATTTTAATTTTAGGGCAATTCATTCTTTAAGAAATGAATCACTAAGAATAAAAGCTGTCTTTTGAGAACTTTTATCTAATAATCGTACTTCAATATTCAGTACTTTGTTGTTCGTTCTTTAACTTTGATTTAGACCTACTTTCGAAACACTTCAGACATTGATGTGATCAGAGCTTCTTATCATGATACAAGAATTAAATAATTGCATAATTAGGCTCAAAATCAGTTCCATTTTTTATTTATTCTTTGACTTTCTCATTTATTTTTCCTTTTGTTAAATGTCAAAAGTTTACAACGAGGTTTATATTTGGGGGATTACTACCAGTGAAGCAACAGGATCTGATTCTCAACAAGATATAACTTTCTTACCATCCTCCAATTTCAATACATAAAAAGTTATTGAAACTGGAATACAATTATTAGATAAAGGTTCTTAAATGATAACTTATTTTACTTTTATTGTTTTATCTCGTAATAATGAATTAATTCGTACATAGTTCATCACAACTGAAAGCAACAGTGCTCTTGATATTATCTTGATGAACTTAATGTTTATGAAATCGCCAGAAAGGAGTGTACTGTAACAAAATTTCTTGGTGTAATGCTAGATAAGAATTTGCAATGGATGATCATGTAAATTATATCGCGAAAATGATTTCAAGGAGCGTTGCTATAATGTTTAAACTTTGATAAAGAGTCAATAAAACTTGTTTAGGGACTACATTTCTTACTCTTGTTCTTCCTTATATAACATACTGCACCCTTGTTTGGGGAAACTCCGCTAACAACGCATTAAATGGTATATTTGTTATCCAAAAAGGAGCAATAAGGTTATAATCTGATGCTGATTTCCTTGATCACTCTAGTGCATTATTTAAAGAGCTAAACCTACTAAAGCTCAACGATATAACCAAACTGGCACATTTTATTTTTATTTACGAGTGTAAGAACAAAATCATTAATTTGCAATGGATAAACAGATATTTTGTAACTCATCAAGAAATCCACTCGTATCAGACCAGAAATAGATCAAAGCTCGTTATACCTCAATTTAGAGTGTCTTCATCTCAAAAACTACCCATTTTCATTGGATTGAAACTATGGAATGACTTGCATGGCGATATGAAAAGTATTGTGAATGTAAATTTGTTTAAAACCAAGTTGAAATCCCGATTAATAATGGCATACTAACAAAAATCTAGGATTAATGTCCACTAATATTGTTTAATATTGTCCATTAATATTGTTTAATATTGTAATACATGTTTTAACTATTAATAATACTTATTTACTTATTTATTTATTTATTATTATTAACTTATAACAACTAGCTGCTTATTTTTAATAAGAGCCCAGTAAAGCCTAAAGCTTAAGGGCCAAATTAAATTAAATAAATAGTCGAGCTTCACAATTATTCATGTCATTGTAAGTGAAAAAATGTATTTATTTTATAATTATTATTAATAAAGGTTAATAAAAAAAAAAAAATTTGTTAGGCTAGTCAAAAGAACATCCATATCCGTGTTCAATTTTTTGGTTTTCGTTATATATATATATATATATAAGCGCCTCGGTGGTGGAATGGTTAGTGTCGCTGACTACGAATCCATCGGCCCTGGGATCGAGACCCGGTGACGGCAGGCGGCACGCAGCAAAACTCAGCTGTTCATCCTTCCACACAATAAAAAAAATATTGGTTGGTAGATAAATGGATACCCAAGGTAGCTTAGTGGTTAAGATGCTGGGATGCTTGTGGGGCGTCGTTCGGATTCTACGTTAAAATGTAGGTCTAAGGTGGAGTAGCAAGTTTGACCTTCGTTAGCATAAGCAATTTGGGTGGGAGCTAAACCAAGGCGTATATATACTGTGTGTATATATATATCAGGCTTGGGTTCAAGTACAAGTACTTGTACTTGGACTTAAGTGCAAAATTTTGTGTACTTGTACTTGTACTGGTACTTGGGATTTAAATAGTCAATGTACTTGTACTTATACTTGTACTTAGCCCATAAGTACTTGTAAAATCAAGTACTTTTAAGTACTTTTCAAGTACATGTTGCATGTAAACAAAATTAAATGTTTATTTAATGTCAACAAAGTAATTATTTTATTGCAATTGTATTTTCATTGTTGATAAATTATTTCTATTATTATAAATTGTTATTTATTAAATTTGGCATACTATAAGCCCCAATGGTACTATCTGGCAACTCTATTTTGTGTCTCTCAAGTCTCAACAGGCATCAACATGTTGACTTTGTGCCACTCTTCACTTCAATATTTCAGTAACTACCAGCCTACCACAGTAACCACACATAGCTGTACGAGTGTGCATTAAGCAGGAGCGGCTCGCAGGTAGGCACTGTGGAACTGCAGCACCCCCATGATCTTATGATCCTTATATTTAAATATTTAAAATAGCCTCTCTGATTGTTTTTTTTCAATGAACTTTGAGTTTTTAAATCAGATTATATCATTTTTTCCTTAAACTATTTCAATGCCGAACGAATGAATCACGAAAGTAGCTTCAGCCTTCCCGTGGAACTGCATACTTAACAGTTCCAGATTTTGTTCGAAACGCTTGAAACCTCGGTGGCGGACGTACGAAGAGCGAGTCAGAATCGCGGGTTTAAGAGGATCCAAAGCACTGTGGACAGAGCAGTGCCGATTTGTTTGTTTGACGTGGTAATTGTGTTGCTGTATCGTTTGCTAATTCGAAATTTAATTTCCGAATTGCATTTATCAATGATTCGTTATCATTTATTTTTTGTCGTGAGATTGAAGTTAATTATATAATAATTAGATTATTTACAATATATAGCTTTCATTTCTTAGAATATTTTTTCGCTCAGAATAAAAACAGAAGAATGGAATTTGTTTATAAATAAAATTTTTGGCAAATTCGAAATTACCCGTTAAGCGTAAGTACCCTATAATTGATTTTATGATACTATTTTACTTATTTTTATGACTGAGTAGTGAGTAGTTATCTATTTATCTATTCGACTTTCTCTCTCTCTCATCCACTATAGTGGATTTAATTTTCCCAGAAGAGTTCCTTGTTCCATACACGGTCTGTGTTTAACATATAAGTTTCTCAGGGGACCATTCTGAGTTTGTGTATATTAAATGGACGTGTTATGTGCCTTGAAAAGTGGACGCTCAATGTCCCGGTTGAGGTTTAAGTTTTGTTTTTTTTGGCTAAAAATACAATAGTTACCCCTTTTTCTTTGATTTATTCAATCCGACGTGAATGCAACGAGTCTTTTACTTATATAGAGGTTCTGAATGTAGTGGGACTAGGCTTGCTTTAAACCCTAGATCCATGTCCCAAAGCTGGATCCTGTCTGCTTTGCAGATAGCTGGTGAGGGAAGCTATATTTATGGGACCTCTCTGCGAGAGACCCGTTGCCCACGTCGGGCTTGCATCATGAAAAAGAAAAACTATGGTATTTGTCATTTACCATTACTTATTCGGACTATAGTGGATTTAATTTTCCCAGAAGAATTCCTTGTTCCATGCACGGTCTGTGTTTAACATATATATATATAATCGACACAATTGTTCGCAATTTCTGAGGCAGCACCCCCATAACAAAGTCACGAGCCGCCACTGTAGTCAAGAAATTAGATATTAATAGCTCTGCAAGAATTTATTAAAACAAAGTATGCACAAAATGTCTAAATTTCGGGTATAAATCGATAAAAATGGTTGTAAAATACTTGAAAAAATAGCCAAAATATAAAAAAATAGTACTAATTTTATGTTATTCTTAGGCTTGATCATGGTAAGTAATAATCGAATTGAATATTTAAAACATAAATATAAAGACCAATGTGTTACAAATGAATTTTTATATGTATAGAATAGAACCAGTTTATTATAATTGCAATTGCAAGAAGTCTTAGTATATTTTATTTTTTCAGGATGTATGTCAACTTGTGCCAGAAAAGAAGCATAGCTCAAACCTTGGTAACTGTATCTTGTGCCAGAAGAACAAAAGCCCAAGTGGAGAGAAATATTTGAGCAGCGGAGAACATGGAATAAAAAATTTGCTTCAGTTGGCTTCTGCGTACCCAAATGATGAGAGAAGCAAGCGTTTGAAAGCTCTTACTGAGAGTCAGACTCCTTATATCCAGTATCACAGCACTTCGCGCTATACAACATATAAAAAGTTCGTTGAACGTAGCCAGAAGTCTAAAAATGCTGAATCTGAACCCTCCGATTCCTCCTTAAGGAAAGCATTAACTCCTCCAGAAAATAGTTCAAGCAAAAGGATTAAAAAACAGCATATCAAGGATATGAAAGTGTGTGTATTTTGTGGTTCAGCTCGAGTCAAATTGAAAGGTGGAAACATTGACCATGATTTGTTTCGGATATGTACTACAGGTCGTGCCCAAAAGTTATTGAGTTATGCTCACTTGTTCCAAGACGATGTTTTTACCAGAGTAGCGATGTTGAACGAATACAAAGATGTATTCGTTGCAGATGTATTTTATCATAATAATTGTATAAAGAAGCAGTTTTCAGCCTATGATCGCAGAATAGAGACGATTTTGGAAAACAGACAGCAAGAAAATGAAGTTATGGGTTCTACTGACATGGTTCAAGAAGCGTTTAATGATGTAGTCTCAAAAATAGACTTCACAAGCTGTGGATACAGTGTCACCTACTTGAGACAAGAGATCAATAAAAAGCTGAACCAGGATGAATCTATCAGTAACTATTTGGTTAAGAGCCTGCTTATAGACAAATTTAAGGACACCATTTATTTTACATATCTTAGCAACAAACGAAAATCCCAGATGGTTTATTCTGTCCAGATTGAGAGTGCAAGAATTGTTGAAACTTTGCGGAAATCATCTGTCGAAAACGTTGCTAAGGACCTAAGGAAAGAGTTAAAAACTTACAGTTTTGGTTTACGCTCTAGCTATTGTGATCCAAACGATCTTGATCTAGCCTTAAAACGCTTCCAAAATGAACGTCCTCCAATATGGATGGAATTTCTTCAGCATTTGTTTTCCACCCGGAATGTATCAGATAGCAACAATCACTTGATGCTGAAGTGTGACACTATCTTCCAGATGTTGTTTTACATCCTTCATAATGGTTTGGAGCCCACCCCATTGCATGTCGGATTTGCTCAAACTATACATAACCTGTCAGTCTAAAGATCTTATTGAAATTGCAAACAAACGGAGCATTTGTGTAGGATATCAAGAAGTTCACAAAATAAATTTTACACTAGCAAAACGTACAATATCTTTACGTGGTTCACATAGAGTTCCAGTTCCTCCAGTATTTTATCAAAACCATCCAATTCAAGCAGCAACGGATAATTTTGACACCTTGGAAAATACCTTGTCTGGAATTGGTTCGACACACGATACGGGCTAGTTTTATTCCAAAATGCTCCATTAAGCTCTGCACCAACACAACAGCATACTAATAAGATCAGTGAAGCTCCAGAGTCAACCCTCTGGCTTGGCAAGTTACAAAGCGTTCTTCCTTGCCAAGAAATTATCTCGATTGGACCAGGACATGAACGAGGTACAATAAGTCAAGATTTCCAAGTCTCTGAATACAAGGCAAACGATCATTTACTAGAGACTGTTAATCTCGACCATTTCCTGTGGTTTGTGATGCGATACAAACATAGAACAACCACAATACAGGGCTCTTCAACTAACTCAAATACTGATAATGATGGCTTTGTTCCAAGCTTTGTTGCTGTCAAAAGCCCTTTTGTAGGAGACAGCTTGAAGCCTACAACTATTGCGTTCAGTCCCATACTGCCATACAAAGCAACTGAATTTGATACCATTTTTACAACAATGATTAACTTTCAGGACGTGCTTAAGCAGCAGAATAAGCCATACGGTGCACTGTGGTGTGGAAGGAGTTTATGCTATTGCGAAGGAAATTCAGCTCCTGAAGAAAGATCTGTTCAGTAATTTGTTTATCGGATTGGGTGGATTCCATTTTGAGAAGATTGTACTTGCTTGTATTGGATCTTATCTTCATATGTCGGGAATTGAATCTGTTTTGGTTGAAAGCGAATGTTTCGGTTCAGACACAGTAAAATCCGTTATGAATGGCAATCATTATGTGAGAGCCAAGCAAGGATTATCTTTCGTGCACGAAGCAATAACAAGCATTATGTTCGATGGGTTTTTGAGTGTCGATGAACACCGTAACTTATATCAAGATGTTGCAACCAAAATTTCAATTATGGTTGCAGAACAAGAGCAATGGGACGACTTTAAGTCTTCGATATATGCTCTGTCTCAATCCTTTCAACAATATATGACGCGTTCGGTGGAGAAGGGGCGAACGCCACAAAATTCGAAAAATGAGTTTTTTGTCGTATAATTATCCTTTAAAACCTTTGCTTTACCTATGCAAAAAATTAGATGTTAGTCTGCACTCTTTCACGGTAAAATTTAGGTTTTAATGTATCTCAGAGAAATTCACTCCGCATCATTGCTTCACATTGAACACATCTATCTACTTTCTGGTCACTCGACAATGCCCTGTGATGCTCAATTTGGCCAAATTGAACAAAATATAAAAAATAATTACAGCAATATTATTTACACCAAAAAAGATTATGTTACGGCCATAACTACAGCCGTTTCGCAGCGCTTCCTAGTTGTAGAAATGAAACAGGCTGATTTTCTCGATTTTGACGTCCTAAAAACGTGCATTGTCATTAGGAAATCAACAACTACTAAATTTACAGATGCAAGAAAGTTAATATTTGACTTTCAACACAAAGAAGGCTACGTAATATCTACTGCATACCGCACAACCCCAGATAATAGCCATCCCGTCAGACTGCAGAAAGGGAAAAAATCCTACAGTGTCAGTTTATTCAATCTAGCCCAGCAGACACTGCAACCAAAGTATTCCCAATTGCTGCCAATAACTAAGGAAAAAATAAAAGATCTCAAAGAATTATCAGACCTAATGCCTGCAACTGCAGTGAACTATTATACAAGATTGTTAAAGGAACTGGAAGAAACCGAAACAGTTGAAGCAGGTAATACAACATTCGACGAAGAGGACCAAATAATGGATTACACCAGTTAACATCAGAAGCTATCAATAAATAATATTGTAAAATTTCTTGGCGTTTTATTTTATCGACATATTACACAACAATATTTTACTCAAATATGTGTTCAAATTCATACAACATTTCAATAAACCGGAAAAATACAAATGTTTAAAGTTTACAAACTTTAACTGCATTTTGTGGCATAATTCGAAAATGTTGCGTTCGCCCCTTCTCCACCGAACGCGTCATATAAAGCAGAGGTCTGATAGTAATGAAAACTTTCATTACTGGTATCATTTTACCAATAGATTGTATCCAATCATCAGAGATTTAACCAACTCAATGCGGGCAGGTGATTGGTCACTATTTCTTTCTTCCATACAGAGATCAATCCCACTTTTCTTCGCCTACAATAGAACCAACTACGCCAGATGGGCACCACTCTTCTTTGAGGATTATTTAAACCTTGAGGTACATTTTCCTGATCTCCACAAATCATTCCTTAGTGGTGGTTTTGTAGTGAGGAGAACGACACGACAATGCCGTGGTGCTGCATTGGGAAGATGCACCTGAGTGACGGTAACACTCTTTTTCAATCACATAAGCGGCCTTGACAGTTTTTGTCATTTTTGCCAAACTCTTTGCCACTTTTGCAAGATTTTCAGTCAACTTCATCATCAGAAATAATACATGATCTTATCTCACAGTCTTTTACAACATGCAAACCTAAGAGTTTTATAAAATTAGCACTATTTTTTATATTTTGTCTATTTTTTCAAATATTCTACAACCATTTTTAATCATTGTAACCCAAAATTTAGACATTTGTACATGTTTTTGTGTTAGGAAATTTTAGTAGAGCTATTAATATCTCATTTCTTGACTATTTAGTTCGATATGATTGGTTAGAGCTAGTTTATGCACCAAAATAGGCAAAAATTTCGTTTTTGCGATTTTTTGACAATATTTACTTAATTTTTTACTATTTTTGCTGTTATTTTTTGACATTTTTGTCAGTTTTCTTGGTTCAGGCAGCAGTATGTTACAAACACAGATTCTCAAACAAACAATTGCCCTTAAAAAAAATTTCAACTCAAGAATATGACAAAAATATGAAAAACATAAAATTTTGCCATTTTTGCCAATTTTTTGCCATTTTGACCACTTTCGCACCAATTTGGTGCGATAGCATAGAAAATTTCGGATTCTACGCCCAAAAATTAGTCTAGATCAGTCGTCAAAACCTCTGCACCCAGAAATTTATATGAACTCTAGGCCAGATCCTGTACTATAGGTTTCATATTTTATGTTGTGTTCCATTTTGCATGCCATTAGCCTAACATAAATGAATGCATTACTAGATCATTAAGCTCTTAACCATTTCTCTTATTGGCTAAGCTCCATGTCATCTTAGCATAATGTAAAGGCCGTTAAATAATTGTTATTCACTATAATTATTGCCAATCATTTGTTATTCACTGTGAACAAATAACTGATTTATTTTCTTAATTAAATACAAAACAATAAGGTGCTTTTTATAACCTTAACAATATTTGCTTGGGTGTAATCCAAGCTGGTGACCTCGAAGCAGGGCCGTTTCCTGGCATAAGCAGACTAAGCGGCCGCTTAGGGCCCCACTGCTACTAGGGGGCCCCTAGACAGGCTCCCAGGTCATAGCACAGTGGGCAAGAATAGGAATATAGCTGAAGTTATTATTAATGTTACTGTTATTATTATTATTATTATTGTCGTATTAATTAAAGTTTTTGTATGAGACAAATGTGATAAAACGGAGACAAACGAAACGGTTTGGTCGTTATGTGTAAATAACTATTGTGAGATCTTATTTCTATATTATTTAACTTTATTCTTACTATATGCTTATACTTTCCTAAATGCTTAATTTTTCTAGTATTGTAAAACATTATTTCACTAATTTACTAATTATTAAAAGATTTTGTAACACTTTAAAACTCAGGATTATTTTCGTTATGTTTTCAAGTTCATTAATTCTTTTCTCATCTTTCTCAGATAATGTGAATTTTGTTGGTTAAAACCTAAATGGTCTGATTATTTGAATGTATTTGATTAACGTTACAATTATAACAATTATTATTATTATTATTATTATCATCATCATTATTATCATGATTATTATTATTTAGCAGATTAGTTGTGGTTAACTAGATGTGACTTCGTGCATCTTGGAAAATGAAACGACATTATCCATCAGGAGCTGAAAAACGGAAAAAGAAGAAAATAGAGGAGGAGAAGCTTTCCAGTAGCACAGGTGAGATGTGCCACTTGTATATTCTTATGATTACAGTTCAGGCAACTAGGTTAGGTAGACCATCAAGCTAGGCAAGTGCTCAGGAATTGTGTAGCGTAAGCTAGTCTCTGTAATATTTATAATATTTCAAAATGTGAAATTTAATGGATCACATCACCTCAAATTCTGTTCACACAGATCAATTATTTTATCAAACAAGATAAGAGAGAGTATTTTAGCAAAAATTAACAGAATATGTAATGTTATGTTCTTCTCAGGAGCACTACTGAAATATGTGGAAAAGCCATCCTCAGCAAAGCCTGATGAGCATCATGAGCCAACAGCAGGACCACCCTCTATGCAACCTCAAACACCAGTAGAAGTAGAGCCTGATGAGCCAACAAGTGGCCCATCTTCTGTTCAGCTTCAAACACCACACACAGGCATTTCTACTGAGCAACAAGAACCAAGATCTGCTCCACCGCTTGATCCGTATGACTGGCCAGTTGTCCTGTCAGATGGCTTGAAGACAGATCTAGTGTCTCGAGGACCATTTCAAATCAGTCCAGATTTCACATTCCCTAAAAGAGAGGACGGTAGAAGCGTTCATCACCATTACATGTACAGAACATTAATTAATGGGGAAAAAATAAAGCGAAGCTGGCTGATGTACTCTAGAAGGAATGATGTGCTCTTTATTGCTTCTGTTGCAAATTGTTTTCAAGGAAGTCGTACAAACTAATTACGGATGGACTTTCAGACTGGATAAACGTTGGTTCGCTTCTGAAAGGCCATGAAAATAGTTCAGAACATGCAGATAACATGGCAACATGGAAGGATCTGGAACTGCGGCTAAAAACTGGGAGGACCATTGACCAAACTGAAATGTCATTAATGGAGGTAGAACGAAGACGCTGGTGAGATGTTCTCACACGTCTTGTAAGTATAACCCAATCACTGGCAGAGAGAAACCTTGCTTTCATGAGGTCTTCCTCTACATTGTACAATCGAGACAATGGCAACTTCTTGAAGGAGGTTGAGCTGCTTGCCAAATTTGATCCAGTGATGAAACAACACATCAGCAGAGTCGAAAGTGGCCAATATAGTCATTCAAGTTACCTAGGAAACATCATTCAAAATGAGCTCATTGGGTCCATTAGTGGGAAGATCTTGGATGCCATTGTTGCAGAAATAAAACAAGCTAAATATTACTCACTCATTTTAGATTGCACTCCAGACATAAGCCACCAAGAACAGATGTCGATTATTATCAGAACTGTTAAAATGGGTGAAGTACCAGAAATAAAAGAATACTTCTTGGGCTTTCTTGAGGCTTCAGAAAGTACAGGCCTGGGCAGAATCAGTTCTGATTCTGAAGAGACTAGATGAACTGAATATTCACTTTGATGACTGCAGAGGACAGTCATATGACAACGGAGTGAACATGAAGGGCAAGAACAAAGGTGTTCAGGCAAGGTTATTAGAGAAGAACTGTCGTGCACTCTATGTTCCATGTGGGGCTCACACTCTGAATCTTGTAATGGCTGATGCAGCTAAAGCTTCCACAGATGCCATCAGCTTCTTTGGCAACGTACAAAAATTGTACAACCTTTTTGCAGCAGCTACACAAAGATGGACAATCCTAAAGAAGCATGTGAACATAACACTCAAGTCTTGGAGTGAAACCAGGTGGGAGAGCCGGCTTAAGAGCATTGAGGCTGTGCGATACCAGAGCCACATCAGAGAGGCCCTGTTGGAAGTCAGAAACAATGCCACAGATGCCATAGCCAGGACTGAAGCACAAGCACTTGCAGAGAAGGTAGGGTCTTATCGCTTTTAGATTTGTACAGTAGTATGGTATGACATTCTTCATGCAGTTAACCATGTGAGCAAACTTCTGCAGTCTCCTACAATGCAGTTTGATGTGGCAGTCAACCTCCTCACAAAAACAAAAGACTCACTCACCAGCTACAGAAACAGAGGTTTTGTTGCAGCACAAGTCGTAGCTAGGGACATATGTAAGGAAATGAATGTGGAGGTTGTGCTAAAGGAGAAGAGGCTCAGATCCACAAAAAAGCACTTTGCTTACGAAGCTCCTGACGAACCATTTACAGAAGCCTTAAAGAGGCTGGAAGTCAAATTTTTCAATGTGGTGGTGGATTGTGCCATCGGGTCAATAAATG
The DNA here is from genome assembly GCA_023014485.1 of Bathynomus jamesi. Lineage (NCBI taxonomy): Eukaryota > Metazoa > Arthropoda > Malacostraca > Isopoda > Cirolanidae > Bathynomus > Bathynomus jamesi. The sequence continues at coordinate 150,735 of JAJOZX010005595.1, forward strand.
AGAGATTCAAAACATTAGATGACGTGAGGGACATATTTGGGGTTCTCCTAAACTTCACTCACTACAATGAACAAGGAAGACTTGTCCTACAAGTGTGGAAAGCTCTCTAAGATACTGAGCTCTGGAGCTGACTCTGACATTGATGGAAGAGAACTGGCCCTCGAAATTAAGAACTTGCCGACTTTACCTTCACACAACATGACTGCATTGGAGCTTCTCTCCTTCATTCATCAGAAGCAACTGGAGGAACTATACCCCAATCTCTGGGTTGCACTAAGAATTGCCTGCACTCTACCTATGACAGTAGCGTCAGCCGAGAGGAGCTTCTCTAAGATGAAGCTAATCAAGAACTACCTCAGATCATCAATGGGGCAGGATCGCCTCAGTGGCCTTGGCATCATAAGCATCAACCAGGACGTTGGCAGGGAGATTTCATATGATGATGTTATTGATGATTTCGCTCAGAAAAAATCTAGGAGGCAAAAATTTTGAAGATACAAACTGTTCTGTATAACTGTTAGCTATTACACGATTGTATCGTAGAGTTAGTAATTGTTTGGTAGTTGATAATTGCATTATTTTTTTATACATAGTTCTGTGTCATTTATTTTAAATAATTTTAAGCTAATTTTCAGAATTTCATGAAGAGTATTTTTTCTGTTTGTCTTCTGAAAGTACATATTTGTCAGTGGTGGGCACGGTTCCGCTAATCCGCTAACCGTTAATTAGCGAAGCTAACTTTTCCGTTAGCGGATTAGAGTTTCCGCTAACTTTGAGAACCGTTAGCGGACCAATTAGCTTCCGCTAAATTTAGTTCCGCTAACTTTAAGTCCGCTAACCCTAAAATCATACATGTTTGTTCCAGTCTGTTCTGAGCGTGTCTGCAACAGTCAGTCTGGCACGCTAGTGGCTGACTACGTGTAAACACAAGACGTGATTGGTCGACGCAGCAGCAGCTGAGCAGCGTTGTGGAGGGCATTGAGGAGGGCAGCAGCACCAGCTGCACCACCAGCAATGAGGATGAGGAAGATGACTTCTTCAGCAGCATCACTCAGCCCCAGGTGAGCAGGAGCCACAGGTCACTGAAGTCCAAGGCACAGATCTTGGTGAAGACCTGGCTGGAGGCCGGCTCGAAGGAGGTCCTGACTGACGTCGCCTTCTTGGATGAGCAAGTGTTGATCGACCTGTTCATCAAGTACAACACAGCCATCCCATCCAGTGCTGCAGTTGAGCGCCTGTTCTCCATAGGCAAGGACATCTTGCGCGCCAAGAGAGCCACCCTGTCAGATGCCAACTTTGAGAGGCTGATGTTCATGAAGGGCAACCAGCATCACGTCGAGGCGATGGAGAAGGAGCAGGAGGCCAAGCCAGAGTGAATGCATTATTAGATCATTAAAGTTATTTTTTATGTGTATTTTTATTTCTTAATATTTTTGATTCGTTTAATACTTTTTGTACTGTAAATAAACTGTATGTTGAATGTAAACTAATGTTTAATTTCATTTGTTCATTTAATTATTTATGTACACCTTGATCATCATCTGATCTTGGCATGCTATACCTTTTTGGAAAGCTCTATGTCTAAGCTGCAACATATTAAAATTTCAGCTCTCTTTATGGGTTTTAGAGCCAAAAAACCAAACCGAAGCTAAATTCATATAATAAAAGTTAGCGGTTAGCGGTAATCGTTAGCTTCCGCTAAATTTTTTATCGGTTTATCGGTTTAGCGTTATCGAAGTTAAGTTTTGAGTTAGCGGTTCAGCGGTTATCGAAGCTAACTTTTTGGTTAGCTGTGCCCACCACTGATATTTGTTGTTTTGGACATAAATGTTTCATTAAAATTGTTTCATAATTGTTTTTTATTAACAGCCATTTTTTGTATGTGTGTGCTGAGGTGATGTAGTAAAGCGTGAGTTGGTGGATGGAGGGGTGGGGCCTCAAATTGGTATACTGCTTAGGGCCCCCTAATGGCTAAAAACGGCCCTGGTTTTACCACATCCTGTAGGTCCATATATAATACATGTGGATGGGCTCGTGAATCTGAATTTTTCTACAGAATCTGTGAAAAAACTATATAGGGCTATGGGTTGATTGCCTGATACCCTCATCCGTTAGAAATTTCCAGCAGATTTCAGTGCAGAGTTAACGACAAAAGCCCTATGTTTTTTCGTTAGAGAGTTATGTATATGTAGGTTTTCAAAGGACCTCTGTTTATTTGCCTTCGGTATTTGCGCTGCCTAATGGTAAAGAAAGGAATTGCCTTACCTTATTATTTCGTTGGGCTTCGCTTCTGTTTCGATGAACCCACGAATGAGAGGTTTTGCTACTTACTTAACCTCTTATTCTCCTCTTTTAACCCACTACTCTCTTGCTTCTCTCGGGCTAACCTTGGAGTGGATCTTAGGGTCTTTGTTAGCCTTAGCTTCTGTAGATCTGTAGAGTGAAAATTAAAAATTTCGAATTTGCTTCTTTCTGTTGTTCGTGTTCTTTCCTTTCCTGTTGCTTTTATATTGGTTGTTATTTCAATAATGTTGTGATCCGATATTATAGTTGGGGTATTTCTAGGCAGTTGTTTTTTCTTGTTTTCTGTTATTTCTTGTTAACATAAATTCATCAGCTAGAGCTAGTAGCATTTTTACCTGCTCCTGGTCTTACCGTGTGCCCCGCTTGTCTGGTGTATCCATATATTTTTTTCTATCCTTTTATATTTCATGAATGGAAAATTAAAATCACAGAGAAAAATATTTGGGGTTGGAGAGTGTAGAGCTTTTATTGAGTTTCTTACTCGATGTAATGGAATCTGAAAATTTTGAGGTTGGCGTGTTTGGGGATTTGTACATTACAGTTAGTATCATATTTAATTTTTCAACTTTTGCTACTACACATTCTACGCAGCTGTTTGAGGTACTTAGTCATTTCTGCCATATGCCTTTCGCGTGTGTAAATAGCACATCTTCCTTTACGTCTCACTGTTCTGTGGGAATTTGTATTTCTTTTTTGTCAACAGAGCACTCACAGTTTTCACAGTTCGCCTGGCAGTCCTTTAAATGGGTTTCCATGAGGCATGCAAACTGCTCTGGCTTCTTGCATGAGTCCTTTCAGGTATAAAACTTTGTCCGGAGAATGATTTGATTTAAGGCCCTGAATGTTGACTTGGATTATTTTTTTTCCTTGATCATTTTCGCAGGTGGTTCTGATTCGTTTTCCACTGGTGGTGCCGGTTTCGTTGCCTTGTGGTCCTCCGAGAATTTGCTCTTTTTATCTTTGTCGGTACATATTATATATATATATATATATATATACATACACACAGGTGGGTAGTAGTGAAGTAGATATACTTAAGTAGCTTTTTCGAGACTACTTTCTAGAAAGTACATTTTTTTTGTAATACTTTTACTCTAACTTAAGTACAATCTTGGGGAAAATTTTGTACTTTAACTTAAGTACAATGTTGCGAAAATGTCATGTATTGAGAGGGGGAAGACACTGAAACCAGATTATTCCAGATTTTGTTAACCAAAACATTTGGGTTTCATTAACCAATTAGAATAGTCATTCAGTACAGTATTTTAAGGTAGCCAATCTGCTTTTTCGATAGCTAGTGACGTCACTTGTTTCACCCATGCATGCTCCTCTCCAACTCTCTTCATACTGTAGACTTAAAAATTGGAAGTCAGTGTACTCGAGTAGTTAGGTATAGCCTATAAATAATCGGATGTCGAGTATGTCGGAGGTTGTCGGCTCTTTTTCAAACTCAGAAAAAAATACTTTTTACTTTTCAGTACTTAAGTACATTATAAAACACTTACTTTTGTACTTCAACTTAAGTACTTTTGATAATGTGTACTTTTACTTCAACTTGAGTACATTTTTAAAAAATTACTTGTACTTTAACGTAAGTAACAAATGAAAATACTTTACCCACTTATATATATATTATATATATATATATATATATAATATATATATATATACACACACAAAGGTGGGCAGGACCGAGTTCCAAAAGGACCGAATTCCATGAACTCGGTCCTTTTTAAGGACCGTGAGCGGGAAAGTCGGTCCTTTTCTCAGTGAGGAGCGACGGTCCATTTTTAAGCAATTCCGGACGGTCTTTTTTAGTGATTTTAGTGTGTTTAGTGATTATTGGAAGTTCTAAAGAAGATGGAAACTCAAGCATTTAACTTAATAACTTTTTTTCATCATTTATGTATTGTATTAATTATAATTTACGTTAATAAAATTAAAGATTTCCGGTGTCTTTAATTTCATTTTTCATTTTAATCAAATTTTTCACTTATATTATTATATATAAGGACCGAGGACCGAGTCGTTCCTAGGTCCTATCTTCAGAAAGGACCGGGACCGTCGGTCCAGTTTGAGGCAAGGACCGGGACCGGGACCGTCGGTCCTTTTTGAGGCCCGGGTGCCCACCTTTGTATATATATATATATATATATAAAATAGATGAAAATTTTTCTTGTTCTAGACAAGCTTGTTTGCTATATGTACTTAAATATTAATACTAAACTGTTAAATTATTTAATTTTTAAACTTATTTCAAGGTGACCGCACGAGTATCTGGCTGCAGTGTACGCTCAATTAGTACAGTACAGTGCAGGGAAGTATATGGAATCTACAATGAATAGGTAAGTTGAAGCATTTGGCAATAGTTTTTCATAAATTTTGATTGCCTGCGGCATTTAGAAATTAGTCAGCATCCCATTTGAAAATATATATAAAGGTGATGGACAAAATAATGGAAACACCAGTGAAACTGCATTTTATTAATTAATAGTGGGTAGGACTCCTCTTTGCAGACAAAACTGCTACAATACTGTGTGGAATTGACTGATAAAAATTTTGTACATTGGTTAGAAGTATTTTGAGTGTCCCGAGGCTTGATCACTTAGGGAGCCGCTCAGCAGTCTGAGACTCATCTGAGTCGTGGGTTCGAACCACAGTGCTGCCCAGCTCTACACCATTCGTCCAGCAGAATGGCTTCGAGTTTCTTGAGGGACATCGGCGGTGGAAATATACTCTTTAACATATTCTCGAGGATTGACCACATGGGCTCAATAATGTCTGAATCTGATGATTGAGCAGGCCAGGGAAGATGATGTACTTCAGTTTCATGTTTGGTAAGCTATGATTTAATCTTTTCATCTGTGTGTATCGATGCATATACTGTATATTAAAAGTCCCATTAGTCTTGGATTATTGCACTTCCTTCAGGAAATAAAACTGATACCATGGGATGCAATTAATCACCAAGGATAGCTTCATACCTTGTAATGTAATTATTAGAACTAAAAATTTTCACGAGATTGCTGCTCAAATCATTACCGAACCATCACCATACTTGACCAATGGTAGAAGTTAAAGTTGAAGGCGTCCTGCGGCTTTCTCCATAAATAAACTTGACCATTTGCTGAAATATGGTGAAGAAAGACTCATCGAACCTCTTTCTACTGCTTTATACCCGAATTTCGGTATAATGCATTTGCTTATGTAATCAAGGGTTTGCGTATTGTAGCTCTGCCATGAAATTGCACTTTATGCAATTCACGTTGGGTTGTTTTGACGAAAATTGGTCGAATTAGATGCGTATTTAGTTTTGCACAAACTTTTGTTTCTGTTGTTGTGGGAGTTTGTCACAATCTTGACAACACACGTTTGTCCAGATTGCCCAGCTTACATTTTCGACCATTGTAGATGTTTTCTTCTCTTTCCCACGCAGTCATAACTTTAGATACCAATCCTCTCGATATCTTGGAAGCTTTCATGTTTCTTTCACAGAATGCCCACCTAACCGGGCACCAACAATTTGTCCCCTTTCAAAGTCAGACAGGTCTTTCATCATCTAGTATCTCTCAAAAAATCTACAAAACATAACAGACCATTAAGTTTCTAAAGACTTGACTATATTCATTATAACATTAAACATTAAAATGTGATCATACATTGGTAGTCCCCCAAAAAGCACATTCAAAGAGTGGCAACATTATCATATGGTGGTTCCATTATTTTGTACAAACCCAATATATATATATTAAAAGTTCCGTTAGCTTCAGTTTATTTTTATAGCTATTAATTTTGTTAGTCACTTTGTTCCTGGTAGGACAGAATAGTATGCTACGTTGGTATAGTCATGTGGAGAAAATGAATAATGGTAGAATTGTGAAAAAGAAAAAATGTATTGAGTGCGTAGGTTTAAGAAGTAGAGTAAAACCATATAAAAGAGAGACGTATATATGTAAATAAATAGAGATCCTGACCTCTCCTGATGTACCATTATAGGTAAATATATTTTCCAAGGAACTATTCACTGCGTATTCGCCAAATTTCATGGTCATTCCGTTTTCAGTTTTATTTTTTTTCTGAAATGTCTGTTTTCAAATTTGTTTAATATTAGGAATTTTTAATTTTTTGTTCTTGATGTTACAAGATAAAGGACAGTAGTCAGGTTTGTTCTTTCACTAACTATCAATCTCGTTAAAAAAAAACTTAGATGATAATTATGCAGCAGTGTGAAAATAAGTATGGAATACGTACAGCATGTTTGAATAATTTCTGAATTGAAAAGTTATAACGATGATAGAAATTTTGCTATATTCTGTGCAAGGAAAAGGAACTGAGGAGGTGTGTATTGGAAAAGCTTTCTTTGAAAGAACCCGTGATGCCTGTTTTCCATTTTTAAAATCTGTAACAACAGAACTTAACGATTTAAGAAAATTAGTAAAATAAGTAGATTGGATCTATGTAAGTAGCCACTAAGTACAGTTCAGGAGAATACCGAGAGAGCAACGTCGGATGTAGTAAATAATAGATCTTGAAAGTCTTTAAAAGAGATGAAATGAAATTCTGTAGCTTAGCCCAAAGGTAGAGATGAAGCCGTTTACAAGTAAAGATTTTCAATTTAGGCCAATAAATTATTACTACTACTACTACTACTACTACTACTACTACTACTCGTTATTACCACATTTTTGAAATATGTACATTGTCTGTAATTATTGTATTTTAGAGTGATTAGGGAAGAATCTTTCTGACGTCGTAATTAGGTTATTAACGTTATAATTTCTCTGTTTGTCAGACGTGATGCTCATTTTTTCATTTAACTCATCTTTTACAGCGGTCGCGCCGTAGTCTCAAAAGCACTAAAGGGTGGGTGAATCCTGACGATGCCTACCACGACCTCATCCGTAACCTGGAACATACTCCCACCATTTACACTCACTGTTACGACTGGTCAGGAACGAGACTCTTTACTGCGGGCGGACCGCTTGATGACCAGTTAAAAGGCAATTACGCCGCTCTTTGGTGCTAATTTATTTACTAAAAATGTATATAAACAAGTACTATATTTTTTTTTACCGCGTACGTTCCTCAATTTAGCACAAGTTAGTATAGGGTGTTCAAAGTCACAACTAATTGGGTATTATTGCGCATTAATTAATTAATTATATTAATGTGCTTCGAATTGAATGAGGAACATTTTAAATATTTATGATATAGTTCCAGTAATAAATGTATTTGCCATTGGGTGGAAACTTTCCGGACATTCTTTACATGAAAAGATGCCTGAATTTCATATGAATTCTTTTTTGCGTGCAATGAACACTGAACTAGATATTAAAAACATTCAAATGTCATTGTACTGTTTATTTGGCAGTGAGGCTTTTCGAAGTTTTATGTTACACACTTGTTCTACAGAAAAAGTTATTTTTTATTATTATATTAATTAATAAATAAATAAATATAGTTTACGCGATTGTGTATTTACTCTCCTCGAATGTTTTGCAAACTGTTTTAAGTGGAGACTGACTGACATAGTGACATACTATTACTGTTCGTAGGCTGACCTCCTGTTACTATACTCATTCTTGTATTGAATACAGATTTGTGTTTTAAGAACAAAGCAATCAGTAGGGCGCAGTTTTCATTTAGTTACTTTAACATGAACTGTTGCTCTTGACAGTATGGTACAATCGTCTATGCATATTCCTTTTACTTTGTTCGGAGCTTTTGAGGGCGTCCCTCTGTGGTCAATGTGGGAATGCATCTTTTCTGATGTAAGGTCTTTCTTTGCTTTAGAGGACCATTGGACCCGTTTGGGAACCCGGGTGATCTCTCGTTTTTCTTTCTCGTTTTTCCTTTTCCTTTTTACTTTTCCTTTTCTGGCGCTTGAATTTGGACTTTGTTTTGACCTTTTCGTTGGCCCTTGGGTAGGAGAGGTGGTTTTCCCTCGCCCTTGTTACTTGTTTAACCAAATCCAAGTCCTGCCCCCGCCGTCGCTCACCGTTCGTAGCTTGAAGATTGCCACCTTTTGGCACGGGGGTTGGATGTAAATGTATCTACCCTGCACCTGATTTAATTTTCGGGCTAAGGCTTCGGACACTCTTCTCTCCTCCCTACTTACTGATGTTTCTTCTGGGGATGGTAATATTCAGGTTACCTTGCCTGTCCTCTCTCCGTGTCTTGTCTACTGCTGTGGTAGATTTCCGTCCTCTTGTGTCCACCCCTTTGCTTTGTCCGGAGCTATTGGGCGCGTCCCTCTGTGGCCAATGTGGGAATGCATCTTCCTTCGATGTAAGGGCTCTCTCTGCCTTCGTGGACCATTGGACCCGTCTGGGGTCCCAGATGATCTCCCGCTTATATATTTTTTTCTCCTCCTTCCCCCAAATCTTTCTGGTCTTTTTTTTTTTTTTTAACCTTGACTCGACTCTTTCCTTGGACCTTGGGTGAGGGAGGTGGTTGTCCTTCATTCACGCTTGTCGCTCTTAAACCAAATCCAAGCCCTGTCCTTGTCATCTTTCACCGCGCGTTGGATGAGAGTGGCCGCCTTTTAGGCACGGGGACAGGGTATGGGTGTAAACGTCAGTAAGACATGCCGAAGTTCCCCTGGTATTTGTGTCAACTGCGCGTCCCCGACACATGGTTCCTCCTGTTCGAATCCTCCCAGCTGCGCCAACTGTGAAGAAGACCACGCCACCGCCGCCGCCGACTCTTCCTGTCCGAATTATGTATTCGAACGTGAGGTCCTGTCAGTTCAGGAAGCGAAGGCCCGCGTTAGGTCCCGATTCGCTCGTCCAGGCCTTACCTTTGCCCAAACACTGCGCTCCTCCCGCCCCGGACTTCGACCACCTCCGTACCATCCTTTTCCGCCTGATCAGGCCTCAAGGCCTCATCCACCCGTCCCCCTATCCCGTCCTCTACCTTCTCGTCGTCTCCACCCCCCGTGTTCACTATTCCTCCCGCCCGTCCCCCCAGAACTTCCAATTCCACTGTCCCCATCTGCTCCACCTCAGTCGCGACTAACTCGCTTACTCACTGTCCTGAAACCATCGCTGACATTTCAGCATATATATCTTCTAGTCTCTCCTCCCCTCCGCGCTTTTCTGTTAAACGACCCATCGCCAGTCCCCAGTGTTTGGGTCCCTCTGCCAAACTCCCTTGTTCAGGGCCCCCCTCCCGTCTCCTTGTACTTTTATTTCCTCTCCTACTAGTTCTCCCACTCCTGCCCCCATACCCCTCACGTTTACAGGGATCTCTCTCGACTTGCCGGCTCCTCTGAGTTCCCCCGCTTCCCTTCGCGACCGTCTCCTCCCCTCCTCCATTCCTGATGGTGATTATGCAGCTTCTATACTGCTGACATCCATCCTATCCCCCTTCTCCTCCGCCTTCCTCCCTCCTTGACCTCCTGATGCCCCCGGCATCCTCTTCTCCACCTCCACCACTTTAACTGGATTCACCCTGCCCTGCTTCGTCTCCTCCGTCCCGCTCCCTTCTTGACCTCCCGATGCCCCCGACGTTCTCTCCTCCGCTCCCACCCCAAAAATTGGACTCCCCCCCCCCGCCCGCTCTGCATCCTCCTCCTCCTCGTATTCCCTGACTCCCCCCTCAACCAAACCCCTCAACCTCCTCCTCTTTAACCTGCTCCCCCAGTCTCGATTACTCGCTCCACTGGTCACACTTTTAAGTTTCGCCCGATAACGTCTCTCGCCCCCCTCTTTTCCGCACGTGATGGCTATTATCCTCCAATGGAATTGTCGTGACCTCCTCCCTAATTGAGAGGACTTCCTTCTACTTATCCAAAAATTTTCCCGTGTGTGTGTCTGCCTTCAAGAAACTCAACTTGGGGTTCGCCCTCCGCAGGTTCACATGGTACCTCTCTCCCCCTCCCCCTGATGCAGCCCCTCGTGGGAGTACGGCCGTCTTAGTTCGCTCTGACGTGCCGTCTACTCCCCTTCCCCTCCATATCCCTCTCCAGGCTGTTGCGACCAGGGTTTCCTAGACCGATTATATTCGATATGTTCATTATATCTCCTCCCGTCCCAGGAAGTTTCTGCAAACGATCTCTCTACTCTCCTTTTACAGCTCCCTCCCCTCTTCCTCCTATTGGGAGACTTCAACACGCGCCATCCTCTGTCACCAACCAGCGGGGTGGCGTTGTGGTCTCCCTTCTCTCAACTCCTTCTGTCTGTCTTCTCAACACTGATCAACCCACAGCTTTTCACCTCCAGACCCGTACGTTTTCATCCATAGATCTTTCGCTTGCTTCTCCTTCCGCCTTCCTAGATTTTTCCTGGTCTGTTACTCCAGACCTCTACGGTAGTGACCACTTCCCCCTCCTCCTCCGTACATCCCAGACTTCTAACGCCTTTGCTCTTCCTACCCGATGGTCCCTTGCCAAAGCTGACGGGCCCCTTTTCAGATCTGAAAGTAAAATCTTTGTAGTTCCGAGTAATTTTCTGACAATAGACGCCGCCTCCACCTACCTTACCGATCACGTCACTTGTGCCGCCCTGTCCTCCATCCCCAAGTTAACGTTTTCCCGCACCTCCACCCCTTCGGTCCCATGGTGGATCCTAACATGCGCCTTAGCTGTTCAAGCTAAGAAATCGGCCTTTCGTCGTCTTCAACGAAACCCATCCCTTGCCAATACAAAAGCTTTCAAACGTGCGCGAGCTCAGGTCCGTCGCACAGTCCGTAAAGCCCGCCGCCTTTCCTGACGTACTTATTTTCTCCTCTCACTTCCCGCACCCCTTCCTCCCGAATCTGGAACAAGATCCGGAAGCTTTCCAGTAAACCCTCTTCCCATTCGCCTCCTGTCTTTATGGTAGACGGAAACCTAGTATCGTTCCCTACTGCAGTGGCCGAGGCCTTGGCCTCGACCATTGCCTCCATCTCCCGACACGACTACCGTGATCCCGCTTTCCTCCGACGTAAGACTGCTTGCCCGCTCCCCTCATCTTTTCCAGACCCCCATTAACTTTTCTTACAATCGTCATTTTTCCACGTTGGAACTGCGCTCGGCGTTGACTTCTTGCGGCAAATCTGCTCCCTGCCCCGATGGCATTCATTTTTATATGCTCCGCCAACTACACCCTTCTGCTCTTTTTTATCTGCTCACCCTCTATAATTGGATTTGGGTAGAGGGCACCTTTCCTTCCTGCTGGAAGGAGGCAGTGGTACTCCCCTTTCCTAAGATCGGCAAGGACCCAACATCTCCCCTTAACTACCGTCCAATAGCCATCACTAGCTGCCTTTCGAAACTCCTTGAGAAGATGGTGTCACGGCGCCTGGTGTGGCACCTTGAACGCCACAATTTGCTTTCTTCCACATAGACCAGTTTTCGCAGGGCCGTAGCACAACTGACATCTTGGTTCAGTTGGAGACTGCGGTCCGTGTGTCCTTCGCAGAACGACGTCATCTCTATGCAATATTTTTTGATTTGAAGAAAGCATATGACACTATCTGACGGTGGTGGATTTGTCGTAAACTCTATCTCTTTGGTTTTCGAGGTCTCCCTTCCTTCATTTCCAACTTTTTATCTTTTCGTGTTCAGGTGGGTACTACTTTCTCTTCTGTACACTCTCAAGAAGAGGGGGTTCCCCAGGGCAGCGTCCTGAGCGCCATCTGCTTCGCTTTGGCGATTGACGATGTAGTGACGACTCTGCCCTCGGGAATTACGGCCACCTTCTATGTCGGCGACCTTGCCATTTATTCTCCGGTTCTCGATCCACCTTTCTTGAACGCCTCCTCCAGCGGGCCTTGGACTCGGGCTCCAGATGGGCCACAGACCACGGGTTTCGCTTCTCCCCTTCGAAAACGGTGGTGATGCATTTTTGCTGTCGCCGCCGCTGCACCGCCGTCCCTTCTCTCTCTTTAGGGATCACCGCTCCCTGTAGTCCCCGAAACTAGATTCTTAGGTCTCCTCCTTGATTCCCGTCTCTCCTGGATTCCCCACCTAAAGTCACTGAAGGCTTCGTACCTTCAGACCTGCACCCGTTTTAAGTTTTCTTCCCATACCGATTGGGGTGCTGACCGCCACATCCTTTGGCGACTCTACCACTCCTTGGTCCAAAGTAAACTAGGCTGTGTCTATCAGGCCTATTCCTCCGCTCCTACCTCCGCCCTGCGCATGCTAGACCCTATCTGTTCCCTGGATCGGGAGCACCGGCGCAGCACATTCCGGTCATCTCCTATTGTCAGTATTTATGCGGAAAGTGGCCATTTCCCGCTGGATGTCCACCGCACCTTAGAAGGTTTAAAATACCACTCTCGCGTTCGGCAGTTTCCTTCCAACCCGGTCTACCAATCCCTCTTTGCCCCTTCCACTTCGGCCTGCTTTGACCATCGCCCCTATTTGGTACGACCGTATGGTCTACGGATGGTCCCCGTCTTGTCTTCTCTCGGGGTGGAAGGACGATTACTCCCTTTTCCCCGCTCTACCTTTCCCCCGTGGACCCTTCCCCACCTTCGTATCTGCTCTTTCCTCTCAACTGCACCAAACTCAAATTTCCACCCTTTTGCCTTCCGTCAATTGTTTTTATCCCATTTCTCTACCCATTCTGACTCTATCCCTGTCTTCACTGACAGCTCTCGCTCGCCGTTTGGAGTGGGTTGTGCGGCAGCCTTCCCGTCAGTGGTTCAATCGCTATCCCTTCCCCCAGGGACTTTTACTTTTACGGCAGAACTCTCTGCTATTCTCTTAGCTCTTCGATTCCTTTCTCAGCTATCACCTACGTCTTTTGTCATCTATTCGGACTCCCGCAGCGCTTTTGAGGCCCTATTCTCACTCGTCTCCCCGCATCCGTTGGTGAGACATATCCAGGACTGGCTTGTCCTTCTGGCATCACGTCGTAAGTTCGTCGCCTTTTGTTGGTACTTTCCCACGTCGGTGTTCTGGGCAACGAGTGTGCGGACGCTGCGGCGAGGAGGGTGTCCTCCCTGCCGTTTAACCCTAACACACCTCTTCTGGCGTCAAATTTCACGAAGGTTTTCCGAGATGCACTCCTTCGGCGGTGGCAGTGCCAGTGGGAGAATGTGTCCGGGAACTTTCTGAGAGCGATGAAGCCCACAATTCGTCAGTGGCCTTCCTCCTGTCAAAGTGATCGATGCTTTGAAACCGCCCTGGTGCGGCTTCGCATCGGTCACACTCGTCTTACGCATGGTCATCTTATGACGGGGGATCTTGCACCCCTTTGTCCTTGCGGTATTCCTCTCTATCTCACATTGCCTCTTGGTTTGCCCTGCCTTTGCCACTGCCCGTTCCCAGCTTCTCCCTTTCTGCCCTTCAGACTCCACTCTTACTCTTTCCTTTTTGTTGGGTGAATCCATACCTATACCGAAGGACGCACTTTACTTCTTTCTCCGCCAGACTGGCCTCTTATTCTTTATTTAAAATGATTTGGGTATAATTTCTTCCTCTCTCTGCTATTTCTACTGCTTGCTCTCTCTTTTCTCACGGTCTTTCTTCCACTGCTCCCTCTCCACTGTTTCTCTCCCCTTATCTCCTCGCGCTCTCTCCTTACTCTAGTATCGGCGCGGTATGACCTCGGCAGTCAAAACGCCGGTGAAGCACTACTATTCATTCAATTCAATTCTTGTGTCCACCATTGCCACTCTGGAACCTTATATCCCCTGTCAGGGGTTGTCTCAGGGTTCTGGCCCTCACAGTACTCCTTGTCGTCCTCTTCGACACTGCCGGGTCCACCGGTCTTTGAGGCCCGTTTCTGTGACCTCCACATTTTCGTTTCTGTCGACTCCTCCTGTCGCATTTTTCGTTGTTAAATCAACTACCTTTCGTTCTCTGCTTTCCCATCGTGTTGCGGTCCTTCGCAGCCTTATGCCTAACGCCCACGTTTCTCGCGAAGACCTTTCCGAGCTCCGTGATGGGTCTTTACTCATCAAATCTCGATCTTTTCTTATTGTGTATTCCGCGCAGCGGATTTCCCTTTCTTGTTCTTTCCCTCTGCTGCCATTACAGGTCGCTGTGACAGCACGACTGGGATGCCGTCGCTGTGAACAAACTCCACCGTCTTAAGCCTGTTCTTTGTTATTGGTGGTCGTCTTATCTTAAGTCTCGGCAAAGGAAGTTGTTTTGGCTCGTTTGAGAATCGGTCAGTCGTTCGTGCAAATCTAGAAAGATACTCGGCCTGGAAACTCATTTCTGCAGTATATAAGGGTGAGAATGCCCCAGAGTCACCTGAGCCCGAGCATTAACAGGTCATCCCAACCAAACCCAGGAGCATCACCGCTCAGAGTGCACCATAGAAACCACAGCTACCAGGCGCTCAAGAGTGCAAGCACAGCAACATTTCTCAGTTTTTCTCTTGTTTCATTATGGTATATCATTCTTTGTTGTTAGTGGTGTCAGGTCAAAACATCGATTGTGTACGCCAGATGTACTTCTCGCTTATGGACCCTTGATGCTGTCGCTATTCACTGCAAAATGACTCCTCTGAGTTGAAACAGCAGTGAAACTTTCAATCAACTTGACACAATCCATCAGGCCGGTGTTTTCGTAACTATGGAGAAATTTGTCTTATCCCGTCTTTTTGTTTTCGTGCGATGTGTGTCTGTACCTACGCCGCTAGTCTCTAAACGCTCAGTATTGACAAGATCCAGCGGGTCCAGATTCACTGACTCACCATCGTGCTCTGAGGAAGATGTTACTTGCTTTTTTTATTTTTAGTATCACCATTAACTTCCTCAGCCTTTCGGCTACTGGACTGGTGGTTGTGGGGGAAATGTTCACCTTCCTAGTATAGGTACTGGTTGTGCCTGTGGGTTTTCCGCTGGTGTAAAGTGCGACAGGTTGTATTTTGTCAGTATTGCGTGGGCGTGAAGTGAGATTCTTGGCGATGGTCTTACCATTTTTCTGGAGCATTCTCACTTTAAAAATTTGGTTCTCATACTGATGGCTCCAAGACCGTCAGATTCGCAACAGTTTCCTCGCAGTGGAAATTTATCTGCCACTTTATCAATTTCTTTATCAATTTCTTTATCAATTTCTTTTGTAAATTTTTTTTTAAAGTTTGAAATACGTTTGTGCGAGTTGTAAATTTGTTTTAATTCAGTTTATAGTTTTTGTAGTTCACAGAGCGTATTTCAAGTGCTGGAGTATTTTAGCTCTCTCCGCCCAGTAGTTTTAGATATTCAGACTTGGCTATTTTTAATTGGCCATCGTGGGAACAGTGTCACATTTTTGGTTGCTCGCTCACATTCTGTAAAGGGCAACGTCTGTTGCATCTCTCTTCCTACATAAACCACTCGCTTCCTTGTACCCTTTTATGGACCGCCTTCCAGGGTAACGGGTTGCAGTGCGTGCCACCTGGAGTAGGGTTGACAGATTTTTCAAATGCCCATGCGGGAAAAAAAAAATTCTGTTTTTATTTTAACCCTTTCATGCCGGATGGGCGCAAATGAGACCATCAAATTTTATGAGATTTTAGTCATTCTGGAGATATAACATAAGTAGTTTTTTGTGGCATGAAAAGTAAACGAAAATCAGGTATGAAAAGGTTAAGTAAGACCAAATTTTTTTCAAATTGAAACTAGATTTCTTCAACGGTTACAACAAATAATATTAAAATTATCATAGCATATTAAATATTGTAGTATACATCGCTTGACTAATTATATTATGACATATGTCAATATGTTTCTGAACTTTTAATCTTCTTCAAAATTTTAGCTCCATCTTCTGACTTCAAGTATAACTGAAATTCCTTGCAAGTCATAGAAAAATTTTCTTTACTCATAAGTTCTGATTCTAAGTTTTCGATAAGCAACCGATTTCTCTTGTAGTGCCTTGCACCACAGGATTATCTTTTATTAGTGAAAATTGCCACAAGTTGGCATGAGTGAAATATTTTAAAATCTAAATAAATAAATACAAATAGCATGTCCAGTGATTAATTGGAATCAATAATTAGGGATCGTATAGTCGAACACTTAGAATACCATAAACTTGTTAGAAATACGCAGCACGGATTTAGGCGAAACAAATCTTGCTTAACTAATCTTTTAGAATTTTTCCAAAGCGTGGTTGACGATTACGCTAGACATCGGGCGGTTGATGTAGTGTATTTAGATTTTCAAAAAGCGTTTGACACCGTGCCGCACAAAAGACTCATTGAAAAAACTAAGGCTCATGGAATCAGGGGTGTAGTAATAAATTGGCTAGAAGAGTGGTTGCGAGGCAGGAAACAGAGGGTGGTCGTTGATGGAGCGGAGTCGTGCTGGGCTAATGTAGCGAGTGGCGTTCCTCAGGGTTCTGTATTGGGCCCCTTGCTTTTTCTTATATATATTAACGATTTAGATGTCGGCCTAGTCAGTACAGTTTCAAAGTTTGCGGATGACACGAAGCTGGGTGGTAGGGCGATTAATGACGAAGATAGAGGTAAAATTCAGGAAGATCTGAATAAAATCGTTGATTGGTCAGTCACATGGCAAATGAGATTTAGCGTTGATAAGTGCAAAATTTTGCATATAGGTTTGCGTAACGGTAAATTTGCGTATACTGTAGTATGTCAGGGAAAGATTTAACAAGCGTAGAGCAGGAAAAAGATTTAGGAGTTATAGTCACTGGTGATTTAAAAGTAGCGAAACAAAGTACAGCAGCGGTCAATAAGGTGAACAAAGTGTTAGGTTTTATAGCTCGAAATTTTGAGTACAAATCGCGCGATATTATAGTTCCACTTTATAAATCATTAGTTAGACCCCATTTGGAGTACGCGGTCCAATTTTGGAATCCGTATATGCGCAAAGATATAGACAAAATCGAAAGAGTTCAAAGACGAGCAACTAAGATGATTCCGTCGCTTAGGTCAAAGTCGTACGAGGATAGGCTTAAGGAGTTAAAATTGACAACACTCGAGACCAGGAGGTTAAGGGGTGATCTAATCCAGGTTTTCAAAATTATGAATGGGTTCGATAACGTAGATAGAGATAGCTTTTTCGAAATATCTCAATATAATAGGACTAGAAATAACGGGTGTAAGTTGACAAGTAGAAGGTTCGAGACAGCAGTTGCGAAAAACTTTTTTACGCATAGAATAGTAAATAGCTGGAATAGTTTGCCGGTAGAAGTAATTAGTAGCACGTCTATAAACATGTTTAAAAATAGATTAGACGCATATGTTGATAGAAAGGGTATAGTTTAAGGTAGTAAAATTAAGGCTTTCTGGGGATAGATCCCACAGCTCAACACAAGTGTTGTGGGATATAGGGAGGCAGCGTCTTGGGTTAGGGGATACTCTCTGTCCTTACACACCCCATTTAAAGAGATTCCTCTGCCGAGCGGTGGCCCCCATAGTACTGTGAGGTATTGAAAAACTCATGATCTTCACTTGCCCCACAAACACCTTTAAATGGGAGACCCAAAATGGGTGCACACACATTTCTACATTACTGTACAGTCTTTACAGCCACACCTACTCTTTTTCTCGTAGTGTATATATTGTAATGTGTGTGATTGTAGATTTTGACTTGGTCCGCTATCGATATGGACCGTGACTTGATGGATACCGTAATGAAATTGACTGGATTCTTTGGATCCGATATATTTGCATGTCCTTTATAAATAGATATAGAGTGTAACATATTTGTGGATAGTAGTCTATTATGACTTGATCCTCTGGATCAGAGATTCTATCTTTAATTTTAAATCGATAATTAATTAGTTTTAAATTGATAATTATTTAGTTTCGTAAAAATTGGTCGTTGCCAATTTACCCGCAGTTTTTACATAAATTTCTTATGTTCTTGTGGTTCGGAACCCACGTAAAATTGTAGGTCCCCTCCGCCACCACGGAGGACATACACAATACACGAACACAGTTAGGTAGACCAGCCATGAGTGGATCCTAGGGTCTTTGTTGGTCTGAAACATTATAACATTATAACATTATAATTTTAATTCTTAAGCATTCAGTGAATAGTAATTTAGTTAAAAATTAAAGTGCAATCATTAAAGAAGTTCAAAGCAAATATAAAAATATATTTTGTGCTTTTTTTAAACAATGTAAATTTTGGGGGCATGGTGTGACTAGACGTGAGTTTGCTTTTGAGGATTATTTTGGCTTGTTGGTAAAATTGTGAAGTAACACTTATTTGCAACGACAACACAAGGGACGCCAAGTTTTCCACATTTTATATACAATTTAAAAGCACGGAGCCAGCAAGCAAAGTTTCTTCGTGACAAGGTTGTCATTGTGGCTATTAGTTACGTGTTACATATTACTTATTGGTATCAGTTACTTGTTTATTATTAGTATCAGTATTAGTTGCAGATTGTTATATATTAGCTAAACGGTGCCATTATTTAATTTCGCATTTATATATCAATCAAAGTTGTTACAGGTAAAAATCCTCTTTGCATTTACAAATAATTGTTGCACATAGTTTATTAATTGTTGTCAATAAAATACAAAATTCATGTTGACAATTTTTATAATCCATCCTTCCTTTTTCATTAAAATTATTTTTGCGCCGCAGTGCCGGATGTCAATCCAGTATTTGGGCGCTGGTGACCTTGGCATTTAATTAATTATCTACGTAAAGGTCTATAATAAATTAGACCCTTACACTCTCTTTCCTCCAGTTGGTTGTCATCAAGCTGAAATTTTTTTCAGACACAGCGTTCGAATGAGGAATGGAAAATATATGCTCCAGAATTTTTGCAAGGTTTGGAGATGGAAAGGTCTTGAAGAAAAGCACCCATCGTTGATCCAGAGGTAACGACTTATCGCTATTGTTCAGTTCTACAATGAATCTTTTTAAAAAGATGAATTCGTTGAAAAGTAGATCACCATTCACTTCAATTTGGAAGAGCTGAACGAGTTCCAGAATTTCTTCGAATTTTGGGACTTTCTTCAAATCTAAGCAGCTTATGTCTTGAAGTTTTCATCCTCGAAGTGGAACCATTTCTCCAAATAAATGAATGCTGCATCGAGGAAACTTTGACAATCAATCTCGAATCTTTTAACTGCTGATTCATTATCGCATTTCTGTATCAATTGCCGAGCCAAGAATCCATAAAATGTTTCAGCCTTTTTCTCAAGTAACATTTGTAGAATATTACTCATGATTGTGTATAACTCAACAATTATCACTTCATTTGTTTCAAGTTTTTCCAATGCTGGCTGAATATCGGTGCAAATGTTCATTACAAATCCTACATAGGCTTCTCCAAGCTCATCAAAAAACATTTTTAAAGTGGGAGGCACACACTGTCGGCTTAAAAAATAAGCTTTAACGGGCTCAAAAGAAGACAATCTTTCTATTGCTGGCAATAGAGAGCCATCGGGTGGGCACATGGCGTAACAATTCAGACCAATCGGTCTCCAACCAGTTGGAAAATTCCTTTAGTTCGACGGTTTTTTTAGTGGAAGAGCTGAACTCGTAAATTTTTATGATGATTGCCTCTATATCATACTTTAGACAGTTACACACTGTTTTGATAGCATTGTGTATTTTGTGCAAGTTACCACCAGCTTTGACGAGGTGTTGATTTTTACTCCCATAGTTTATATTGGCATTATCTGTTCCATAAGCCACCACTTGCTTCAGCGACAATCCATTTGTTTCTAACCTTTGCCGAACTGCTGCAAAAATTGTGGCTGAGTCCTCGGAATCCCAAGAAAAGAACGATAATAAGGACGTCATGATTCCTTGTGACGTATCACAATATCGTAGAACTAACGGGAAGGATCTTGCGTTTCCTTTGTTGGGAGCATCAGTCCAAAGAGAAAATGCATGATTACCACTCAAGGATTTAAGTACAAGCTCCTTAGAGTGTGGAGCCAAAACGTTTGTGATGATCGATGACAGCTTTGTCCGTCCACAAGAAAATTTAACAGCAATTTTGGAATCTCTAAACATACCTTTATTATTATAATAGTAAGTAAAAAAAAATATTGTAAATAATTAATTAACAAAATAGTCACATAAATAAAATTGTGTGTGTGTTTTCCTCTTTCACGGAAATGCAGCAATTTACACCTGAACGATTTCTTATAAAAAGTAGACATACATACAGATTTTATTTGAATTACACAATCTCAAGTTGTCTGGTCAAGCAATCGCAGGATTCATACTAATTTAAAGCTTACAATATAACTACAGCCGAAAAACTGCCATCTCGTGGCCAAACACAACATTTTATAAGCATTATGTAATTTCTAAGATGTTCTAGAACACTCAACATTACAGAATTCTACAGGATCCTACAGAATTCTAGAAAATTCTAAATCAATTCATCCCGAAAAAAATTGCTTAAAAAATATTTTTTGCGAGACATTTTGAATACAAAGCGGGAAGTGGGATTTTTGGATCAAATGCGGAACGTTTGGCAACCCTACCCAGGAGTGACGTTGGGGTTCATTTATTTCTCAACATCATTACATCCTATGTACCGACGATGTTTGCCTTAGTACACCCACTGGAATCAAGGTTATTTAATAGAGCGGACCCCTCTCTCAAATATGACGTCTATCGTCTAAATACACAATTACGAACACAGTTAGGTAGACCAGCCATGAGTAGATCCTAGGGTCTTTGTTGGTCTGAAACATTATAACATTACTTTGTGCCCTAATTAACTGTACACTACTCGCTGGTCGAGTATCCCGAGAACAACAACAGTAGCTTTATAATTATTCAAAACGGAATGACCGTTCAGCACCCTCACTCATTTGGACGAAGAACGTAAAACGGAATAATCAGTCAATAACATTAATCAAGAACTTGATCCACAATCTCTAATTGGCACAGACTCGAAACCCAAATATTTTTTGCTGGAACTTGGTGAGTACCCAGTTTTTTATTAATTATAAAGAAAAATATTTGAAGTTGCGTTCATTTTATGTCTTAGATAGTGGAAACCATTACATTTTTTAAATTTTTGTAAGGTTTTATATTTTTTTTGTTAATGGTAGGAAGTTCCTCGAAATTATATTTCTGATCGAAACAAAGGTTCATGTACTCCACTCTGCGTACCTACGTTCGAAGGTCACGGCACGCCACGAATATAATATATATATATATACTCGTATACGCTTCGGTATTGCAGTGGTCCCGTCACTCTCAGGTGGCACGCACTGCAGCCTACCCTGGAAGATCCGTAAAGGCTAAAAGGAAGCGAGTGGTTCATGTAGGAAGAGAGATGCAACAGACGTTGCCCTTTTCAGAACGTGAGCGAGCAACCAAGAATATTTGACACTGTTCCCACGATGACCAATTAAAAATAGCTAAGTCTGAATATCTAAAACTACAACCAGTACCAATACTAGGAAGGTGAACAGTTCCCCAACAACCACCAGCCGAAAGGCTGAGGAAGTTAATGGTGACACTAAAAATAAAAAAGCAAGTAACATCTTCCTCAGAGCACGAGGGTGAGTGAGTAAATCTGGACCCGCTGGATCTTGTCAATATTGAGCAGTTAGAGACTGGCGACGTAGGTACAGAAACACATCGCATCGAAGAAAAACGACGGGTTAAAAGACATACATTTCTCCATGGTTACGAAAACACCGGCCTCATGGATAGTGCCAAGTTGATTGAAAGTTTCACTGCCGTTTCAACTCAAAGGAGTCATTTTGCAGTGAATAGTGACAGCATCAAGGGTCCGTAAGCAAGAAGTACATCTGGCGTACACAATCGATGTTTTGATCTGACACCACCGTACACAGATGGATCAAAACTTTCGGCTATTGCTATTGTTTTTAAAGTCGTTTCAGCGTGATAATTAACTAACGACAAAGAACGATATACCATAACGAAACGAGAAAAACTGAGAAATGTTGCCATGCTTGCATTCTTGAGCGGCCGGTAGCCCAGTGGTTCCTGTGATGGACTCTGAACGGTGATGCTCCTGGGTTTGGTTGGGACGACCCGTTAATGCTTGGGCTCAGGTGACTCTTGGGTCACTCTCACCCTTACATACGGGGGAACTTAGTTTCCAGTCGAGTATCTTTCTAAGTTTTCCCAAACGAGTATGACCGATTCTCAAACGAGCCAAAGCAACTTCCTTATGCCGAGACTTATAAGACCACCACCAAAGACAAAGAACAGGTTTAAGACGGTGGAGTTGAGACCGACGGCATCCCAATCACGCTGCCACAGCGACCTGTAACGGCAGCAGAGGGAAGGAATAAAGTCTGACAAAGGAATGGGCTTAGGAGTAATGGGAAGAGAGCAAGCTTGTCTAGCCAAAAGGTCCACCACCTCATTACATGAGAAGGAATACGCAATAGGTAAAGATCGAGATTTGATGAGTAAAGACCCATCACGGAGCTCGGAAACGTCTTCGCAAGAAACCTAGGCGGAAGCCACAAGGCTGCAAAGGACAGCAACACGATGGGAAAGCAGAGAACGAGAGGTAGTTTATTTAACAACGAAAAATGCGACAGGAGGAGCCGACAGAGACGGAAATATGGAGGCCACAGAAACGGGCCTCAAGGACCGGTGGGCACGGCAGTATCGAAGAGGAGGACAAGTACTGCGAGGGCCAGAACCCTGAGAGGGTATATAAGGTTCCAGAGTAACAATGGTGGACACAAGAGGACGGGAGTCTACCACAGCAGTAGACACGGAGAGAGGACAGGCATGGTAGCCTGAACAGTACCATCCCCAGAAGAAACAGCAGGAAGTGGAAGAGGAGAGGAAAGTATCCGAAGCCTTGGTCCGAAAATTAAATGAGGTGCAGGGGTTGAAAAAAAGAAGGGTGGAAAAGTCCATGGCAATATGAAAACTTCATCTCCGCGCACTGTTACCACCCACCCACCACCAACCCAAACAAGAGAAAGTCGAAACGTTGGCACAAGCACTCCCACTGCCACTGCCAATAATGTCGCGCAGGGGAGATACACTTACACCCAACCCCCATGCCAAAAGGCGGCCATCTTCAACCTACACACGGTGAGCGATGGCGGGGGCAGGGCTTGGATTGGTTAAACAAGCGACAAGGGCGAGGAGGAAACAACCTCCCCTACCCTCCAACGGAAAGGTCAAAGCAAAGTCCAAATTCCAAATAAAAAGAAAGAAGGGAGAGAAAAAGAAAAGGAAAAATGAGAGAGAAAAACGAGAGATCAGCCGGGTTTTCAAACGAGACCAATGGTCCACAAAGGCAAAGAAAGACCTTACATCAGAGAAAGATGCATTCCCACATTGGCCACAGAGGAACGCGTCCAAAAGCTCCGAACAAAGCGAAGGGAATATACACGATTGATCATACTGTCAAGAGCAAAAGTTCATGTTAAAAGTAACTAAATGAAAACTGCGCCCTATTGATTGCTTTGTTCTTTAAACACAAATCTGTATTCAATACAAGAATGAAGAGAGTTATTGTAGGTCAGCCTACGAACAGTAATAATAGTACGTTAGTCAGTCTCCACTTAAAGCAGTTTGCAAAACATTTGAGGACAGTAAATACACCATCGCGTAAACTATATTTATTTATTTATTAATATAATAATAAAAAATAACTTTTTTCTGTAGCACAAGTGTGTAACATAAAACTTCGAAAAGCCACACTGCCAAATAAACAGTACAATGACATTTGAATGTTTTTAATATCTAGTTCAGTGTTCATTGCACGCAAAAAAGAATTCATATGAAATTCAGGCATCTTTTCATGTAAAGAATGTCGGGAAAGTTTCCACCCAATGGCAAATACATTTATTACTGGAACTATATCATGTTTAAAATGTTCCTCATTCAATTCGAAGCACATTAATATAATTAATTAATTAATGCGCAATAATACCCAATTAGTTGTGACTTTGAACACCCTATACTAACTTGCGCTAAATCGAGGAATGTACGCGTAAAAAAAAATATAGTACTTGTTTATATACATTTTTAGTAAATAAATTAGCACCAAAGAGCGGCGTAATTGCCTTTTAACTGGTCATCAAGCGGTCCGCCCGCAGTAAAGAGTCTCGTTCCTGACCAGTCGTAACAGTGAGTGTAAATGGTGGGAGTATGTTCCAGGTTACGGATGAGGTCGTGGTAGGCATCGTCAGGATTCACCCACCCTTTAGTGCTTTTGAGGACCACGGCGCGACCGCTGTAAAAGATGAGTTAAATGAAAAAATGAGCATCACGTCTGACAAACAGAGAAATTATAACGTTAATAACCTAATTACGTCAGAAAGATTCCTCGCTAATCACTAAAATACAATAACTACAGACAATGTACATATTTCAAAAATGTGGTAATAATGAGTAGTAGTAGTATAGTAGTAGTATAGTAATTTATTGGCCCAAATTGGAAATCTTTGCTTGTAAACAGCTTCATCTCCACATTTGGGCTAAATTAGAGAATTTAATTTTCTCTCTTTTTAAAGACTTTCAAGATCTATTATTTACTACATCTGACGTTGCTATCTCGTTATTCTCCTGAACTACAGGGTGTTCGCAAAGTCACTGTGCACTTATATAATCGAGATCGTCCACTCACGCTTGATGACATGAAAACTGCAATAACTGCGTACATAAGGTCCATTTCAAAAGAAGAACTGACAAAGGTGTTTCAAAATAAAATAAGACGGGTCCAGGCCTGTATTGCTGTTAAAGACATCACTTTCAACACCTTTTATAAGTTCTGATGGTCCCATCCATAACCTCTATCATATATGCAATGTTATACTATTGTATGCTATTAAATAAATATAAGTGCACAGTGACTTTCCGAACACCCTGTAGTACTTACATAGATCCAACCTACTTATTTTACTAATTTTCTTAAATAGTTAAGTTCTGCTGTTACAGATTTAAAAAACGGAAAACAGGCATCACGGGTTCTTTCAAAGAAAGCTTTTCTAATACACACCTCCTCAGTTCCAGTTCCTTTTCCTTGCACAGAATATAGCAAAATTTCTATCATCGTTATAACTTTTCAATTCAGAAATTATTCAAACATGCTGTACGTATTCCATACTTATTTTTACACTGCTGCATAATTATCATCTAAAGTTTTTTTTTTAACGAGATTGATAGTTAATGAAAGAACAAACCTGACTACTGTCCTTTATCTTGTAACATCAAGAACAAAAATAATTAAAAATCCCTTAATACTAAACAAATATGAAAACAGACATATTAGAAAAAGAAAAAAAGAAATCTGGAACTGAAAACGGAATGACCATGAAATTTGGCTTATACACAGTGCATAGTTCTTTGAAAAATATTTACTTGTAATGGTACGTTAGGAGTGATCAAGGTCTACAGGGTGTCCCATAAGTCCGGCATCATAGGAAAAATAAAAAAAAAGGCAAAACAAAAGCTTTTATTTACAGAACGTGCTCAATATGTCCACCATTGTTTTCAATACACAAATTCAGACGTGATACCCAGTCAGCAAGCACACGGCGAATGATGTCAGGAGTAATGGTGTTACATGCCCCAATAATGCGCTGCCGCAAATGTTCAACACTCCTAATTTTCTCTGCGTATACCAGCGCTTTCAAGTGGCCCCAGAGATAAAAATCTAGTGGCGTGAGATCCGGGCTTCTAGCTGGCCATTCCACAGGCCCTCGACGTCCTATCCAATGACCAGGGAATTGTTGGTACAGGTATTCCCTTACTTGGGTGCTGTAATGTGCAGGAGCGCCGTCTTGCTGGAACCATGTTGGGAAATTTCCTTCTTCTTTCAAGACACTGGGAAATGCTTCTTCCTTGAGCATACGTAGGTAGGTGCCTCCAGTGACATGTTCATCGAAAAAGAGGGGGCCTATGATGCGATCCTTCCAAATGCCACACCATACCATCACCCGAGATGCACCTTGTTCCTTTAAAGAGGTATACCAGTGAGGGTTGTTTTGAGACCAGTAGCGGGTGTTCTGTCGATTTACCTCACCATTTCCATAAAAAACAGCCTCGTCACTGAACAGAATGGTGGACGGGAAATTGGCATCCCGAGCATAAATTTGGTTTGTAGAAATAGAAAAATATTAATTTCTCCTATGATGCCGGACTTATGGGACACCCTGTATATTTATTTACATACACTCGAGCCCCGTTAATTCATACTCCGTTATTTCGTACTTCGGGTTAATTCGTACATTTCTTCGACCCGTCGAAATATTAGAGGAATTTTGAACTTTTTGGTACCAATGTATGAATAATCCGATAGTTGTACGAATTGTACCCATGCATTGTAAGACCAATAACTAAACTAAACATTAATAATGTACATACTGTACAGTATTACAGTAATAAACCTGTACAATATTACTATTAATATTATGGAGAAGTAGTTTAAAAACTTTGCAATTAATTTATACAGTAGATTTAAGAAATACACCATACATTCGTATAAAATGTTAAAAAACCCAACAAATTTTGTATACAAATACTGTACTTCGTACAAAAGTTCGAAATAGCCAACTAACTTTGTACTGTCCGGTTAATTCGTACCTTCCCGATTATTCGACAAGGGTAGAGCCCTGAAAGTGTCGAATTAACTGGGGTTTGAGTGTACTCGTATATACCTCTATCTTTTATATGGTTTTACTCTACTTCTTAAACCTATGCACTCGATACATTTTTTTTTCCTTTTTCACAATTCTACCATTATTCATTTCCTCCACGTTACTATACCCACGTAACATACTATTCTATCCTACCAGGAACAAAGTGACTGTAACAAAAACAACAACTATAAAAATAAGACTGAAGCTAACGAAACATTTAATATATATATACAGGGCGTCCCAAAAAAATGTATACACACTTTAACAGCTGATAGCTCAATTGATGTTTCTTTCTTTCCAAGTTAAACCCATTAGAATTAATAATGGCAGTCAGACTAAGCTTTGAACAAAGGAAATTCATTCTAAAATGCTACTAGAAGTGTGAAAACGCAGTTGAAGTGCAAAGACAGTTTAGGAGGGAGTTTCAAACAGATCCACCAACGCGACTTACCATCACTCGAATTAGAGATAAGTTTGAAGCCGATGGAACTGTTCAGAATGTCCACAAGAAGCGTTCCGGAAGATCACGGACATCGACAAGCCCCACAAAGCAAGAAAGAGTACTGGAAACGTATCACCAAAGTCCAAGAAAATCTGTGCGGCAAGCGAGTCGTGAGGTAGGAATTTCAGAATCGTCTGTCCAACGCATTTTGAAGCGCTGTCAATGCAAAAGTTACATTCCAAGATTAGTCCATGCTATTAATGAAGATGATCCGGACCGAAGAGTGGAGTATTGCGAGTGGTACTTGGCACGATGTGGATGTGGATTGGACGAAGGGGTTTCGTAGAATACCCTCCGCGTTCACCAGACCTCACACCACTAGACTTTTTTTTATGGGGATACTTAAAAGACAAAGTCTACGCTATAAAACCTGCAACAGTCGCTGAATTGAGAGCAGCCATTGAACGAGAATGCACACAAATACCAAACGAAATGTTTCGTGATGTTTGCGATTCCATTGCTTCGCGTTATCAGCAGTGCCTGGACCAGAACGGACGTCAGTTTGAAAACAGGCGTTGACAAAACAATTAAATAATGTCTGTAGATTCTATTACATTTTGAAAATGAAATGTATTTTAATAAACACTGCCTTTATAATTATTTAAAGTGTGTATACATTTTTTTGGGACGCCCTGTGTATATATATATATATATATTGGGTTTTGACAAAATAATGGAAACACCATATGATAATGTTGCCATTCTGCCATTCTTTGCATGTGCCTTTGAGAGACCTACCAATGTATGATTACATATTTCAATGTATAACCCTTTCTGTACCAAATTATTGTTTTGAGCTAAAAAAAAAAATTTTAACACTTAAAAATGTTAAAAGTAGGTATGGAAACAAAAACTTTTAGAAATTTCTTTAATTAATTACACTAGAAATTATGTAATTCTATTGGCGCTATCAAGTAATAAGCGAACCTAACATAACTTTGGTACTTTGAATGAAACAAATAAAAGTAATTTTTGTCGTTTGCTAAACACAATGGTAGACCATACTACTTTGAATGGAATGCATTCAAACAGTTTTTCTCCTTCGTTAAACATAATGGTACATCACACTTTCTGCATTTTAGACGAGAGTAACCCTTCATCCAGTTTCTGCATCTCTTTTAGGGTTCTAAATGCTCAGGCCAATGTCCAAAATTATCTGCAGATGTTGCTATACAGTTAATTGTTAAATTCAAATGCCATAAGGCATCACTGAAGCTAATCTAAGGAAATTATGCGTACTTTTTGTGGATGCCATATGGAATCGCTGGGACAGAAAGGGTTAATGTTATAAACGAATATAGTCAAGTCTTTAGAAACTTAATGGTCCGTTATGTTTTGCAGATTTTTTGAGAGATACTACTGATGAAAGACTTCTGATTTTGAAAGGGGACAAATTGTTGGTGCCCGGTTACGTGGGTGTTCTGTGAAAGAAACATCAGAGCTTCCAAGATATCGAGAGGAACGGTATCTAAAGTTATGACTGCGTGGGAAAGAGAAGGCAAAACATCTAGTGGTCGAAAATGTAAGCTGGGTAATCTGGACACACATGTGTTGTCAAGATTGTGACTAAAACTATCACAACAACAGGAACAAAAGTTTGTGCAGAACTAAATACACATCTAATTCAACCAATTTCGGTCAAAACAACCCAACATGAATTGCATAAAGTGCAATTTCATGGCAGAGCTGCAATACGCAAACCCGTGATTACAAAATCAAACGCATTATCCCGTAAAATAGTGGTGTATGGAACACAAGGACTGGTTGTTGGAACAGTAGAGAAAGGTCTTCCTTCACCATATTTCCAGAAAATGGTCAAGTTTATGTATAGAGAAAGCCGCAGGACGCCTACAACTCCAACTGACTTCTACCACTGGTGGTTCGGTAATGATTTGGGCAGCAACCTCATGAAAATTTTTAGGTCTAATTATTACATTACATGGTACAGTATAATGACTATGAAGCTATCCTTGGTGGCCAATTGCATCCCATGGTATCAGTTTTATTTCCTGAAGGAAGTGCAATATTCCAAAACTAACGGAACTTTTAATATACAGGGTGGGCCGAAAGTCTGGATCCATAGGAAAATATTTATTTTAATACATAAATTACAACAAATGGTAAATACTTAAAATGAATATCAACTTTAACTCGTAAATGCGTATCCGTGATACTGTACAGTAGTTCGTACTCCAGTATAAATACTCAAATACTTTTTTTATTTCAGCCCAGAAATGGCTTCGAATCTAACAGCAGAAGACCGGGTAGAACTTGTGCTCATGTACGCAAGACAGGGCGCTACACACAGAGAAGTTGCTACCGAATTCAATAGAAATCATCCTGATAAGCATCCAGTAACACATGCGACTGTTGGCAAGTTGTTTAAACGTTTCAAAGAAACAGGAAGTGTACATGATCGACGGCGTTCTGGTCGTCCAAAAACTGCAACTGATGAAAATACCTCTGCAATGGTATGTGAAACTTTAACGAATAGTCCAGTAAAGTCAACAAGAAGATTATCAAATGAAACACGCATCTCGAGAACGTCAATTCGAAGAATTATTAAAAATCATAAATTCCATCCCTAAGTGTCTCGATGTCAGAGGCCGCCAATTTGAGCATTTGTTATAATTTGTTGTTTTTACTGGAGTACGAACCACTGTACAGTATCACGGATACGCATTTACGAGTTAAAGTTGATATTCATTTTAAGTATTTAATTTGTTGTAATTTATGTATTAAAATAAATATTTTCCTATGGATCCAGACTTTCGGCCCACCCTGTATATGCACCGATACACACAGATGAAAAGATTAAATCATAGCTTACCAAACATGAAACTGAAGTACATCTTACCTGGCCTGCTCAATCACCAGATTCAGACATTATTGAGCCCATGTGGTCAATCCTCGAGAATAGGTTAAAGAGCATATTTCCATCGCCGATGTCCCTCAAGAAACTCGAAGCCATTCTGCTGGACGAATGGTGTAGAGCTGGGCAGCAATGGGGTTCGAACCCACGACTCAGAGGAGTCTCACTGCTGAAAGGCGCCCTAACTGATCAAGCCACGGGACGCTCTAAAATACTTCTAACCAATGTACAAAATTTGAATCAGTCAATTCCGCGTAGCATTGTAGCAGTTTTGTCTGCAAAAGGGAGTCCTAACCACTATTAATTAATAAAATGCAGTTTCACTGGTGTTTCCGTTATTTTGTCCAACTCTTGTAGCTATATATCTTTTCAAGTGGGATGCTGACTAATTTCTAAAAGCTGCAGGCAATCAAAATTTATGAAAAACTGCTGCCAAATGCTTATACACTTACAATTTAACCAGTCTTTAAACTTCAACTTACCTGTTCCTTGTAGATTCCATATACTTTCCTGCACGCATGTCGTAAACCATTATTACTCCAATCCCTGTGCCTACTGTAAGAATATCTTTATGAAAACTAATTGACCGTACACTGCAGCCAGATACTCGTGCGTTCACCTTGAAATAAGTTTAAAAATTAAATAATTTAACATTTTAGTATCAATATTTAAATACATATAACAAACAAGCCTGTCTAAAACATGAACAATTTTCGTCTATATGTATACAGGGTGTTATCAAATTATGTTTCATAAATTAGTATACATATTCACTTATTCAGGACGTCAAAGTAAGCAAAAAAGTTCCTATGAACATAAATCTGTAATCGCTTCGTTTCCGAGATACGTTGCTTTTTTGCCGAGGACGATGCTTTTCTCTGTACACCTTTTGTATGCTTTCAGAGTTATTATTATTGTTATTATCTTTAGTATTATGACATAATTTTTATCTCAATTATAACAAGTACAAGCCACTTCAGTTCCAACGCATTACATACAAGAAAAGATGGAAGCAATCAGAGCTGTGCCCCGCGACGCTAGTTAATTATTAGCGCATCCATTAGCGGCGCTATTTTTCAAAATAGTTAGCGGAACAGATAGTGCCGATACATTTTTAGGCAATGTTAGGCGCTAAGCGCTAATATAAATTAAAATGAATAGTCTTAGAATGGTATTCTCTATATTACGTTGCTTTTTGTGCATAATGCTGAACGCAGAATGTATAATAATAAACAGTTTCCTGAACTGAGTATGTAAAGGAGGACAATATCTTTCCAATAAATAAGTTTAATTATAAATAAAAAATTACGCAATTTTCTTGAATACCCAATAATCATTTTAAAGATATAATTTTGTTCCCATTTGACACTATAAAAGATAATAACAAATAGCGAACACATAAATATACACAAATGCATTATTATTATTAAAAAATAGTACTTAACTATACATTTCATAAAAATTAGCGTTAGCGTTAACGCCGCTAATTTTAAAAACTGTTAGCGTTAGCGGCGCTAGAATTTATTTGCATTAGCGTTAGCGTTGCTATATTTATCAGTTAGCGCGCACAGCTCTGGAATTATTATTTTTTTTCCTTTATGAAGAGTATTGCTTCTATCTTTTCTTGTATGTAATGCGTCGGAAATGAAGTGGCTTGTGCTTGTTATAATCGAGATAAAAATTCTGTCATAATACTAAATAACAATAACAACAACTTTACTGTTCTCTGATACATCTAGAAAGCATACAATAGGTGTACAGAGAATAGCATTATCCTCAGCTAAAAGGCAACGAAGCGATTACAGATTTATGTTCACAGGAACTTTTTTGTTCGCTTTGATGTCCTGAATATGTACTACTAATTTATGAAACAATTTGATACCACCATTTCATATATATATATATATAATTTTATATATATATATATATTACACCTCGGTGGTGTAGTGGTTAGCGTCGCTGACTACGAATCCATCGGCCCCGGGATCGAGACCCGGTGACGACAGCCGGCGCGCAGCAAAACCCACATGTTCATCCTTCCACACAATAAAGAAAGTGGTTGGTAGATAAATGGGTACCCTGGGTGGCCTAGACGCTGGGCTGCTGGTGGAGCGTGGTTCGGATTCCACGTTAAACTGCAGGTCTAAGATGGAGTGAAAAGCTTGACCTTCGTCAGAATGAACAATTCGGCCGGAGCAAACCAAAGGTTCCACTGGTCAACCAAAGATTATATATACAAAAAAAAAAAATGTTATATATATATATATATATATATACACAGTGTGTATATATATATATATACAGTATATATATATATATATATATATATATATCAGGTCATCCTATAAGTAATGTCGTTTTTTAGATCGGAATTTGAAGGATTAAAAAAAACAACAAACTTTTTAATCTAATATATATTTTCCATCGGAATCAATGACACTGCCAACGTCCTACAAGCTTTTCAATGCCATGTTTATAAAATTCAGGCGGTTTTGAGGCAAAAAACGTACAAAGACTGGTGTGCAGGTCATCTAAAGAAGTATACTGTTTCTCGTCAAGATAGTTTTGCAGACTCCTGAAGAGATGATAATCTGAAGGCGTAAGGTCTGGAGAATATGGAGGATGTGGAAGTTTTTCCCACCCAAGCTCCTCAATTTTGGAGAAGTGATCCGAGCGGTATGAGGACGTGCGCTGTCGTGGTGGAACACGATTCCTTTCCGATTAACCAAAAAAGGTCTCTTTTCTTTTAGTGCAGTGTTCAATCGATCCAGTTGTTGACAGTAGACTTGAGCGGTGATTGTTTGGATGTGTGGTAAGATTTCAAAGTGTATTACACCACCTTTATCCCACCAAACACGAAGCAACACCTTCCGAGAGTGAAGATTTGGTTTTGGCTGTGGTGTCGCTGGTTCTCCGGCACAAACCCACTGTCGACGGCGCTTAACATTCTGGTGCAGTATCCACTTTTCATCACCAGTCACTAAACGCGTTGCTTCAGTAGCACTATTCCCTTTTTTGAACTCGTAAAGCATTATATGCCTGATATGCTTATGAGGGCTTCACATAAAGCGAAACACACGTCTTCACTGGTCAAGGTCTGTAAAGTACGTAGCGAAAGACGATAGATCTCCTCTTAAATATAACCTTCGGAAAATTTATGCTTAAACCGAGTAGGACTAGTTTAAACTTAATCTATCGTAAAAAACGACATTACTTATGGGATAACCTGATATATATATATATATATCCTACAACTCTTTACTGAATCTTACAAATTAAACTCACCTTCTTAACATAATGCAGAGTTCTTGGATCAAGTAGAGTGAAATGAGATTTGGATCCAATTGCATAGAGAGAGCAATCTTCTCTTTTAGTTAAACATGCATTATCCATCGCATGAGGTAATTTCCGAGACATTTTTTGCCAAAAACTATTTGAATCCCATACATGAACGTACGCATTCATTGATAATGCAACTATTTCACTCAGGTTTGGATTAAAGATTAAAGCTCTTACTTTATCAGCCCCGAAGCATTTTTTCACTTTAACGGCCTTAATATGAGAGTAATTTGGCAAACTTTCATCATCCTCCGCTTCCATTTTTTCTTCTATTTTCCACAGAGCCAACTTGCCATCTGTTGAACCTGACACGAGGAACTCATTGTCTAACCAACACAAGTCCAGCACCCATTCCGAATGAGTTTTTTCGCCCACACAAACTGGGTCTAAAGTTGGAAGTTTATACACTGCAATGTCTCTAGAGTTCTGAGCTCCGGTCGCCAATAGTGTTCTGGAAGGGTTAATTTCGACTGCGTGAATTCCACTCTGATGGTCTGGGTTTCTTACTGGCTCAGAGCCAACCAAAGATGGAATGACATCGATATTGTGGTTATTGATATCGTAAACCATAAGTTTATTGCATCTAGTACCCATAACGATTTGATGGTCACTTAACCATTGGGAACAAAATACCTGTGAAATATTAACTACACTTATATATAGTTATTAAAATTCATATTTTTTAATAATTTTATGTAATAAAACAAGATGTAAATAGGAAAACATGAGAATGACTAACCTTATAAGTCGTTTTAAAATGTTGAAGGTTCCTAAATAAAGAAATTGCCTAATGACACTCAAAAGTATGATGTTAAAAACTGCCATTTTAATTCCAGTCCAGGAAGTCTACATCTTAAAGCCTTTTCATAAATGCAAAAATAAGAACGAACTATCTGTTCACACATACATCAATCCTGTGACTGAAAATGCATGGAAAATTTCCAAGGTCTTACACCATGAAAAATATATTATACTTATCTCTAACAATCCTCTTTGGATTTTTAATAATAAATGTTGAAGTTCTGCATTATCATCATTAATAATAATGATATTATTAGAGTCAATGAACAGAATGAAGTGATGCATTAACATTCAAATGCTATGCTTTCGATAAAACATGAAATCAATAAACTGTGAACTCAAAAAATATATATTAACGTCATTCAGCCATGAAAATATACTTTCAGATGATCATTCTACAGTGATGGTCACAACATTTGGAACAACTGTTTAGTATATATTCAACTAAAAAAAGCATAAGTATGGGAGGTAGAAGTTCCAGGGTCGTCATTTCAAATTGGCTTGGGGAATGGGGGGGGGGGGGGGGGGGGGAAGAAGGCAGTGAGAGGTCCTTCACATGTCAAAATTTATTAAGTGCTACTCACAATGTACTTTATAATCAAATTAATATAAACAAGAATGATTAAATGGTATCAGCTAGACTGGTTATTTACAGTTTTAAAATTTTTAACTGTAAGCAGTTAATTATATTGGTAATCCACAAAATATTAGGTGACATTTTTTTAAGAAACTATCATTTGGAGGGCCTTGGAGGAGGCCACCCTATTGAGCTTGGGGGGGGGGGGGGGGGGGGGGGTCATCCACGTCCCACCCGCCAAATGACTCCTCTGGGTAGAACAAAACTGCTATGAGGCATTGTGAAGTATACTCTGAGATACATTTTGCCACCATTTATTCTAGAATACATAATTATGTTTTTTCAGTTTTTATGCTGCGAACGTCACTGTGAAATGACCCAACATTGTTACCTGCCATCCCTTAGTAATAAGTTTATGAGGATGATGACTAAATGGAATGAACTACATATTACCTCCCCATCTATCAGGGACTAAAACATATTTTTAAATATTTACATGAGGTTGTACTCATCTTAATAATGTCTGGTGAAAGTGAGGTTTGCATTTACTCACCTTTTCATTAAGAGCTCACATTTCACTTTTTCCTTGCAAACTTTTTTCAATCATATCCACTTTATGTTTATTCACACATTCATCAATGCCTAAACTATATATATATATATATATATATAACCAATAAACTTACTTTATTTACTCTCTTTAAACAAATAGGTCTTTCTGTGAACATGCCAGTCGTAAGTAAATGACGAGTTCCATATTCAATATTAACCTTTTGACTTTCTAGCGAAGACAGCCCTTGGTCCCTATTCAGTACATAATCCACAAAGTTGTAACTTACTGGAAGATATTTCTGAAAGATAAAAATTGTAAGATTACCTACTAGGCTTAGTTCACTACAGTACTTAAAACTGTAAAACCCCCATTTTGCCCAATCAATGATTTAAATAGTGAGAAACAAATACTGACCTGATTAAAGGATTTTCGGGGTTGATTAGAAGCTGAATGAGAAGGATGTTGTGGATATCCACCAAGGGCAATGTACCCTCCTCCATCAGAGGAATCATCATCCTCAGATACTTCATTCTCCTCCTCTTCTTCAGGTTCACTGTACATCATAAAATCTTCAATCTAAGAAAAGAGAAAACAGTGTAATTTAATTCATAAGTATCTCATAGCTTACAAGTATTAAATATTAGGGATGTGCTACTTCATTCTTAACTTGCCTAGAGTGGAGTTTAGGGTCTTTGTTAGCCTGTATCTCTGTACCGTATAGTATCAAAAGTTAATTCCTGACAAGAACTATGTTGGAATGACATCACTGTCCCCTCCTCTATTTATGACCATGACCTTTGATGCAAGAACTAAGGCCTGTTCATAACACATATGAATCATCAGATGATGATGTGTCAAGTTTCATCAATTTATGTATAGCAGTCGAAATTATGTCATGGACATCCATTTGACATTGACCTTTGATACAATGACCACAGTATTGTGATGAACTGTGTGTTTATGAAATTTGATCAATTTATGTAGAACAGCTCAAAAGTCATGGCATGATCATCCATTTGATCTTTCACTTCCATTTGTGACCTTGACCTTTAAAGCAGTGACTTGAGTCCTGCTCAAAAAACATTGCATTGTAATGATCCACACACATGTGGTTTCATCAATTTATGAAGAACAATTCAGAAATTCTTCACTTTTTCTACGTGAAAGTCACAATATGATGATAAAAACCCACTCTAATAGACAGAGTTTATTTCCACAACAGTTTCGATGCCCACTGGCATCCTCTTCGGGTGGATACAGAAAAATGAATGGACCAAAAACAAGGGGGGAAAACAGTCCAAAGCCTTTAAGAAATTTGCACATACAGTGCCCGCGAAAAGTATCCGATCACCCTGGAAATTTGTATTTTTTACATAAAAAACAATGTTTAAATGTATACTAACCTTATATTAGTATTTTGTCATCTGTCCTTTGGTTTGGATGACTTGTTCTAGACGTTTTGGCATGGATTTAATCAAGTTTGACAAACTTCCACTGATATTTCCTTGCACCATACCTTTTTGATGGCTTCTTGTAATTTTTCGACTGAGCCAGTGTCGTGGCATTCAACCTTATTTTTTATTATTAGCCACATATTTTCTATCGGATTGAGATCTGGACTATTACCAGGCCAATCCAAAATATCAAATTTATTGTCAGTAATCCATTTTGTCACTATTTTGTCCCTGTGACATGGTGCACCATCATGCATGTATGTTTTTGTCCTTTGGATTGCCATTGCCATTGGAAGTTTATCCTGTAGCATTGCTAAATACCGTGCACCATTCATAGTTGTGTTCTTCGGAAGAAAATATAGGTTTCCACGCCCATAGTAACCAAAACAACCCCAAACCATCACACTTGGAGGGTGTTTCATTGTCTTTAGGGTGTATTTAGGGTCCATTCTATTTGAGCCAATGGGCCGGCGAACCTTTTTTGGACAACTTCTGAATGTCAAAAATGTCGACTCATCACTAAATAAAACCTTCTTCCAGT
This sequence comes from Bathynomus jamesi, assembly GCA_023014485.1. Taxonomy (NCBI): domain Eukaryota; kingdom Metazoa; phylum Arthropoda; class Malacostraca; order Isopoda; family Cirolanidae; genus Bathynomus; species Bathynomus jamesi. The sequence goes on from JAJOZX010005595.1 coordinate 188,142, forward strand.
CATCAACAGTCCAATGAATATATTTTTTACAAAATGTGACACGTTTTTTACGCATTTTTTCATTAATGAACGGTTTCTTAGCAGCATGGCGAGATGGTAATCCGAGTTCTTTTTGGAGCCGCTCCTGGATAGTTCGTTCAGAAACACCAGATAACAAATTATTCATATTAAATTTTATTTCTTTCGCAGTTATTGTTGGGTTTTTCAATACTAAACGTTTCATAAGTTTGTCTGTTCGTGAATTTGTTTTTCTCGGTCTGCCAGATCGTTTTTTAGGGACTGGCGTGGTTAGGCCGGCATTGTTCTTAGCCCGTGAAACCCATAAATTAATGGTACTTTGGGATATGTTTAATTCCTTAGCTATCTGTCTCTGTGATTTCCCACATGTATGCAAAGCAACAATAGCACCTCGACAATCACTCTTAAGTTGTTTTTTAGCACACATTATATATAAATTTTATTTACACCACTTTCTGTAAAAAATAACAAAATATCAATAAATTTACACAAACAGTGAAATCTGACAACTTTGAGACACAGCCACCCGCAACGAAGGCTACCAGAACACTAATTTGAGAATGCATTGGATAGATCTCATATCAGCGAGCAACCTCAAAGTTACCAGATGTCGCTAGAACAAATAGAAAGTGAATTATGTGTCTCTGAATATCAAGGGAAAATATTGTATTTTCTTGAGTGATCGGATACTTTTCGCGGGCACTGTAGATGAGTGGGGGCGAAGAAACTGCGGAGGTGGTACAGCACACCTAACCTCTTAGAAGCTGTTTTAGAATGAGAGTATATGTGATCTTTCCAGGAAAATCATGAGAAAAGGAAATGCCAAGAATGTTAAGAGAAGAGGAAGGATTCAGTTGTGTGTTGTTGAAGGTAAAGGGATAGTAGTGTGGAAGATTGTGACGAGTAGACAAATGGAGGAACTGAATTTTTGAGGCATTGAAAGCCACAAGGTTTTCTCTGCCCCAATCAGATATAACAGAAAGATCAGAGGTCAGGTGTCCCATAACCATCCTACAGGAATCATGAAGTGACTGCTGTGAGGGATGCTTTGGGAAGCGAGTGGAGAAGTGAAGAGTGGAATCATCGGCATATGAGTGAATAGGACAGGAAGTGTTAATTAAAAGATCATTAACAAATAAAAGGAAGAGAGTGGGTGACATGACAGAACCCTGAGGAACACCACTGTTAATAGCTTTAAGAGAAGAACAGTGGCCATCTACAACTGCAGCTATAGATTGGCCAGAAAGGAAATTAGAGATGAAGACAACAGATAGAAGGATAGAAACTGAAGGAGGGCAGTTTTGAAATTAAAGATTTGCGCCAGACTCTATCAAAAGCTTTTGATATATCTAGCACAATAGCAAAAGTTTCACCAAAATCCCAAAAGGAGTGAAGAACAGAGGGAGCAGTGTGTGTTTGAGATCATGCTAGACTGCTCACATGATATACGAGATAGAAAAAGATCAGCTAAAGAGGACAATGACAAGAAAAATAGCAGTTCTTGCACTCCCTGTCTCCTGCCTAATTTCTTCACCCCCCCAATACTTGATTAGTGTCTATAATCTCCTCCTTGTGTTCCATGGTTTATAAGTTATATCGCAGACACAAAAGTGTGACAAATGGATGAATGGACAGACAAGTGCAGTCTAGTATGGGACCACTAAATTTATCTGATGGAAATACAAAAAAACTTTAGCTGCTGAACAAGTGCAATCCAGTATGGCTGCTAATTTATTTGGTCAGGAACATAAAAAAGTAATCTTCAGTTTTTAAATTAATTTGCATAGTGCCTATGCACTGCATAACCTTCCAGAAAATTAAATTACTATAATATTTGAAATATTTAAATTTAATACACTCCACAAAGAAAAAACTTGGAACAGTAATGATCCAAAACCATTAATGGTTTAAAGCAATCTACCCTGGCTCATAAAATCTACTTTGGTCTACTTCAAGCTCCTTGTACTATAGGTACTTACCTTAAATTCTGGATCTCCAGGAATAAAAGCAAAATGATTGGAATGATGATATCCAAATGCTCCTTGTCTACTTTTTAATTTTTTTCTGGAGACATATTTTGCTGGAATGCTACCTCTAATTCTTACTATTTGGCTACTTGCCATATTTTCTGAGAAAGAATAAACTGAATAATTAGCTGCATGTAATGTTGCATTATGATTATAGCAGAGTAAAGATACAGCTACCCTAATTTACTGAGATATATCAACTTTAGGTTTTTAAGAGTGAAACCTGAAAATGACCTGAACTTTCAGTGAAGAACATAGCAAAATGCATAGAAATCAATGAAGATCCATAATAAGCCTTAGCATTATAACAATACAGTAGAAATCATTAAAGCAGTCAAAAATCTGTTGAAGTGGTATGCATTTCAGCAAAATACTTAGGAATTTTAAGAATTAATAAAAATATCAGCAACCAAGAATGGAGAAACTGGTTTGAAGGGCATTTATTTTTTACTTGTAAAGTAAATGCAATATATATATATATATATATACAGGGTGGGCCGTAAGTTTCCATACATAGGAAAAATAAACATTTTTTTATGGACAACCATTTTTATTTATATAATATGCTCTACATGGTTGCCATTGTTTTGAAAACACATTTCAATACGTGTTCCCCACTGTTGATGAACACGCATTAACACAGTTGACGTTATGCTTGTAATGGCGTTGGTGATACGTTCCTTTAGATGATTTATGTCTCGTATCTTTTCCTGATACACCATGGCCTTCAAGTGCCCCAAAGATAGAAATCAAGGGGGGTGAGATCTGGGGATCTGGGAGGCCACTCCACAGGACCACGCCGACCAATCCAAGCATCCGGAAACTGCTGATCCAAATACCGACGCACGTGAAGACCATAATGAGGTGGAGCTCCATCTTGCTGGAAGTAAACTGGGAAGTTACCTTCCTCGTTTAGCAGGGATGGGAAAATCTCTTCTTGCAACATGTTAAGATACCTTTCGGCATTAAGATTTCCACTGACAAAAATTGGTCCAATAATTTTGTCACCCCATATCCCGGCCCACACCATCACTTTACCGGCACCTTGCATCTTCGTCGGACTCAGCCAGTTAGGGTTAGCATTACTCCAATAACGTATGTTTTGCCGATTAACCTCTCCATTGACGTAAAAATTTGCTTCATCAGTAAACAAGATCTTACGTCAAATGCATATTCTTAGGGTATCTGAAACATAAAAACAAACGTTTAATTTTTCCTATGTATGGAAACTTACGGCCCACCCTGTATATATATATATATATATATATATATATATATATATATATATATGTGTGTGTGTGGTAAATTTCACAATTAAACATGTGAAATGAATGAATGATGCAAACCCACAAGGATAAAGAAAAATGATTCCAAGGCCTTTCATGTATTCAGAAGTACAAGGTGTACTTCTGAATACATGAAAGGCCTTGGGAGAAGTGCTTAATCTTCCTATAAATTCTGAGTGAATACCAAATAATATAAAACTAATAACTCAAAAGGATAGGCCTATTTCTTCAGGTGTTTAAGTATAGTGTTGCCTATATTAATTAAACCAAATAAACTTGTTGCATAACCCCATCATGTATATCAAAAGAGAGCTGCATGCCCTACAACCAGAAGTGAGGCCCAACAAAATAATAAGGTACGCAGTGATAGTATTTTGGAATTGGATAATTTTTGGCAGTTAAGAAATAAGCTAAATAGTTTGATTAGGAAGAGTAAAAGGCAGAGTGAAATAAATCTAGCTAGAAATAGCAATGAAGATCCAAACAAATTCTTTAGTTTTTATAAATATAATAATAAAAAGCATGATAGGATTGGCCCAATAGAACATGATGATAGGATGTTTGAAAAAGATATCAAGATATTGTTTGTATCTTTAATGATTATTTTAGCTCTGTTTTCACTGAAGAAAATTTAAATAACTTTGATTTTAATCCTTTAGATCCTGTACATTCAGACATTCTTGATAAGGAAGGATGATGTTAGGGCAAGTGATTCATATATTGAAGTCAAATAAAGCTGCTGGACCTGATAATATATTTGCTAGGATTTTCAGAGAAGGGGAAGAAAGTTTATCTGAGGCACTAACTATTTTGTTTGCTAGGTCAATTAATTATGCAGAAGTACCAGATGAATGGAAAAAAGCTAATGTAGTATCCATTTACAAAAAGGGTAGTAAGGAGGAGATAGGAAATTATAGACCTATTAGCTTGACATCATTGGTAGGAAAGATACTAGAAAGAATTATAAAGAATAATATTGAAGATCATTTGGAGAACTTTAATCTTATTTCAAGTTCACAACATGGATTTAGATCAGGAAGGTCTTGTTTGTCTAATCCCTTAGATTTTTAGAATTTATAACTGATCAGGTGAATAATGGAAATGATATAGATGTTATTTATTTGGATTTTAGTAAAGCATTTGACAAGGTTCCACATAGGAGACTTCTATATAAATAAGAGCTCATGGTATATTAGGGTCAGTTTTAAATTGGGTAGAAAAATGGTTAGAAGAAAGAACAGAGGGTAATTCTAAATGGTCATGAATCTGGGTGGCAGAAAGTGAAAAGTGAGGTACCACAGGGATCAGTTTTGGGTTCATTACTCTTTATTTTATATCTCAATGATTTAGAGAAAGGAGTAGGTTGCAAAATTTCTAAATTTGCAGATGATACAAAAGTAGTTGCTCCAGTTACAAATATAGAAAATTCTTATAAACGGCAAAAGGATCTTCATAGATTAGTTGCTTGGGCTAGTAAATGGCAGATGGAATTCAATGTTCAAAAATGCAGTCATGCAGTTTGGTAGAAATAATGAAAACTTTAGTTATGAGATGCAAGGGAACTGGTTGGAGGATGGTAGAAAGGAAAAGATCTTGGCATTATAGTTTGTAGTGATCTAAAATTTTCTAAGCAGTGTTTAGAAACTAGAAATAAAGCAAATAAAATGTTAGGTATTATTAAGAGGAATGTTAGTTACAAGAGTAAGGAAGTCATCTGTAAATTATATAATTCTTATGTTAGGCCTCACTTAGAATACTGCATTCAAGCTTGGTCCCCTCACCTTAGACATGATATTGATATGCTTGAGGGTGTGCAACATAGGACAATCAAGCTTATCCCTAACCTAAGAAGATTGGAATACAGGGATAGATTAAAGAAATTAGGTATGTTTAGTTTTGAGAAACGTTGTATGAGGGGAGATGTTACAGATGTTCAAAATGTTTTCAGGTTTGGACAATTTAGATGTACATAACTTTTTCTCACTAGATACTGATAGGATAACTCATGGATAACTCGTGGATAACTCGTGGGCAAAATAAGAAAATTAGAAAAGAGACTTGTAGACTTGATCTACGAAAATACTTCTTCAGTCATAGAGTAGTACTAGATTTTTGGAATGATGTGCCATATGATGTGGTAAACAGTAGCTCATTAGTTAATTTAAAAAAAAAAAAATTGGACACTTTCATGAGTGAAAGCGATAGTTTGTAGATTGTATATAGTGTATATTCTTTGCTTCAGTTATATAGGTTACTATGGTGGTAGTAAATAGTTGTATATTAATTAGCTGACTTGAGTTTGACATCTTGCAAGATTTTATTATTATTAAAAAATGTAGCTCATGACTTGAATTACCTTGATAGGCCTGAGTGGCTTCATGTTTTCCAAATGAAATGTAATAAGGTATGGTAATTTCCTTCTTTACCATTAGGCAGCACTAAATACTGAAGGCATATAAATTAAACATTAACCAACAACACTACTTAACAAGGTCCTTTGAAGACCTCCTCAAACACAAGTTTTTAACAAAAAGACACGGTTTTTGTCATCATCTCTCCTCCAATATCTGCTGGAAATTTCCAACGGATGAGGGTGATGGCAATCATCCATAACCAGTGGCGGATCTACTATGAAACTAATGAAGCTTAAGCTTCAGGGCCCCTAATCCAGGAGGGGCCTAATATTACTACTGCGCTTGCTTAAGTTGTACTTGACAATCCCTATCACGAGCTGTGAAGCAGAAAGGAATTTCTCAAAGCTATCCTTTATAAAGAACAAATTTCGGTCGACCATGACTGAAGAGCGCTTAAATTCTTTATGCATATTGTCTCTAGAAAATGACATTGCAAGGAAGCTCTCATATGACAAAACTGTATGTGAATATGTTGCTAGAAAAAACAGAAAAAAGAGTATTTTGTAAAATGTGCTTCATGTAGTATGTATTCTCATAGGTGTCTAAAATAAAAGATTATATTAACTGTGGTCTTTGCTATGTTTTATTTCATCATTCTATGATGCATCATGCATGTATATGACGTTTCCCTAATTTTCATGCCCCCATAACTTGAAAACTATAAGGCATAGCCTAGGAAATTTTTATTCACACCAGTGACTTTGACATGTGAGATAACCCAGTACAGCAATTTTAATCAAAATCTGAGATGTAGTGGTTAAATTTTTAAAAAATTTGTGGTGATTTGCCATAGAACAACCCCATTGAAGAAGATAACAGCGGTTACCCAGACCTCGTTGCTGGTGGGAAGGGGCTCACTGTATGGCCCATTTTCAAGGACACCACCCCACCACCCTGTTCTCCGCCATTTGGGCCTCGAGGTCCTTGCAAGGGCAGCAAGGCCCTTTGAACCTTGTTGGATGTTGCCCTATTGTTGCTGGTTGCGAAGGGGCCCCCATAACAGTTTAAGCTTCAGGGTCCCAAAAATGTAGGTCTGCCACTGTCCATAACCCTATATAGTTTTTTTAAATGTATCATATCTCCCTTTATACAATGTTTCTCAAAACTAAACATACCGGTACCCAGTTTCTTTAATCTTTCCCTGGATTCCAATCTTCTTAGGTTAGGGATAAGCTTGGGTGCCTTATGTTGCACACCTTCAAGCATGTCAATATCATGTCTAAGGTGAGGGAAACAGGTTTGAATGCAGTATTCTAAATTGGGCCTTACATAAGAATTAAATATATAATTTACAAATGACTTCATTATTCTTGTAACTAACATTCCTCTTAAATCTTCATAATACCTAACATTTTATTTGCTTTATTTCTAGCCTCTGAGCACTGCTTTGAAAATTTTAGAACACTACTAACTATAACACCAAGATCTTTTTTCTGTCTAACATCCTCTACCAGTTCCCTTGCATCTCATAACTAAAGTTTTCATTATTTCTACCAAAATGCATGACTTTGCATTTTTGAACAGTGAATTCCATCTGTCATTTACTAGCCCAAGCAACTAATCTATGAAGATCCTTTTGCAGTTTATAAGAATTTTCCATATTTGTAATTGGGGCAACTACTTAAACTGTATCATCTGCAAATTTAGAAATTTTACAATCTACTCCTTTATCTAAACCATTTAGATATAAAATAAGGAGTAATGGACCCAAAACTGATCCCTGTGGTGCCCCACTTTTCACTTTCTGCCACCTAGATTCTTGACCATTTAGAATTACTCTGTTCTCTGTCTTGTAACCATTTTTCTACCCAATTTATAACTGACCCCAGTATCCCATGAGCTTTTAATTTATACAGAAGTCTCCTATGTGGAACTTTGTCAAGTGGTTTACTAAACTCTAAATAATACCTACAGCATTTTCATTATCTACCTGATCAGTTACAAACTCTAAAAAGAGTAAGAGATTAGATAAACAAGACCTTCCTTACCTAAATTCATGCTGTGAACTTGAAATAAGATTAAAATTTTCCAAATGATCTTGAATATTATTATTTAGAATTCTATCTGGTATCATGCCTACCAATGATGTTAAACTAACAGGCCTATAATTTCCTACCTCCTTATTACCCTTTTTTTAAAAAGGTACTACATTTGCTTTTTTCCATTCAACTGGTACTTCTGCATAATTAGTAGACCTAGCAAACAAAATAGTTAGGTGCCTCAGATAAACTTTCCTCCCCTTCTGAGAATCCTAGCAAATATATTATCAGGTCCAGCAGCTTTCTTTCATTTCAATGTATAAATCACTTGCCTAACATCATCCTTCCTTATAATATGAATATGATCAAGAATGCCTGAATTTATAGAATCTAAAAAATTAAACTCAAAGTTATTTAAATTTTGTTCAGTTAACACACAGCTAAAATAATCATTAAAAATACGGTAATTATTCATTTTAACATGCATCTTGCTAATGAATTGAAAACATGTTTTTTTATGTAATTTGATGTGTACTGTTTGAAAATTACCTTCATTTCCTTGGGAAATGTCCTGTTTTTTCAGAAATGACCTGACCTGACCTGAATGAAACTTAATTAAATAACCGAGGTTAATTGAATGGCTGATGATTGGTTAAGTTGTGATATTTTCATTAAAACTTAATTAAATAACTCAGGTCAATTGAATGGCCAGTTAGGTCAACTGTATGGTAAATTTTTGCAAGTGTACATTACAAGCTTTGTAAATCAAAACTATGTTTTTCTGATAGTTTTTGATGCAGTTTGAATGAAGGTTAATTTTGTTCAAACATCAAAAACAATCAGAAAAACAGTTTTAATACCGGGTGCGGCAAAAGTAATGCCCTTTTAATAACTACAAATACACTAAATATATATACCTATATATTTATATTATTATTATTATTTTCTATAATAGGTTGCACAAAAAATAACTAACAGATTTGAAAAGAGCGGGTAATATTAACCCAGAAAAATGTATTATTGACCAAAAGTTCAGGTCATGTGACCAGAAACATATGAACCTTATGTTGTTTCGTGCGTTGGTCTCTCTTCACACGGAGGTCAAGCTGGTGGCCCCGCCTCTAGGTCTGGCCTGGTGGAGGAGCGAGTTGCTTTCTTGCGCTCTCCACCGTACATAGCCAGGCACGCCCGGCTCATCTGGTACTGTCCTGAGCCAGGCATCCAGTCTTTTCTTGAAGACTTCAACTTTGACCCCCGTTACGTTTCTGAGGTCCTTAGGAAGCTGGTTGAAAAGTCTTGGCCCCTGACAACAAAGCTATTTTCCTTCAGGGTTGAGGAGGTCCCTTGTCGTGCCTTTAATTTGGGAACACTACACATTCTGCCTTTCCTATTTTCCAGTGTTGTTTGAATGGTAATTGGGTTTAGTTTTAGGTTTGGTACCAGTTTTTCGATCATTTTCCATATGTAGATTATGATGTACCTCTCTTCTTCTTCTTTCCAGTGAGTACAGATTTAGTTTACGTAGTCTTTCCCAGTAGTTGAGTTCTTTGCAGCCATCAATCTTGGCTGTGAAATGCCTTTGCGTTTCTTCTAGTTTATTAGTTTCTTCCTTTTTATATGGGGACGTCAAAATTTCAAAACTGAGCAGTATTCAAGTTTTGGTATAATCAGTGTTTTTAGCAGGGGAATCATTACTGTCCTGTCCCTTCTCTTGAACATTCTTAGAACCTGTTCGGCGACTCTTTTTGCTTTATTTATCGCTATCTGATTTTGTGTTTCGAATTTCGCATCATCTGTCATTATTATCCCGAGATCAATCGCTTTCGTTCTTCTCTGAATTTCCTGTCTATCTGGAGCATAATATGCAGTCTGTTTAAGTTCTTCTTTTCTACCATATCTCAAGAGCTGAAATTTCTCGGCGTTGAATGACATGTTGTTGTCTTCTGACCATTTGTATATTTTGTATTTGTATTATGTATATTTGTATATTAACCAAGTACACATCAAATTACATAAGAAAAACACATTTTCAATTCATTAGCAAGATGTGTTTTAAAATGAATGGTACTAATAATATCTTGATCTTTTTTAAACATCTTCTCATCATGTTCTATTGGGCCAATCCTATCATGCTTTTCATTATTATATTTAGCTATAAAACCTAAAGAATTTCTTTGGATCCTGCAAAACATCAATCTCTAATCAGCTAATGGTATTTCTTTACTATTACACCAGTTAGGTTAGGTTAGGTCAGGTTTACTTAGGTTGTTTTAGGTTTGGCCAATTTTGAAGGTGAAATTTATGTTTTTCCTATGGTTTTTGATGTGTTTTGTATTAATCTAACTTTCAAAATCTTTGGAAACCACTCATTTTTGTGATTCTCCCCACCCAAAAACTCCCAGTTCCCACTGGGGGTCCACCAGGTAAAACAGGGTAGAAAGTTTTAAAAGCTTTAAGCTTCAATAACTCTTTAACAAATCATTTGCAACAGAAATGAGTATCATTTTTTAATTCAGCACACTGAAAAACATTGAAAACCAGCTTTTAAAACTTTCTACCAGAAACCGGTGTAATAGTAAATATTTACCCAGCTAACTAATGTACAACTATTTACTACTATCAAAGTAGCCTACAAACTTCAGCTAAGAATATACAGTATTTACAATCTACAAACTCTCTCTCTCATTCATGAAAGCATCCAAACTTTTCTTTAAATTAACTAACGAGCTACTGTTTACCACTATTATTCCTAACAGTTATGAAAAGAATACACCTACACTGTACATCCTCTAAAATTTCTTTTAATCTAGACTACATCACAATAGCATTTTCATTGGCAAATTCATTATTCCACTTTATTGAGCCTAACAATTCCCTAAATTTACTACTGGCGTATCTAAGCATGTTCTCATTAAAAAGGAGGAGGTTAAGGGGTGATATGATAGGTGTATAAAATGATAAAAGGGTTGGATAAGATAGATTTTGAGTCTCTTTTCATTAAAGATCACAATAATCAGACTAGAGGTCATAGTATGAAATTATTTAAGCCAAGATGTAGAACAAATTTAAGAAAACAGTTTTACAAACAGAGTAATTAAGTTTTGGAACAGTCTGACAGAAGAAGTGGTGACTTCAGATACGCTTGATTCTTTCAAAAGAAGGTTGGATAGTTTGATGTCTGCAAGGGACATCTGGTGATGGTGTTTAAGCCCATTTTTATTGCATGAATGGTACTAGTTTATTTCATAATATTATGTGCATTTGGGTGATAGATCCCACAGCTCAACACAAGTGTTGTGGGATATAGGGAGGCAGCATCTTGGGTTAGGGGATACTCTCTGTCCTTACACACCCTATTTAAAGAGATTCCTCTGCCGAGCGGTGCCCCCCATAGTACTGTGAGGTATTGAAAAACTCATGATCTTCACTTGCCCCACAAACACCTTTAAATGGGAGACCCAAAATGGGTGCACACACATTTCTACATTACTGTACAGTCTTTACAGCCACACCTACACTTTTCCTCTATATTGTAATGTATATGGATGTAAATTGTGACTTGGTCCGCAATTGATATGGAATGTGACTTATTTTTGGTTGGCATGGTACTGGTATTGATGGGTACCATAATGAAATTGACTGGATTCTTTGGATCTGATATATTTGCATGTCAGTTATAAATAGATATAGTGTGTAACATATTTGTGGATAGTAGCCTATTATGACTTTGATCCTCTGGATCCAGAGATTCTATCTTTAGTTTTAAATTGATATTTAATTAGTTTTGTACAAATTGGTTATTGCCAATGTACAGGCAGTTTTTACATAGTGGAGCCACCTCGATGGGCCGAAGTGGCCCCTAGTGTACCCACTATAAAAATTTCTTATGTTCTTAGTCACCCTTTGAGAAGCAAAGGATTAGATGATCATTGTTGACTAGATCCCTATTTAATTCTATCTTAAAATGTATGATCAAATGGGCATTATTCCCTAATGACTCTCATACCTCAAGTTCCCTAATGAGCTCATCAGTGGAAAGAACCAGATATAAGATTGCTTGATCCCTAGTTGGTTTGCTTACAAATTGTATTGGAAAACAATCATTATAGCAATCAATGAAGAAGAAGTTACCTTAAGAACATAAGAAATTTTATAGTGGGCACACTAGGGGCCACTTCGGCCCATCGAGGTGGCTCTACTATGTAAAAACTGCCTGTACATTGGCAATAACCAATTTTTACAAAACTAATTAAGTATCAATTTAAAACTAATTAATTATCAATTTAAAACTAATTAATTATCAATTTAAAACTAAAGATAGAATCTCTGGATCCAGAGGATCAAAGTCATAATAGGCTACTATCCACAAATATGTTACACACTATATCTATTTATAACTGACATGCAAATATATCAGATCCAAAGAATCCAGTCAATTTCATTATGGTACCCATCAATACCAGTACCATGCCAACCAAAAATAAGTCACGGTCCATATCAATTGCAGACCAAGTCACAATTTACATCCATATACATTACAATATAGAGGAAAAGTGTAGGTGTGGCTGTAAAGACTGTACAGTAATGTAGAAATGTGTGTGCACCCATTTTGGGTCTCCCATTTAAAGGTGTTTGTGGGGCAAGTGAAGATCATGAGTTTTTCAATACCTCACAGTACTATGGGGGGCACCGCTCGGCAGAGGAATCTCTTTAAATAGGGACAGAGACAGGACAGAGAGTATCCCCTAACCCAGGGGTGGGCAACCTTTTTAAGTGAGCGTGCCAAAATCATCAAATCTTTGATGCAAAAGTTAATCTTTACCATTTTTTAGCAGAAAACATTAAGTTAAAATATAAAACTCAGCAAAGAATTTGGATATTTATTTATTTTATTTTTTTTAAGGTGAGCCCGGGGAATCGCGTGCCGGAAAAAAGTCGTTGGCGTGCCACGTTTGGCACGCATGCCAAGGGTTGCCCACCCCTGCCCTAACCCAAGATGCTGCCTCCCTATATCCCACAACACCTGTGTTGAGCTGTGGGATCTATCACCCAAATGCACATAATATATATGAAATAAACTAGTACCATTCATGCAATAAAAATGGGCTTAAACACCATCACCAGATGTCCCTTGCAGACATCAAACTATCCAACCTTCTTTTGAAAGAATCAAGCGTATCTGAAGTCACCACTTCTTCCAGACTGTTCCAAAACTTAATTACTCTATTTGTAAAACTATGTTTTCTTAAATTTGTTCTACATCTTGGCTTAAATAATTTCATACTATGACCTCTAGTCTGATTATTGTGATCTTTAATGAAAAGAGACTCAAAATCTATCTTATCCAACCCTTTTATCATTTTATACACCTCTATCATATCACCCCTTAACCTCCTCCTTTTTAATGAGAACATGCTTAGATACGCCAGTCTTTCCTTATATGTCAATTGTCTTAGAGATGGGATCATTCTTGTTGCTCGTTTCTATACTTTTTCCAGTCTTTCAATATCTTGTATCAAATAGGAACTATTAAATTGAATGCAGTATTCGAGGAGGGGTCTCACATATGAAATGTATAGTTGCTTTATAATATTGGGTGATTTGTATTCAATGTGTCTCTGCATGAGATTGAGTCTAGCATTTGCTTTATTTCTGATTACCATACAGTGATTTGAGGGTTTAAGTTCATTTGTCACAGTGACACCCAAGTCTTTCTCTTTATCATCATTTTTAATCCAAATTCCATTCATATTGTATTCAAATTCTGGATTTTTTGGCCCAATATGCATAAACTTGCACTTATCAACATTAAATTTCATCTCCCACTTATCTGCCCAGGCTGTTACTCTGTCTAAGTCTTTTTGTATTGTCATTGCTCCTGCTACTGACTTAACATTATGGCCTAATTTTGTATCATCAGCAAATTTTGAGGTTTTACATGATAGGCCCTTCTCTAGATCATTTATATAGACAACAAAAAGCAGAGGTCCCAGAACAGACCCCTGTGGGACTCCGCTCAATACGGGTCTCCAAGTAGACTTATTTCCATTTAGATGAACTCTCCACTTTCTATTTCTCAGCCATTCTTCTATCCAATCAGCTATATGACCTCTTATACCATGGGCTCTAACTTTTACCAACAATCTTGCATGAGGAACAGTATCAAATGCCTTTGCAAAATCTAAGTATACTATATCTACTGGCTCTTTATTGTCCAAATGCAATAGGACTCCATCATAAAATTCAATAAAGTTGGTTAGACAGGACCTTCCATTTCGAAAGCCATGCTGGCTATCATTTATAAGGTTGCACTCTTCAAGGAACTCAGTAAATTACCTCTGATGATACTTTTGAGCAATTTGCAAATAATGGAGGTGAGGCTGATGGGTCTGTAATTTTTTGCTAAGTTTCTATTTCCTTTTTTAAAGATTGGAGCCACATTTGCTTTCTTCCAATCCTCTGGAATTTCAGTACATATCAATGATTTATTAAAAATAATTTCTAGTGCCTGTGCTATATTCTTTTTGGCAGCTTTTATGACTATTGGATGCATTTCATCTGGCCCTGGAGATTTTTCCATTTTTAATTTATCTATTGCTTTTAAGATATCTAGTTTTGTTACCCTTAATTAATTTATTTCTCTATCTCTACCTCTCTACCTCTATCTCTCTCTCTACCTTCCCTATTATTTCCTTCTAAAAGGCTCCATTTTAGATGAGGCAGGTTGAAATCTCCCATAATTAATGTTCTAGCACTACAACCTTTATTTATTTCTTGAACCATACTGTCATCAATTTCCTGTGTTTGGTTTGAAGGTCTGTGAAATGCACCTATCCGAATATACTCTTTGCCTGAAACACAAATTGATTTTACCCTATTGTCTATTTAATAGTAATACTATCATTCTGAACTGAAGTTAAGTCATTCTTAATGTATGAGACCAAACCACCCCCCTGCCCATCCATTCTCTGATATGGTGCCAATAATCCAGTTGGGTTGCGGCATTTCAAACAAAACAAACAAAATAAAAAACATTCTCCAATAAATATACATTGATGGATGATTGGTTGTCAATTGGTCCTACCTAGAAATTGTTGTTGAGCGTTTGTAAATTAATCATTTGCTTAATTTATTATACACTGTAACAATTAAAATTATTACAAATTAGGTGACTTTGTCCTTAGTTTCACTTTAGGCCTATTCCCTTTTTTCAAGGCCTATTTAATGTTGCTGTAACTGTAGAGACGTAGACAAAATTGAGCCCATGGAGGCTAGGTTAGGTCCTGACATAGTTGAGTCTTAAATAGAGCCACAGTTACTAAAGATTCTAGAAAATAATTTTTAGATTCATATCATATATTCCAGAAATAAACTTAGTAGCGAAAATGTACTTTATATTTTATACTGGCCAGGTAGATTACACTATCGCTTATACATCAGGTTCTAATTGTCCTAACTTTACTTCACTAACTAGGCGTAGCCCAAAAGGTCTTCCAAATAATTTAAAGTTTATTGGCTAGGTTTTGTAAATAGCTGGGGGTTTTCTCGGGCTAGGACCGGACCGGATTACTGGAGTGTAATCTACCAGATTGGCCCTTTCAGACCGGATCTGGACTCGCTTTTTTACTAATTATGGTAGTCTGGTATTATTTGGTGAGTGAATTACCTAAAGCATAAACACTGGTCTGAAACACTTACGACTGTATCAATGAACTTAAAAGTACCTTTTGTAAAATGCATGCAAGTAAATCTTGGAATTCTAGCTGAAAAAGTAGTTTATTAATTATACCGATGTATACTTTGTAGTTTTTGTCTAGCAACATGAATTTTTATATAAAAAGTTTATATACTGTATACACACACACACAATTAATTAATTAATTTATTTATTTATTTACTTACTGTATATGCCCAGATGTAATGAGAGGACTAACATATTTATAAACATATCTTAGACTCTTTAGAATTTGTTACTGATCAGGTAGATAATGGAAATGATGATGTTATTTATTTGGATTTTAGTGAAGCATTTGACAAGGTTGTTTTGGTGTCTATATAAATGATCTAGAGAAAGGCCTATCATGTAAAACCTCAAAATTTGCTTATGATACAAAATTAGGCCATAATGTTAAGTCTGTAGCAGGAGCAATGACAATACAAAAAGACAGAGTAACAGCCTGGGCAGATAAGTGGGAGATGAGATTTAATGTTGATAAGTGCAAGGTTATGCATATTGGGCCAAAAAATCCAGAATTTGAATACAATATGAATGGAATTTGGATTAAAAATGATGATAAAGAGAAAGACTTGGGTGTCACTGTGACTAATGAACTTAAACCCTCAAATCACTGTACATATGGAAATCAGAAATAAAGCAAATGCTAGACTCAATCTCATGCAGAGACACATTGAATACAAATCACCCAATATTATAAAGCAACTATACATTTCATATGTGAGACCCCTCCTCGAATACTGCATTCAATTTAATAGTCCCTATTTGATACAAGATATTGAAAAACTGGAAAAAGTATAGAAACGAGCAACAAGAATGATCCCATCTCTAAGACAATTGACATATAAGGAAAGACTGGTTATCTAAACATGTTCTCATTAAAAAGGTGGTTAAGGGGTGATATGATAGAGGTGTATAAAATGATAAAAGGGTTGGATAAGATAGATTTTGAGTCTCTTTTCATTAAAGATCACAATAACCAGACTAGAGGTCATAGTATGAAATTATTTAAGCCAAGATGTAGAACAAATTTAAGAAAATATAGGGTAAATTTATAGTATTACACCCATCTCCCTTCACAGGTGAAATTTGTTTTTCCTATGGTTTTTGATGTGTTTTGAACGAATCTGACTTTCAAAACCGTCGGAAATGACTCGTTTTTTAGATAACCCCCCTCCCCCCTCACCCGGCAATCTGGGGGACCCTGGTGGGAACCGAGAGTTCTCGGGTGGGGAAAATCACAGAAAATGAGTCATTTCCAACAGTTTTGAAGGTCAGATTCATTCAAAATACATCAAGAACCATAGGAAAAACAAATTTCACCTTCAAAATTGACCTAACCTATCCTGACCTATCTACAATGCCACAGTTTCTGGTCTTGACAATATGTACACTCCATTTTGCAATGTGGACACTTCATTACTGTCGGTAGAACACCGTGAGCACGCAGAAACAACACTTTTTTCTAAATTTTCATAAAAAGTGACAATACAGCTGTAATAATCGAATGAGCACGCGTCACACGAAGCCATTCCAGTAGCAAAGTAATTCAAATTTGAAATGGATGGAGCGCAGTGATTGGGCAGACATGTAGCGGTCACACAAATGAACGTATGAACACACACTAGATACATACCAAAAAAATGGTTATATCTCGAAAATGAAGCATTTGCGACAGAAACGCTATAGAAGGAAAGTGTCTTAGAATTAAAAAATCTATTTAATGAACATATAATAATTGCTGGACGTTAGACGGGTATAATACTATAATAATACCAAACATAGTTTTACAAACAGAGTAATTAAGTTTTGGAACAGTCTGACAGAAGTGGTGGTGACTTCAGATACACTTGATTCTTTCAAAAGAAGGTTGGATAGTTTGATGTCTGCAAGGGACATCTGGTGATAGTGTTTAAGCCCATTTTTATTGCATGAATGGTACTAGTTTATTTCAAATATATTATGTGCATTTAGGTGATAAATCCCACAGCTCAACACAAGTGTTGTGGGATATAGGGAGGTAGCATCTTGGGTTAGGGGATATGCTCTGTCCTTACACACCCCATTTAAAGAGATTCCTCTGCTATGGGGTATTGAAAAACTCATGATCTTCACTTGCCCCACAAACACCTTTAAATGGGAGACCCAAAATGGGTGCATACACATATTTCTACATTACTGTACAGTCTTTACAGCCACACCTACACTTTTCCTCTTAAGTATATATATAGTAATGTATATGGTTGTAAATTGTGACTTGGTCTGCAATTGATATGGACCGTGACTTATTTTTGGTTGGCAAGGTACTGGTATTGATGGGTACCATAATGGAATTGACTGGATTCTTTGGATCTGATATATTTGCATGTCAGTTATAAATAGATATAGAGTGTAACATATTTGTGGATAGTAGCCTATTATGACTTTGATCCTCTGGATCCAGAGATTCTATCTCTAGTTTTAAATTGAAATTAGTTTTGTAAAAATTGGTTGTTGCCAATGTACAGGCAGTTTTTACATAGTGAAGCCACCTTGATGGGCCAAAGTGGCCCCTAGTGTGCCCACTATAAAAGTTTCTTATGTTCTACACAGGAGACTTTTATATAAATTAAAAGCTCATAGGATATTTGGGTCAATTATAAATTGGGTAAAAAAAATGGTTAAAGGACAGAGAACAGAGTAATTCTAAATGGTCATGAATCTGGGTGGCAGAAAATGAAATGTGAGGTACCACAGGGATCAATTTTAGGTCCATTATTTTTTATTTTATATCTAACTGATTTAGAGAAAGGAGTAGATTGTAAAATTTCTAAATTTGCAGATGATACAAAAGTAGTTGCCCCCAGTTACAAATATAGAAAATTCTTATAAACTGCAAAAGGATCTTGATAGATTAGTTGCTTGGACTAGTAATTGGCAGATGGAATTCAGTGTTCAAAAATGCAAAGTCATGCATTTTGGTAGAAATAATGGAAATTTTAGTTATGAGATGCAAGGGAACTGGTTAGAGGATGTTAGACAGGAAAGGGATCTTGGCATTATAGTTGGCAGTGATCTAAAAATTTTTAAGCAGTGTGCTCAGAGGCTAGAAATAAAGCAAATAAAATGTTAGGTATTATTAAGAGGAATGTTAGTTACAAGAGTAAGGAAGTTGGCAATATCCTATTTTGGCATCCCAAATTATTCAACCAACCAAAAATAAATGGTACTCCAACATTTTCAAATTATTCGTTTATGTTAATTAGGTTAATTGACTGCCTGGTTAGGTCAACTGTAAGCCCTTGATGGTTGGTTAGGTTAAGTCTTGATATTTTCATTAGTTTAAATGAAAATATCATGACAACCTAATCAATCATCAAGGGCATACAGTTGACCTAACTGGTTGGTTGAATAATTTGGGATGCCAAAATAGGATATCACCCTAAAATATCCTTCAGAGACTAGAAATAAAGCAAATAAAATGTTAGGTATTATTAAGAGGAATATTAGTTACAAGAGTAAGGAAGTCATCTGTAAGTTATATATGTAATTCTTATGTTTAGCCTCACTTAGAATATGATATTGCTTTCAAGCTTGGTCCTCTCACCTTAAACATAATATTGATATGCTTGAAGGTGTGCAATGTAGGGCAACCAAGCTTATCCCAAACCCAAAAAGATTGGAATACAGGGAAAAATTAAAGGAACTGGGTATGTTTACTTCTGAAAGACATTGTTTGAGGGGGATAAGATAGATGTTGAAAATGTTTTCACGTAATTTTTTTCTCATTAGAGGCTGATGGAATAACTCAAAGGCATAATAAGGAAATTAGAAAACAGACTTATAGGCTTGATGTACAAAAATACTTTTTGTCACAAGAGTAATAGATTTTTGGAATGACTTGCCATGTGATATGATAAATAGTAGCTCATTAGTTAATTTGATGGTGAATATTCGTTTCAACACCACTAGATTTTAAGACAAGGAAGTACTTTTTAGGGTAATTTTGATGTGTTCTGCATGAATTTGACTTCTGTTTTCTGTGCAAATGTATAGTTTTTGAGATACAAGTAAATGAAATTATCTAAAGAAAATATATATTTGCACACAAAACAGAAGTCAAATTTGTGCATATCAAATCAAAATTATCCAAAAAAAACTAACCTAACCTAATCTTAACTTATTGGCAATATGCTGCTCTTCTCAGAAAATATAGTCACTATTGCACTTTGGACATTTTAAGGATGTAGAAATTACACCATGATCAGAAAAAAGTTTCAAAGCTTCGCTATCGTCTAAGCCAATGCGTCTGATGATTTCTTCAAAATCTAAGCTACATGAATCACATATCCTTATAGGGGGAAACACAATTAATATAAAAGGCCTTTGTTTTGTGTCATCCATTTATAAAGGGCTTGATGATGTCATAACTATGGCATCACTGGCTGGTCCTAGATGGCATAAGGATGACATTATTTTCATTAATTTTGTACTTTTTTATTTGATTTGCACAAGAAAAGAAGGTAATTTTCCTTAGTAATTTTTAATGAGGATTCAGAATATATTAATATTTTTTAATGGTTTGGAATGGTGTTAAAACTAATATTATCCAATTTAGCTAATGTAGAGAAAACCCCAGGGTAACAATTTTTTAATAAGAAGTGGTATTTCTAGAGGTACTTTTGCTCCTGAATCCAGTGGTGATATTAATTTTTTGGGAAAATGGCTAGTTTTGAAGTTATTCAATTTTTAATTTTAAATCCAATGAAAAACTCTTACATCCTGCATCCAATCAGCACATTTGTTTCTTGACAATTAGCCAGATGTGCATAAATTGTTGCTTTGTTTGTCATGGTGTGTGATGGCTGCAATCTCATTTGTTCAAGCATTTCAGAAGTATTTGGGTTAGGTTAGATTAGTTTTAATGTGTTTATATTACCGTTTTTTTTGTGTTTACCCCTCAATTTCCATCTTCTTCAAAGCCCACGTTCGTGTGATCCAGATTGTTAGGGTAGAAATGGTCTATATATCAAAAACTAGCCATTTTCCCGAGAATTGAATATAACCATTGGATTCAGGAACAAAAGCACCTCTAGAAATACCACTTATCAAAAAATCATTACCCTGGGGTTTTCTCTACATTTACCATTAATGTTAAGAAAAATTTAGGTATTTCTTTACTATTACACCAGTCTCCGGTAGAAAGTTTTAAAAGCTGGTTTTCAATGTTTTTCAATGTGCTGAATTAAAAAATTATACTCATTTCCATCGCAAATGATTTGTTAAAGAGTTATTGAAGCTTAAACTTTCTAACGGGAAAAGGGTAAAAAAATGGCGTTTCCACTGATTTTAATTTGAATCAGTTAGTTTTAGGTTCGGCCAATTTTGAAGGTGAAATTTATGTTTTTCAGCACATTGAAAAACATTGAAAACCAGCTTTTAAAACTTTCTACTGGAGACCGGTGTAATAGTAAATATTTACCAAAATTTAGACACTTTTATGAATGAAATAGTTTGTAGGTTGTAAATAGTGTATGTTTTTAGCTTACGTTATGTAGGCTACTTTGGTAGCTCTGTAGACAGTTGGTCTAATTAACTGGTTTGAGATTGATATTTTGCACAATTTTATGATGAAATATAGCTCATGACTTGGATAACCTTCATAGGCCTGAGTGGCTTCATGTTTTCCAAATGAAATATAATGTAAATAATGCAGGGGTGGATCCAGGATGATGCAACCAATGTACATGCATTGGTCATAAAAATATGTGCTCCATATGCATCAGTCAAATAATTGTTTTATACAGTCTCAATGTGTTTTGTTTGTGAAAACAAATGTTTTCACAAACAAAACAGATTGAGACTATATAAACCATTATTTGACTGTATAAAACAATTATATTTTGTTTGTGAATGCAAATGTTTTCACAAACAAAACACAGTGAGCCCAATGCAAATGGAGCACATATTTTTCTGACTGTCACATGTGCAATGGTTGCATCAGTCTGGATCTACCCCTGTAGTGTAATGTTCCCAAATGTGTAATAGGCCTCTGAGATGAACATGTACTTTGTTCCACAATTACTTTTTTTTTCCCCCAGCTTAACTAATAGTCTTCTTTTTCTGCTTCTCTTGGGTGCTTACACTTCAAATGTTTCTGAATATATGATGTAACTACTAACTAGTGAAACTTTTTTTGGATCTTGTGGGTTGTAACCCATCATTTAGCTACCCTACTTCATTTTTCATATAATATAGCAACCCACAAGATCCAATTTTTCTTATGTAAAATTTAAATCTGAATCTATTTTCTTCTATGGTATTTCTTGTGCAAATTGATATTAATGGAGATATAAGCAATTTTTGGATCAATTAAAATTGATTGAAATAGTATGGTGGTAATTATTCATTTTACCCCTATGGGTCAATTTTGATATAAGAATAGGTTTTTCTGGCATATTTTCATGTGTTTTATTCAAATCTGACCTTCATTTCTTGTGCAAATGAATTATTGAATGCCAGGTTAGGTTAATTAATCCCTGGTTAGGTCAACTGTATGCCCTTGATGATTGGTTAGGTTGTCCTGATATTTTTGTTATAGTTTTAATGAAAATATCACAACTTAACCCAACGATTGATATGTTTATTACATTTTACATGATACACTTTAATCATTGAATAATCATTGAATAATCATTGATTATAACATTCATAATTTTGATTATGATTTGATTATGATTATATATATTTTCTAATTTTGATTATGAATTGATTATGATTGCATAATCACCATCATAGATTATGATTATTTGATTATGATTAATAATCAACCCCATGTCTGACTTGCATCATCACCTAACTACCCTATTGCATATCACATTTATCAGGCTTGCTTTCTTCTTTTTTTTTTTACCATAAACACAGTCATGTGTTGTATTGTTGTTTTTAATATAATTGGTTATGTGAAATTTTTTTTCTTGCTTGAATTTGTTAGTCAGTAGTTGTTCCATGCTACTTGGTTCTCAGCTACCC
Source organism: Bathynomus jamesi (assembly GCA_023014485.1). Classification (NCBI taxonomy): domain Eukaryota; kingdom Metazoa; phylum Arthropoda; class Malacostraca; order Isopoda; family Cirolanidae; genus Bathynomus; species Bathynomus jamesi. The sequence goes on from JAJOZX010005595.1 coordinate 210,612, forward strand.
ACAAAAATCAACTTCCACACATGGGCACAAATAGACATATGCAGATAGAGGTTCCACTTTATATTGAAGCAAGCACAGGTAGCTATATGCTGAATTATTTTGAAGGAAAAGTCTATAGAAAAAAACAGCATACTGCCTAAGTTTGAGGCTTCTTACTTAAATAGGCCTATATGGTCAATAATTGAAGAACAGTTATTCAGAACTTTACAAAACCTCTGATGAAATCTTTCTTGCTTCACACTGCGTGTAATAATTTTTAAAGGTTTTAATTATTCTTGTATTGCTGTACAGTTGTTACCTACAGTATTCTGTCATCTAACTTGTTACAAAGTTTGAACAAAAGGTTTTTATTCAGAAAATTTTTTATTTGCTGGGAACTTGAAGCCCTGTATAATTAAATCTTAGTTTTTTTACATGGACTCAATTTTTAATATGGTGGACAAGGAGCTATTTTAATTTTATTAATAGGGAAAACTGAGGTATAGAGAAAAGATGGTTATATACTTTGTTTTTTCATTTCTCTAGGTTTTTTAGTAGCTATGTTATTAGTTTGGATTTTTGGGATATGCTGTATATGGTATTTCATTTATTTGGTAGTAAAGTACAAGTTCAATATATATACGAAATATATACCTATACTATATTTTGCTTTTACAATATCCTTTATTTTATGTCCATACTTGTGGAATGCTTTGGCTGTTTCATGAAGGTGGATAAAAAATATTAATTCTTTAGTATAATTATTATTTTACATTTTTATTTTTTCACTGGTGACTCAGTATATTTTGAAATAAAAGTAGCCTATATATATATATATAATTATATATATATATCTTGCATTTACTTTACAAGTAAAAAATAAATGCCCTTCAAACCAGTTTCTCCATTCTTGGTTGCTGATATTTTTATTATTTCTTAAAATTCCTAAGTATTTTGCTGAAATGCATACCACTTCAACAGAGTTTTGACTGCTTGAATGATTTCTACTGTAGTGTTGTGTAATTAATGCTAAGGGTTATTATGAATCTTCATTGATTTCTATGCATTTTGCTATACTCTTTACTGAAAGTTCAGGTCATTTTCAGGTTTTACTCTTAGTTGATATATCAACGTAGATTAAGGTAGCCTTATCTTTACCCTTCTATACTCATAATGCAACATAACATGCAGCTAATTATTCAGTTTATTCTTTCACAGAAAATATGGCAAGTAGCCAAATAGTACGAGTTAGAGGTAGCATTCCAGCAAAATATGTCTCTCGAAAAAAATTAAAAAGTAGACAAGGAGCATTTGGATATCATCATTCAAATCATTTTGCTTTTATTCCTGGAGATCCAGAATTTAAGGTAAGAACCTATAGTAAAAGAAGCCTGAAGTAGACTAAAGTAGATTTTATTAGCCAGGGTGGATTGCTTTAAACCAGTAGTGGTTAAGTCATTTGGTTTTAACCATTGTGTTTTTTGGTATTTTAATGTTTTTCTTTTTTTAATGGAAAACTTATGAAAATAAAAAAAATTAGGTGCATACAAACCCAAAGGTCTAAAATATATCTTCTGGAATTTTAAAATGCTCTTACATTTTGCAGAATACTGTTTAATTTTATTATAATCTTGAAGTACCTACTGTAGTTTCTTCAGATATAATCTTCAGCAGTTGCAGCTAAAAATAAAAAAAAACCTTTACAATGTAAAAATGTTGAAACAATGATCAGTTGGAACACTGAACCTCTCAAAACTACTAGCTGCTTTCCCCAACCCCCCCCTCAAAACGGCAAGTTATTTTTACATAATGATTTTCAATTTATGTTGTTAATAATTAATTAAAACATTCTAATCCTTTGTAGAATTATTCTGGGTATAGGCCAATTAGCTATAAAGAATTGAGTTATGTCAAGGAATTTTATTTACAGTATGATAATTAATGAAGCTTAGCTAGGCAAATGAGTTTTTGTTCATGTTTTTAATTCCAAGCAACTTTTATGTATCAAAATGTGTTCTCATGAACTAACTGAAGGTCAAGACAAATGATAGGTTTTGTATCATTACTGTTCCAAGTTTTTCTTTGTAAAATGTATTAAATATTTCATCTATTATTATAATAATTTCATTTTCTGGAAGGTTACACCGTGTATAGCTACTGTGCAAATTAATTTATAAACTGAAGATGACATTTTTATATTCCTGACCAAATAAATTGGCAGCCATACTGGATTGCACTTGTTTTGCAGCTAAAGTTTTTTATACTTTCATCAAATAAATTTAATGGTTCCATACTGGATTGCACTTTTCTGTCCATTCATCCATTTGTCACACTTTTGTGTCTGGGCTATAACTTATAAACCATTGAACACAAAGAGGAGATTATAGACATAAATCAACCAGGGAAGTACTTCAGGGGGACATTAGGCAGGAGACAGGGAGTGCAAGAACTCCCATTTCTCTTGTCACTGTTCTCTTTAGCCAATCTTTTTCTGTTTCATTTACCCTGTGAGCAGTGCAGCATGATCTCAAACACATGAGTGTTTGAAGTGTCTTGAAGTTCAGGGTGAACAATTTGAACACCTATAATAGGATGTTGAAAATTAAAGTTGTATTACTCTTTCCCCCTCCCCGCGGGCGGTTTTCTGGGGTGGATCGCCCGCGGGCTCCTGCCTACATGTGGCGAGGGGGGTCAGCCGCGGCTGGGGGCCCTGCCGGGTCCCCGCCCGGTTGCGAAGTGGACTTTTAGCATACCCTGCTATCCTACAGCCCCCTCTTTCCTGTCTTCCCCTCTTTACCCTCTTCCTTGCCCCCTCTGTTTTTTCTGCTTTCTCTGTTCACTTCGCGCGCCCCGTGGGCTGCCGGGGCTGGTCGCTGGGGGTCTCGCCCCCATGGCCGGGGCCGGACTAAGTTGGCTGGTAGGGTGCCCAGGCCTGGGACCCTGGGGGGCCTTGGTCTTTGCTGCCGGCGGGGGAGAACTCTCGACGCTGCAAGGGCCCCTTTTGAAACGGGGGTACCCGCATGGGACGAGGCACCCACCCCCCGCCGGCGTGCGCTTGGTCCCCTTGGGCCCCGGGTAATCGGTTCCCCGCGGCCCCGGGCGCGAAACTACAATAAAAAATTTCTATGGAAACACTTACAACTCTAATGGACCTCGTTGACGACCCGGCTTGTGCATCTGACCTCCCTCTGACTACCTCTTTGGACCGTGGGTCTGGTAAGGGCAGTCGGCAGCCCTCGCCCACCCCGTCTGCTCTTCTTGCCGACGCCTCCTCTCCCTCTCTTCCCCAGGCTCGTGGCGCCGCTGCCCGACCCCCGCCAGTAGCGGATGGACCTGCAGTGGACCCCCCGACCCCTGGATCCCCCCATATTCCACGTCCCGATAGGGACCCACCTGCTTTTTCGCCCTCAGGTGGGAGGCCCGCGGCCCCGGTCGCCTCCCACTCCGGTCGGGCCTCATCGCCCCCGGCCCCCTCGGCCCCTGGGGGACGTGGGACCCGACGTCGCCGTCCGCCTTTCTCGTCTTCTCGCCCCCTCGAAGTTCCGGTGGTGTTTGGCCAGACGGCTTCACTCGGCCTTAGGACGATGGACAAGTTCCTCGTCCTCCGCCCCTCCTCCTCCAAGCCCCTCCCCACTAACCACGAACGTCTCTTTCGAGCGATCCATGGGAAGACGGGGACGGCGCGTTTTGACCTTCGGCCTCAGAGGGATGGCTCCATTTTGATAAGGTCGCGTTCCTCTGCCGAAACCTCCTCTCTGCTCGCTATCCCCGATGTCCTGGGCTGCGGGATCACGGTGACTCCCCACCCCCGCCTCAATCAGTGCCAGGGCACAATTTACGCTGCTCGTCTTCTACCCATCCCGGTGGAAGACCTCCAGATTGACCTCGCCTCCCAGGGTGTTGTGAGGGTGTACCGCTTTCCCGACAGATCGCGGTCCCCAACTGCCCCTTCTCCTCGCCTGCTCCTCACTTTCGACTCACTGGTGCCCCCCGTTTCGGTATTCTGGGGCTTTGGTGAGAGACGAGCGTGCGAATTCTCAGTACGACCATACGTGCCAGATCCTACGCGCTGTTTTCAGTGTAATAGGTTTGGCCACGTGAGCAGCTCCTGCCGTCAGCCGGCCCCGTTGTGTGTCCGCTGCGGCGGCCCTCCCCACCCCTTGCCCTGTACTGCTCCGCCTTCCTGCACCAACTGCCATGGACCACACCCTGCTTCATCCCGCTTTGCCCGTCCTTCCTCTTTGAAAGGGAGGTTCGGGCCCTCTGTTCATCAGAGTTTCTCAGCGCTCGGGAGGCGCGGGAGCGGTTCCGTGGCGGCGAGGCCGGCGTGGTGCCTCGTACGCCGAGGCTCTCCGTTCCCGGACCCCGTCCTCACCGGCGGTTCCCAACGCGCCTCCACCCACCGTGTCCGCTACTCCCAGTCCATCCTCTGCCGCCCAGCGGACTCCTACCGCGGCTCCCCGTACTACCAGCGCGTCCCCACGTGCTCCCTCCGCGAACGCCGATGCTTCGTCGGCAACCCCCCCTGCCCCTTCTACGCCCTCTCCACCGGCGCCTTCGGCCACCCCCATTCCGGATCGTGACCCCCGTCACCCACGCGGGCCGCACGACGGAGGGATAGGGGCCGCAAGCGCCGCGCCAGTGGTGACCCCGAAAGGTTCGACGCCATAAGCCTCGCATCACCTTCCTCTCCTAAACACAAACGCCCCCTTCGCCCTACCGCCCCGGTGTCCTCACCGTCCCCACTGCGCAACCGTTATGCACGCTCCCCCCTGGGGTCCCCGTCGGCCCTCGTGGTGGGGGCTGAGATACACCCCTCTCCGGCCCGGTCGATGGACCCACTGGAGGGGGAACTCGCCCGCCTGGTCGGCGTGGGTGGGACGTGCACGCCCCCGCGTTTGACCCGCCCCATCTCTCTCCTCGACCTGCCAATGCCTCTGGGTGAGGTATTATTTTCCACTCCCCCTCGTAGTCCTGCCTCCCCCGCACCTCCGGTGAAGGGAGGGGCATTCTGGATACCTCTCACATCCCCTTCTCTGCATCGCTCTCCCCGGACGTCCGGGAGACTCCTCCTCTGGAGGACTTGCCGGCGTCTGGTTCCACATCGCCCCCTCGTCGGGGGGACCCTCGCCTTCGCCCTCGTTCGGCGTCCCTCACTGAACTCCGGGGCTTTCCGATTCCCTCTTTAATCTCGGGCCGCCCGATCGGCCCACCCACCCCATAATCATCCTTTACGCTGACCTTCCTACCCCTCCCTATACCTCGCTCCTGCAGTGGAACATCCGCGGGCTCCTGGTAGGCCTCGAGAGTCTCTCCTCTCTCCTGGCCTCCAGGTGTCCGGCGTGTTTCTGCCTTCAGGAGACGATTCTGGGATCCCGTTCCCTCCCTCGAGTGTCCGGTTACTGCGGGCTCCCTTCCCCGCCTCTCGATGGGGCGGGGAGGGGGGGCGCCGCGGTCTTCGTGCACCGCTCCGTCCCTTTCCGCCCCCTCCCGCTCCGTACAGTCCTGCAAGCTGTGGCCGTGCGCCTTTTCTTGGGGCGCCAGCTCACGGTCTGCTCTCTTTACCTCTCCCCTAACGTACGCCCTCCACCCGATTCTCTCCGTGACCTAATTCTCCAGCTTCCCCGCCCTTTTCTGATTCTCGGGGACTTCAACAGTCGGGACCCGGCCTGGGGGACGTTTGCTCCACCTTTCTCTCCGGGACCCTTCTCTCCCTTATGGACGAGCTCGAGTTCACCTTTCTGAACGATGGCTCCCCAACCTGCCTTCACTCGGCCCATGACAGTTTCACCTGTATCGACCTTTCCCTGGTTTCCCTCGAAATCGTGACGGAGTTCACATGGGAGGTCCTGCCGGATTCTTCCGGCAGTGACCATTTCCCAGTGTGTCTTACCCCGACCCGTCTCCTCCCCCACCTCTGTCCGCCCGCGCTGGCTGTTCGCCCGAGCAGACTGGGCCTCATACGCGAGGGGCACGGCGATCTCGCCATCAATTCCTGCCTTTCCCTCCGTCAATGAGGCCCTCGCCTTCCTCGAGAGTAAGATCCTCTCGGCTGCCGCCAGTTGCATCCCCCGTACCTCTGGCTCCCCCAGACCGCGAAGCGTCCCATGGTGGACCCCAGAGTGCTCCCATGCCGGCCGCGCTTCTACCGGACCCGCCAGCTGGAGCACAAGATAGAATTTCAGCGCCTGAAGGCAGTGGCCCGTCGGGTCCTGAAACTGGCCCGGCGTACCTCCTGGCGGAGTTACGTGTCCGGGATCTCCTCCTCGACTGCCCCCTTGACTGTTTGGCGCAAGGTGCGTAGCTTTGAGGGGACCCGTGTCCCCCCTCGACCCCCGGTGCTTCGGGTCGGGGACGACGAGTTCGTGTCCGATCCGGAGGCCGTCGCGAACGCACTCGCGGCGCACTTTGCAGCCATCTCCAGTTCCGATTCCCCCCACTCCCGCCGCGACCCACCGGAATTTCCACCTCATAGGAATAACCCCTATAATCACCTCTTCCACATGACAGAGCTTCGGGAGGCCCTCCGCCCCCGACGCTCCTCCGCCCCCGGCCCCGATAATATCCCCTATGACCTTTTACGGCATCTCCACCCTCTGCTCTCAGCTTTCTACTGGACCTCTATAACCGGATTTGGTTGGAGGGTTCATTTCCGGACCGATGGCGTGAGTCCATCGTCGTCCCCATCCCGAAGCCCGATAAAGACCCCTCACTCCCGTCGAACTATCGCCCCATTTCCCTAACATGCTGTGCCTGCAAGGTGATGGAGGCGATGGTCGCCTCGCGGCTGTCCTTTACCTTGGAGGCGAGTGACCAGTACCCTGCTACCCAGGCTGGTTTCCGGCGCTTCCGGTCTACCACCGACCCCCTCCTTCTCCTTAGCCATGACGTGCAGGAGGCTTTTCCCGGCGTCAATTTGTACTCGCCGTCTTTTTCGACCTCCAGAAGGCCTACGATACTACCCGGCGGAGCGCGGTCTTTGACTGCTTACGCTCCCTGGGTTTCGTAGGCTTTCTCCCTTCCTTTATTTATAACTTCTTGTCCGCCCGTTCTTTCCGCGTCCGCATCGGTTCTGCCCTCTCTGACCGCTTTCCGTTGGAGGAGGGTGTCCCTCAGGGTAGTGTCCTTAGCGTCTTGTGTTTCTCACTCGTGATGAACACAGTCGCTACGGTCCTGCCTACATCCGTTCGTAGCTCCCTCTATGCCGATGACCTGGCTATCTATTGCTCTGGCCGCCTCCCGTCTTTGGCTGAACGTCGGCTCCAGCTAGCCATCAATGCGGTGGTTCGCTGGGCGTCCTCGGTTGGCTATGCTTTCTCACCCTCTAAGTCTTCCAGTATGCTTTTCCGTCCTCGGCGCCTCCGTCTGTCGCATACCTTCGCTCTTACCCTTGCCGGCACTCCTCTTCCCCTCGTCCCATCCGTTAGATTCCTGGGTATGACCCTCGACGGATTTTCGGTTGGGTTCCACACCTTAGGCGGTTGCGGCAAACATCTCGCCGCACCCTCTCCCTTTGGGTCATCTGTCCCACACGACCTGGGGGGCGGACAGGCGTACTCTGCTGCGCCTGTACACCTCCCTGGTGCAATCCCGTGTCGACTACGGCTGTGTGGTCTACAGTTCCGCCTCCTCTCCGGCACTCCGTATGCTGGATCCTCTTCTCCACCGTGGCCTTCGCCTGGCGTCGGGTGCCTTCCGCTCGTCCCCTGTCGCTAGTCTTCAGGTGGACTGTGGACACCCCCCCCTGCCCCTTCGCCGGGCCTTCTCATGGCGAAGTGTTACCTTCGCATCTGCCGCTTCCCGAAGTCCCTACTCTTCTCCGCGATCTCCCAGGCGCTACCCCGGCCTGACACGTGGCATTTCGCTGCCTCTCTGGCCGAGATTTTCTCGTCTCTGGGGATCCCCCCCACCCTCTATTCTGCCGTTCTCCTTCGATCTGTCGCCCCCCTGGCGGACCACCCCTATCTGCCGTTGCCAGGCGCTCCGTGGCCTGCGTAAGGAGTCTCTTCCTGCCGTCCTCCGGTCTTCTTTTCTGGCCCATCTTCCCGTCCATTCGGACGACGTTCCCGTCTACACCGACGGCTCGCGCTCCCCTGCAGGTGTCGCGGCCGCCGTCTTCTCTCCGTCATTGTCACCTACCTCCCGGGGTATCCCCCTGCCGGTTCAGGCCTCCATCTTTTCCGCGGAGCTCTTGCCCTTCTGGAAGCCCTCCGTCTGGTATCGGGTTGTTCGCGGTCCTCCTGTACCATTTTTTCGGACTCGCTGAGCGCCCTTCAGGCGCTCGAGCGCTATGATTCCCCGGACCCCCTCGTACGCCTTATTCAACAGGAGTACCATGTCCTGCACACCATTCACCGGATCCGGGTCACCTTCTGCTGGGTTCCCGCCCATGTTGGTGTTTCCGGTAATGAGGCGGCGGACCGCTTAGCCCGGTCCGCCGCCTCGCTGCCTCCCCTCCCCCGCCCGTCCCCTTCTCAGACTATGTGCAGGTCTTTCGTTCCTTTTACGATCGCATGTGGCAACAGTCCTGGGACGATGCCACCGGAAATAAACTCTGGTCCATCCGCCCCCGTCTGTCATATTGGGTGTCCTCTTTCCACCGCTCCAGACACAAAGAGGTCGTCCTTGCGCGGCTTCGCATCGGCCATACGCGCCTCACGCACGGCTATCTTATGTTCCGGCAGGAGGCTCCTCGTTGCGCCTCCTGCCAGTCGCCCCTCACCGTCTCTCACATCCTTGTGGAATGCCCCACCCTGTCGTCAGTACGTCGTCGCGTTCCCGTTCCTTTCTGATTTCCCCCTCCCCGAACGTTTACGCCTTATGCTCGCTGAGAGCCCTCTCTTCTCGCTTGACCGTCTTTTCCTCTTCCTCTCCCAATCTCGCATCCTATCTGAGCTTTAGGTGGCTTCTCACCTGTAGTCCGCTGTTCTCCCTTTTCTAGTGCCTTTTCTCGTCTCCGTTTCTCTTTCTCGTATTCCGCCTTCGCCATGATATCCGCTACCATATAGCGGGAAATGGCGGTAAACGCCCCAATACAAAAAAAAAAAAAAAATTACTCTCTACATATTTCCAGTCTCCATACATATGAAAACACCTATATATAATATAGTCAACAGCCAAAATCATTCATTACCCATATTGACTGATTTCAGCTTTTGACTGTATATATATATATATATATATATATATATATAATTATATATATATATATATATCCCCCTCCCGCGGGAGGTCTTTCGGGGTGGATTCACCCGCGGGCTCCTGCCTCCATGTGGCAGAGGGGGGTCAGCGCGGCTGGGGGCCCTGCCGGGTCCCCCGCCGGTTGCGAAGTAGACTTTTAACATACCCTGCTATCCTACAGCCCCCTCTTTCCTGTCTTCCCCTCTTTCCCCTCTTCCTTGCCCCCTCTGTTTTTTTTCTGCTTTCTCTTTCACTTCGCGCGCCCTGTGGGCTGCCGGGGCTGGTCGCTGGGGGTCTCGCTCCCATGGCCGGGGCCGGACTAAGTTGGCTGGTAGGGTGCCCGGCCTGGGACCCTGGGGGGCCTTGGTCTTTGCTGCCGGCGGGGGAGAACTCTCGACGCTGCAAGGGCCCCTTTTGAAACGGGGGTACCTGCATGGACGAGGCACCCACCCCCCGCCGGCGTGCGCTTGGTCCCCTTGGGCCCCGGGTAATCGGTTCCCCGCGGCCCCGGGCGCGAAACACAATAAAATTTTTATGGAAACATTTGCAAATCTAATGGACCTCGTTGACGACCCGGCTTGTGCATACCTCCCTCTGACTACCTCTTTGGACCGTGGGTCTGGTAAGGGCAGTCGGCAGCCCTCGCCCACCCCGTCTGCTCTTCTTGCCGACACCTCTCCCTCTCTTCCCCAGGCTCGTGGCGCCGCTGCCCGACCCCCGCCAGTAGCGGATGGACCTGCAGTGGACCCCCCGACCCCTGGATCCCCCCATATTCCACGTCCCGATAGGGACCCACCTGCTTTTTCGCCCTCAGGTGGGAAGCCCGCGGCCCCGGTCGCCTCCCACTCCGTCGGGCCTCATCGCCCCCGGCCCCCTCGGCCCTGGGGGACGTGGGACCCGACGTCGCCGTCCGCCTTTCTCGTCTTCCCGCCCCCTCGAAGTTCCGGTGGTGTTTGGCCAGACGGCTTCACTCGGCCTTAGGACGATGGACAAGTTCCTCGTCCTCCGCCCCTCCTCCTCCAAGCCCCTCCCCACTAACCACGAACGCCTCTTTCGAGCGATCCATGGGAAGACGGGGACGGCGCGTTTTGACCTTCGGCCTCAGAGGGATGGCTCCATTTTGATAAGGTCGCGTTCCTCTGCCGAAACCTCCTCTCTGCTCGCTATCCCCGATGTCCTGGGCTGCGGGATCACGGTGACTCCCCACCCCCGCCTCAATCAGTGCCAGGGCACAATTACGCTGCTCGTCTTCTACCCATCCCGGTGGAGACCTCCAGATGACCTCGCCTCCCAGGGTGTGTGAGGGTATACCGTTTCCCGACAGATCGCGATCCCCATCCGCCCCTTCTCCTCGCCTTCTCCTTACTTTGACTCACTGGTGCCCCCGTTTCGGTATTCTGGGGCTTTGGTGAGAGACGAGCGTGCGAATTCTCAGTACGACCATACGTGCCAGATCCTACGCGCTGTTTTCAGTGCAATAGGTTTGGCCACGTGAGCAGTCCTGCCGTCAGCCGGCCCCGTTGTGTGTCCGCTGCGGCGGCCCTCCCCACCCCTTGCCCTGTACTGCTCCGCCTTCCTGCACCAACTGCATGGACCGCACCCTGCTTCATCCCGCTCTTGCCCGTCCTTCCTCTTTGAAGGGAGGTTCGGGCCCTCTGTTCATCAGAGTTTCTCAGCGCTCGGGAGGCGCGGGACCGGTTGCGTGGCGCGAGGCCCGGCGTGGTACCTCGTACGCCGAGGCTCTCCGTCCCTCCGCCGGACCCCGTCCTCACCGGCGGTTCCCACGCGCCTCCACCCACCGTGTCCGCTACTCCCTGTCCATCCTCTGCCGCCCAGCGGACTCCCGCGCGGCTCCCCGTACTACCAGCGCGTCCCCACGTGCTCCCTCCGCGAACGCCGATGCTTCGTCGGCAACCCCCCCTGCCCCTTCTACGCCCTCTCCACCGGCGCCTTCGGCCACCCCCATTCCGGACGTGACCCGCCGTCACCCATGCGGGCCGCACGACGGAGGGAAGGGCCGCAAGCGCCGCGCCATGTGACCCCGAAAGGTTCGAGCCATAGCCTCGCATCACCTTCCTCTCCCAACACAAACGCCCCCTTCGCCCTACCCCTGTCCTCACCGTCCCTGCGCAACCGTTATGCACGCTCCCCCCTGGGGTCCCCGACGGCCCTCGTGGTGGGGGCTGAGATACACCCTCTCCGGCGGTCGATGGACCCACTGGAGGGGGAACTCGCCCGCCTGGTCGGCGTGGGTGGGACGTGCACGCCCCCGGCGTGACCCGCCCCACTCTCTCCTCGACCTGCCATGCCTCTGGGTGAGGTATTTTTCCACTCCCCCTCGTAGTCCTGCCTCCCCTGCACCTCCGGTGAAGGGAGGGGCATTCTGGATACCCTCACATCCCCTTCTCTGCATCGCTCTCCCCCGGACGTCCGGGACTCCTCTTCAGGAGGACTTGCCGGCGTCTGGTTCCACATCGCCCCTCGTCGGGGTGACCCTCGCCTTCGCCCTCGTTCGGCGTCCCCCTGAACCCGGGGCTTTCCATCCCCTTTAATCTCGGCCCACCCACCCCATAACCATCCTTTCGCTGACTTTCCTACCCCTCCCTATACCTCGCTCCTGCAGTGGAACATCCGCGGGCTCCTGGTAGGCCTCGAGAGTCTCTTCTCTCCTGGCCTCCAGGTGTCCGGCGTGTTTCTGCCTTCAGGAGACGATTCTGGGCTCCCGTTCCCTCCCTCGAGTGTCCGGTACTGCGGGCTCCCTTCCCCCTCTCGATGGGGCGGGGGGGGGGCTCCGCGGTCTTCGTGCACCGCTCCGTCCCTTTCCGCCCCCTCCCGCTCCGTACAGTCCTGCAAGCTGTGGCCGTGCGCCTTTCTTGGGCGCCAGCTCACGGTCTGCTCTCTTTACCTCTCCCCTAACGTACGCCCTCCACCCGATTCTCTCCGTGACCTAATTCTCAGCTTCCCCGCCCTTTCTGATTCTCGGGGACTTCAACAGTCGGGACCCGGCCTGGGGGGACGTTTGCTCCACCTTTCTCTCCGGGACCCTTCTCTCCCTTATGGACGAGCTCGAGTTCACCTTTCTGAACGATGGCTCCCCAACCTGCCTTCACTCGGCCCATGACAGTTTCACCTGTATCGACTTTCCCTGGTTTCCCTCGAATCGTGACGGAGTTCACCTGGGAGGTCCTGCCGGATTCTTCCGGCAGTGACCATTTCCCAGTGTGTCTTACCCCGACCCGTCTCCTCCCCCCCACCTCTGTCCGCCCGCGCTGGCTGTTCGCCCGAGCGACTGGGCCTCATACGCGAGGGGCACGGCGATCTCGCCATCATTCCTGCCTTTCCCTCCGTCAGTGAGGCCCTCGCCTTCCTCGAGAGTAAGATCCTCTCGGCTGCCGCCAGTTGCATCCCCCGTACCTCTGGCTCCCCCAGGCCGCGAAGCGTCCCATGGTGGACCCCAGAGTGCTCCCATGCCGTTCAGGAGCGGCGCCGTGCCGGCCGCCGCTTCTACCGGACCCGCCAGCTGGAGCACAAGATGTTTCAGCGCCTGAAGGCAGTGGCCCGTCGGGTCCTGAAACTGGCCCGGCGTACCTCCTGGCGGAGTTACGTGTCCGGGATCTCCTCCTCGACTGCCCCCTCGACTGTTTGGCGCAAGGTGCGTAGCTTTGAGGGGACCCGTGTCCCCCCTCGACCCCCGGTGCTTCGGGTCGGGGACGACGAGTTCGTGTCCGATCCGGAGGCCGTCGCGAACGCACTCGCGGCGCACTTCGCAGCCATCTCGTTCCGATTCCCCCCACCCCGCCGCGACCCACCGGAATTTCCACCTCATAGGGATGACCCCTATAATCACCTCTTCCACATGACAGAGCTTCGGGAGGCCCTCCGCCCCCGACGCTCCTCCGCCCCCGGCCCCGATAATATCCCCTATGACTTGTTACGGCACCTCCACCCCTCTGCTCTCAGCTTTCTACTGGACCTCTATAACCGGATTTGGTTGGAGGGTTCATTTCCGGACCGGTGGCGTGAGTCCATCGTCGTCCCCATCCCGAAGCCCGATAAAGACCCCTCACTCCCGTCGAACTATCGCCCCATTTCCCTAACATGCTGTGCCTGCAAGGTGATGGAGGCGATGGTCGCCTCGCGGCTGTCCTTTACCTTGGAGGCGAGTGACCAGTACCCTGCTACCCAGGCTGGTTTCCGGCGCTTCCGGTCTACCACCGACCCCCTCCTTCTCCTTAGCCATGACGTGCAGGAGGCTTTCTCCCGGCGTCAATTTGTACTCGCCGTCTTTTTCGACCTCCAGAAGGCCTACGATACTACCCGGCGAGCGCGGTCTTCGACTGCTTACGCTCCCTGGGTTTCGTAGGCTTTCTCCCTTCCTTTATTTATAACTTCTTGTCCGCCCGTTCTTTCCGCGTCCGCATCGGTTCTACCCTCTCTGACCGCTTTCCGTTGGAGGAGGGTGTCCCTCAGGGTAGTGTCCTTAGCGTCTTGTGTTTCTCACTCGTGATGAACACAGTCGCTACGGTCCTGCCTACATCCGTTCGTAGCTCCCTCTATGCCGATGACCTGGCTATCTATTGCTCTGGCCGCCTCCCGTCTTTGGCTGAACGTCGGCTCCAGCTAGCCATCAACGCGGTGGTTCGCTGGGCGTCCTCGGTTGGCTATGCTTTCTCACCCTCTAAGTCTTCCAGTATGCTTTTCCGTCCTCGGCGCCTCCGTCTGTCGCATACCTTCGCCCTTACCCTTGCCGGCACTCCTCTTCCCCTCGTCCCATCCGTTAGATTCCTGGGTATGACCCTCGACGGATTTTTCGGTTGGGTTCCACACCTTAGGCGGTTGCGGCAAACATCTCGCCGCACCCTCTCCCTTTTGGGTCATCTGTCCCACACGACCTGGGGGGCGGACAGGCGTACTCTGCTGCGCCTGTACACCTCCCTGGTGCAATCCCGTGTCGACTACGGCTGTGTGGTCTACAGCTCCGCCTCCTCTCCGGCACTCCGTATGCTGGATCCTCTTCTCCACCGTGGCCTTCGCCTGGCGTCGGGTGCCTTCCGCTCGTCCCCTGTCGCTAGTCTTCAGGTGGACTGTGGACACCCCCCCCTGCCCCTTCGCCGGGGCCTTCTCATGGCGAAGTGTTACCTTCGCATCTGCCGCCTTCCGATGTCCCTACTCTTCTCCGCGATCTCCCAGGCGCTACCCCGGCCTGACACGTGGCATTTCGCTGCCTCTCTGGCTGAGATTTTCTCGTCCCTGGGGATCCCCCCACCCTCTATTCTGCCGTTCTCCTTCGATCTGTCGCCCCCCTGGCGGACCACCCCTATCTGCCGTTGCCAGGCGCTCCGTGGCCTGCGTAAGGAGTCTCCTCCTGCCGTCCTCCGTCTTCTTTTCTGGCCCATCTTCCCGTCCATTCGGACGACGTTCCCGTCTACACCGACGGCTCGCGCTCCCCTGCAGGTGTCGCGGCCGCCGTCTTCTCTCCGTCATTGTCACCTACCTCCCGGGGTATCCCCCTGCCGGTTCAGGCCTCCATCTTTTCCGCGGAGCTCTTTGCCCTTCTGGAAGCCCTCCGTCTGGTATCGGGTTGTTCGCGGTCCTCCTGTACCATTTTTTCGGACTCGCTGAGCGCCCTTCAGGCGCTCGAGCGCTATGATTCCCCGGACCCCCTCGTACGCCTTATTCAACAGGAGTACCATGTCCTGCACACCGTTCACCGGATCCGGGTCACCTTCTGCTGGGTTCCTGCCCATGTTGGTGTTTCCGGTAATGAGGCGGCGGACCGCATAGCCCGGTCCGCCGCCTCGCTGCCTCCCCTCCCCCGCCCGCTCCCCTTCTCAGACTATGTGCAGGTCTTTCGTTCCTTTTATGACCGCATGTGGCAACAGTCCTGGGACGATGCCACCGGAAATAAACTCTGGTCCATCCGCCCCCGTCTGTCATATTGGGTGTCCTCTTTCCACCGCTCCAGACACAAAGAGGTCGTCCTTGCGCGGCTTCGCATCGGCCATACGCGCCTCACGCACGGCTATCTTATGTTCCGGCAGGAGGCTCCTCGTTGTGCCTCCTGCCAGTCGCCCCTCACCGTCTCTCACATCCTTGTGGAATGCCCCACCCTGTCGTCAGTACGTCGTCGCGCCTTCCCGTTCCTTACTGATTTCCCCCTCCCCGAACGTTTACGCCTTATGCTCGCTGAGAGCCCTCTCTTCTCGCTTGACTGTCTTTTCCTCTTCCTCTCCCAATCTCGCATCCTATCTGAGCTTTAGGTGACTTCTCACCTGTAGTCCGCTGTTCTCCCTTTTCTAGTGCCTTTTCTCCATCTCCGTTTCTCTTTCTCGTATTCCGCCTCGCCATGATATCCACTACCATATAGCGGGAAGTGGCGGTAAACGCCCCAATACAAAAAAAAATAAAAATATATATATATAAAAAAATTTATGATGTTAATTACCTTTTGTATATGAAATATACCCATGTGATGCTGTCTTGTGATCTTGTTTTAAATAAAAGAGGTCTTACTTACAAAAGTTTAAATATGCTAAAGCTTTATGTAATTAATCTTAACAAGCCTATGACTTTCAAACCACTCAACAGAAATGAATGAAACCTCATCCATATGGATGATCACCAGATGAAGAGTTATGAATAAGAATTAGGTTCCTACATCAAAAGTCAAGGTTGCAGGTAGAGGTCAAAGGTGAAATTTTATACATACATGGATCATCACAAGATGCTTATATCACAAGCAAGAATTTGATCATTGCATAGAAAGTCAGTCACAAATGGAGGTTAAAGGTCAAATGGAGGGTCTGTGCCTTAACTTTTGAACCACTTTACATAAATTGGTGAAACTTCACACATATAAGTCATTACAAGACTATGTATTTTGAGCATCTCTGGGTCCCTGCATTAAAGGTCAATGCCAAATATAGCTCAAAGGTCAAATGGAGGTCCACTCAACATAAATTGATGAAACCATTCACATATAGATGATCATAAGATAATGTGTTTTTAGCAAGATTCAGGTCCCTGTATCAAAAGTCATGGTCACAATTAGAGGTCAAAGATCAAGTGGAGGTCCAACTCATAACTTCTGAATTGCTCTGCATAAATTGATGAACCACACATATATGGATCATTACAATGCAGTGTGTTTTGAACAGGATTCAAGTCATTGCATTAAAGGTCAAGGTCACAAACAGACATGAAAGATCAAATGGATGGTCATGCCATAACTTTTGAACTGCTCTACATAAACTGATGAAATTTCTTACACACACAGTTCATCACAATAGGGTCATTGTATCAAAGGTCAATGTCAAATGGAAGTCCATGACATAACTTTGACTGCTATACATAAATTGATGAAACTTAACACACATGTGGATCATCACAAGATAATGTGTTGTGAACAGGACTCGGTTCTTGTATCAAAGGTCATGGTCATAAATAGAGGAGGGGACACTGATGTCATTCCAACATAGTTCTTGTTAGGAGTTAACTTTTCATACTATACAGAGATACAGGCTAACAAAGACCCTAAAATCCACTCTAGGCAAGCGCAGAATGAAGTAGCAGATCCCTAATATTTAATACTTGTTATAAGCTACTTATGGATTAAATTACACTATTCTCTCTTTTCTTAGATTGAAGATTTTATGATGTACAGTGAACCTGAAGAAGAGGAGGAGAATGAAGCATCTGAGGATGATGATTCATCTGATGGAGGAGGGTACATTGCCCTTGGTGGGTATCCACAACATCCTTCTCATTCAGCTTCTAATCAACCCCGAAAATCCTTTAATCAGGTCAGTATTTGTTTCTCACTACATAAATCATTGATTGGGCAAAATGGGGGTTTTACAGTTTTAAGTACTGTAGTGAACTAAGCCTAGTAGGTAATCTTACAATTTTTATCTTTCAGAAATATCTTCCAGTAAGTTACAACTTTGTGGATTATGTACTGAATAGGGACCAAGGGCTGTCTCGGCTAGAAAGTCAAAAAGTTAATATTGAATATGGAACTCGTCATTTGCTTACAACTGACATGTTCAAAGAAAGACCTATTTGTTTAAAGAGAGTAAATAAAGTAAGTTCATTGGTTAATATATATGTGTGTGTATATATATATATATATATATATATATATCCACACACACATGTATAGTTTAGGCATTAATGAAGGTGTGGATGAATATAAAGTTGATATGATGGCAAAAGTGAAATGCGAGCTCTTAATGAAAAGGTGAGTTAAATGCAAACCTCACTTTCACCAGACATTATTAGGATGAGTAGACTAAATGTAAATATTTAAAAATAATGTTTTTTAGTACCTGATAGATGGTAATGTAATGTGTAGTTCATTCCAGTTCATCATTATCCTCATAAATTTGTTAGTAAGGGATGGCAGGTAACAATGTTGGGTCATTTCACAGTGACGTTCGCAGCATATAAAAATTGAAAGAACATAATTATGTATTCTAGAACAAATGGTGGCAAAATGTACCTCAGAGTATACATCACAATACCTCATAGCAGTTTTGTTCAACCTCCCATACTTATGCTTTTTAGTTGAATGTATACTAAACAGTTCCAAATGTTGTGACCATCACTGTGGAATGATCCTGTTCACAAAGGAGAAGCGATTCTCTAATAGCAGCTACTAGCTATTATAAAATTAGAATTATGAAACACTGTTAATTCAGAAAGTGATAAATACCCAATAATTGTGAAAATTTTAGTTCCATAATTTTTTTGGATATACCAAAATTTCCTATAGTCCCAGAAAATTTCAAAATTGCAAAATTGAACTTGCCAACCCTCACCATACCTGATCATTTATTTACTCATCATATATCACAGTATACAGGGTGTTTGAAAACTTTCTGTACAAATTGTAATGGGGGATAGGCAACACCAAGACAAACCCTTTTCGTCTATAAGTGTGTGTCCGCTGACGTCACCATTCGGCGCGAGAGGGCGCCGCTGCAATTGGCTAAAAGGTGAAGTGGGCTAGACTCGCGCTTGCCGCGGGCATTCTTAAATCGGACGTAGTACGCGTAACATGGAGCGCTTCACGACTGCTGAGATGGCTGACATGCATATGGTGTATGGGGCTGTAGGCCTGTTCAAAAATCAACTTTTTCTTATTTTCATAGGTTTCTGTACATTTTCCCATGCTTTTTGACCTGAAAAAGCCGAAAATCACAACTATTTTGACCTAGGATGTTGGGAAGCATTGCCGCATGGAGCTTTAAATTTTCTGCCTTGAAATCGGCCAAAGCGCCAATTCCGGGGTCCCTTGAATTATGTTTTGCACTTTAACTTTTGATCTAAACAAGATAGAGCAACAAATTAGGTATCAAATGAAAGAGCATAAAATTAATAAATAATAATAATAATAATAATAATAATAAATAAATAATAATTAATAATAATAATAATAATAATAATTATCTATCATTTTTCAGGAAACAACAGAAACTCAATCAGAATCTAGAAAACCATCTACAAGTTACAACTTCACAATGGCATTAAGCAAGGAGCTGAGGGAGCTCCGTGGGCGCACAGTTGATATCTCAGAACCTCCACGTACTGTCCACAGGCAGGTGTCAACTGGGCCATCTACCAGATCTCTCAAACTTTCCTGGTTGGATACCCTTCAGCTTTTATCAGTGGTTCCCAGCTTCCCACCAACAGACAGGCGTTCCAGTATTTCCTTAATCTTCAGAATTTACCGGAAAATGCAGGAAGGCCCATGGTTCAAGACCTTGCATATGAAACAGTTGAATCTATCATCCCATTCTGGCAGATGGCTAGGATCAAGACAATGACCAAGTACAACGCAATGAAGCTCTTCATGAAACTACATGAGAAACATCGTGCTCTGGTGAAAAGCAAAGGAAGAGCAAGTAACCCTGGAGGAAAAAGAGGAGCATTTGTGCTGGAATTAGACAGCCTGTTCGATATAGGAGCTCCAGATGCAATCCAGGAAATACAGAACAACAGACTGTTATCCAGAGAGAAGAAAGATGAGGATATCAGGTTCTACGAAGACCAAAAGACTGAGAGGAAAGGTCATATGTCTGGTCATGACAAGATTTTTGAGACAAGATCCCTGCAGCAAGCAGCGAGGAATGAAAGACTGCAGCATAGACAAGAACAAGGTAAAACTAATTACTTTGAATGTTACAAAAAGTTTTAAGTTTTACTCCATTGCGATATTTAGCATGTACTTAACAATTACTGTCTTAACATGTTGTACTATTTTACAGCTGCAGCAGAACAAGAGGCAGTTGTTCATGTGGATGACATTACCTGGGGTGACTCAACTGACAACGACGCTAACACAGAGGACATGGATTACCATCAGCCTCGTCCTGGATGTTCTCACCATCAAGACACTGTGACTAGTGTGACTTTGACGTTTCCAAGGAAGGTCATGGAATGTGATGTCATCTGCAATACAGCTGATCGTCTTGGTTTATCAGACAATCAAGTTACTGCCATGGTTTCTGCCACCTTGAAAGCTGGAGGGGCTGATCTGGATAACTTCGTCATCTCAACCTCAACAACACGTCGCAACAGAATGCTGTCCAGGTATAATATCAGCCAGAGTCACATGTCCAAGTTTTGTGAAAACCCCCCACAGTACGCTGCCTTACACTGGGATGGAAAGCTGCTCAAAGATGTCTTGGGCAGTGAACCTGGAAGTACCTCAGAGACTTTAGCTGTGCTAGTGTCTGGTCCACCTTCATACACTGAAGGAAAGTTATTGGGAGTACCTGTCATCGACAATTCTTCTGGCACAGCTCAGGCTGAGGCTTCAATGGATTTACTGGAGACATGGGAACTTACGGATAATGTTACTGCCCTTGTTTTTGACACTACATCCAGTAACAGTGGAGTTCACAGAGGAGCTGCCAAACTGCTAGAGAAAATGCTGAACAAAAAGGTGTTTTATCTGGCCTGTCGACATCACATCCTGGAAATCCTAGTAGGAGCAGTTTGGGAGAAGCTGTTTGGGAAGGTGAAGGGGCCAGATAATCCCTGGTTTGAGCATCTGAAGGATGTTTGGACGGACTTGTCCAAGGAAAACCCAAAGATGCTGGCTATCAACAGCAAATGGCTGAAGGAAAAGAAGAAGAACAGTGAAGAAATACTCCAAGACATTCTAACAGCAGAAAGGCTTCCAAGAGCCGACTACAGGGAAATGGCTGAACTGACAGTCATTGTTCTTGGAGGAACGCCTCCTCGAGGTATTCACTGGAGTCGACCAGGCGCCATTCATCAGGCCAGATGGATGGCCAGAAACCTGTACTCCATGAAAATGCTGATGTTTGCAGATCAACTTGAGTACGACGAAGACACTGTATCAAAGCTGGAAAGAAAGACTCAACACCTTCCTTGCGCTGTTCTACACTCCTGTATGGATGATGTCAATGTCTGCTGCAGATGCTTCCGTGAATGATCTAAGTCTAATCCAGGACATGTTGAAGTACAAGAAAACTGACCAAGAGCTTGCTGATGCAGTACTTAATAAGATGGAAAACCACAAATGGTACCTGACGCAGGAAGTCGTGCCATTTGCCCTGTTCAGCAGTAGATTGAGTGACACATTGAAGCACGACATTGCTGCCCAGTTACATGCCACTGAGAAGCCAGACAGCTTCAGAACAGGAAAGCCTCTATTCCAGAGAGTCACAGCTAAGACCACCCTGGTTGATCTCATTGGCCCAGAATCACATTTCCTGCTGGACACACTGAACATTGGATCCGAGTGGCTTCTGGAACCTGTCACGTCTTGGCCACAGAATGAGGACTACAGAAAAGCGTTGGACTATGTTAAGAATCTGAAAGCGGTGAATGACATTGCTGAACGTGGTGTCAAGATGATGAGCGACTTTGCAAATGTCATAACAACAGATGCCAAGCAAAGGGACTATCTCCTTCAAGCTGTGGAGTTCAACAGACGCCGCTTTGACAGCTTCAAGAAACAAACTCTCAACAACTGACTGTGTAAATGTCATTATGAAATTAATCATCATGTAATGCTTTCACTTCTTGATCGATTAGACTTGTGACAAAATGTTAATCTCAAATTTGTGTCATGAATAAGGCGCCTTGTCTGCCTTGAGTGTGAGAAAACGAATTTTGTGATATTTCTGAAATCTTTGTATGTACCAATGTGCCATTTCTTGTTCCAAGACTATCATAATTGTATAAGTTAGAAAGAGGATTAAAAACACTTTAATTTGGTGCCTATTTTGTTGCTCTATCTTGTTTAGATAAAAAGTTATAGTGCAAAACATGATTCAAGGTACCCCGGAACTGGTGCTTTTGGCCGATTTCAAGGCAGAAAACTTAAAGCTCCATGCGGCAATGCTTCCTAACAACCTAGGTCAAAATAGTTGTGATTTTCGCCCTTTTCAGGTCAAAAAGCATGGGAAAAAGTACAGAAACCTATGAAAATAAGAAAAAGTTGATTTTTGAACAGGGCTAAATTGGGGCTGCCAATGGAAACGGAAGAGCTGCTGTGAGGTTGTACCGACAGCGCTTCCCAAACAGACGTGTGCCAAACCACCAAACGTTTGCGCATTTGCATCGGCGACTGCGAGAAACGAACATTCCATGCAAACATGCATGACACTGGTCGGGAGAGAAACGTGCGCACTCCTGACATAGAAGAAGAAATCCTACGGCGATTTGAGGACAATCCAAGCGCAAGCACACGAGGTGTTGCACGTATCCTCGGTGTGAACCACGACCTGGTCTGGAGAGTGTTGCACGAGCAGCAGTTACATCCGTTTCATCGTCAGAGAGTTCAGGCATTACAAACCCGTGTAGCATGTGGATTTGCGTGCGCCCACACGTGAGAATTGTGCATGTTAAACACACCCTCACGTGTGAAACAGGCCTCATCTGAGAACAGCACATAAGCCGGAAAATTAGGCTGCACCGCTGTCTGCTGCAGAAACCAGCGTGCGAATTCCACACGAAGAGGGTAATCCCGAGGTTGTAATGCCTGGACTCTCTGACGATGAAACGGATGTAACTGCTGCTCGTGCAACACACTCCAGACCAGATCGTGGTTCACACCGAGGATACGTGCAACACCTCGCGTGCTTGCGCTTGGATTGTCCTCAAATCGCCGTAGGATTTCTTCTTCCATGTCAGGAGTGCGCACGTTTCTCTCCCGACCAGTGTCATGCATGTTTGCATGGAATGTTCCAGTTTCTCGCAGTCGCCGATGCAAATGCGCAAACGTTTGGTGGTTTGGCACACGTCTGTTTGGGAAGCGCTGTCGGTACAACCTCACAGCAGCTCTTCCGTTTCCATTGGCAGCCCCATACACCATATGCATGTCAGCCATCTCAGCAGTCGTGAAGCGCCCCATGTTACGCGTACTATGTCCGATTTAAGAATGCCCGCGGCAAGCGCGAGTCTAGCCCACTTCACCTTTTAGCCAATTGCAGCGGCGCCCTCTCGCGCCGAATGGTGACGTCAGCGGACATACACTTATAGACGAAAAGGGTTTGTCTTGGTGTTGCCTATCCCCCATTACAATTTGTACAGAAAGTTTTCAAACACCCTGTATATTCATTAAGAAACTGTAATGATTAGTAATTCAATTTTGAATCCTGTTAAAATTATAACACTCTGAAAGTATGTTTTCATGGTTGAATGACTTTAATATATATTTTTTTGAGTTCGCAGTTTATTGATTTGATGTTTCATCAAAAGTATAGCATTCGAATGTTAATGCACCACTTCGTTCTATTCATTGATTTGATGTTTCATCAAAAGTATAGCATTCGAATGTTAATGCACCACTTCGTTCTATTCATTGATTATAATAATAATAATATTAATTAATGATAATAATGCAGAACTTCAACATTTATTATTAAAAATCCAAAGAGGATTGTTAGAGATAAGTATAATATAGTTTTTATGGTGTAAGACCTTGGAAATTTTCCATGCATTTTCAGTCACAGGATGATGTATGTGTGAAAAGATAGTTCGTTCTTATTTTGCATTTATGAAAAGGCTTTAAGATGTAGACTTCCTGGACTGGAATTAAAATGGCAGTTTTTAACATCTTACTTTGAGTGTCATTAGGCAATTTCTTTATTTAGGAACCTTCAACATTTAAAACGACTATAAGGTTAGTCATTCTCATGTTTTCCTATTTACTTTTTTATTACATAAAAATTATTTAAAAAATATGAATTTTAATAACTCTATATAAGTGTAGTTAATATTTCACAGGTATTTTGTTCCCAATGGTTAAGTGACCATCAAATCGTTATGGGTACTAGATGCAATAAACTTATGGTTACGATATCAATAACCACAATATCGATGTCATTCCATCTTTGGTTGGCTCTGATGAGCCAGTAAGAAACCCAGACCATCAGAGTGGAATTCACGCAGTCGAAATTAACCCTTCCAGAACACTATTGGCGACCGGAGCTCAGAACTCTAGAGACATTGCAGTGTATAAACTTCCAACTTTGGACCCAGTTTGTGTGGGCGAAAAACTCATTCGGAATGGGTGCTGGACTTGTGTTGGTTAGACAATGAGCTCCTCGTGTCAGGTTCAACAGATGGCAAGTTGGCTCTGTGGAAAATAGAAGAAAAAAATGGAAGCAGAGGATGATGAAAGTTTGCCAAATTACTCTCATATAAGGCGGTTAAAGTGAAAAAAATGCTTCGGGCTGATAAGTAAGAGCTTTAATCTTTAATCCAAACCTGAGTGAAATAGTTGCATTATCAATGAATGCGTACGTTCATGTATGGGATTCAAATAGTTTTTGGCAAAAAATGTCTCGGAAATTACCTCATGCGATGGATAATGCATGTTTAACTAAAAGAGAAGATTGCTCTCTCTATGCAATTGGATCCAAATCTCATTTCACTCTACTTGATCCAAGAACTCTGCATCATGTTAAGAAAGTGAGTTTAATTTATAAGATTCAGTAAAGAGTTGTAGGTTATATATATATATATATGGTGGGACACAGGCTGGTGGCGCAAAAGTCGAGAACCATAGGCACATTTTATTAAATTATAATAAATGGGTGGCCTTCATTTGCACTCAATGCGTCAGTAAATGTCTCCATGATTTTGGCACACTCGGATGTGATTTTATCCTTTAGAGAACCTATGGTTCTGGGTCGATCAGCATAGCCTACCGACTTGAGATGGCCCCACAAGAAACAGTCAAGAGAAGAGGCGTGAGGTCTAAAGACTAAGGTGGCCATTCGACAGGCCCTCGCCGTCCGATCCACTTGCTTGGGGATGTTTCATCTAAAGAGCTCCGGACGATGGTTGCGAAATGTGGCGGTGCACCATCCTGCTGAAACGCCCGTTCTGCCAATGGAATGTTGTCCAGTATGGGCATTAGAAATGTTTGCAGCATATGCAGATGTTTCACCCGTTACATTGCCGTCGAAAAAGTACGGACCAATTAGCCGATCCCTCCAGAGTGCAGCCCACATATGTCCTTCCTCCATCCAGTGGGGTTTCTTATTGGCCCAATAGCGTGCATTATGCCTATTGACATGACTGCTGAGGTGAAATATCGTTTCGTCGCTGAACATAATCCTTCGTTGAAGCTGTCGATGTTGTAGAAACCACTGGCAGAACTCTACACGACCGTCTGTGTCGTCACCCTGCAGTTCCTGAACGAGTTGGACTTTGTAGGGGTGGAAACGATTTGTCGTAAGAATTCGTTGAATGGATGTTCTGGAGACACCCGTTTCCTGGGATAACTTGCTTTAGGATTTACGTGGGCTGTTTTTCGAGGTGATTGAGTACCGTTAGTGATGTTGCTGCATCGGTTGAACTTTTTGGCCGGACACTACGCGGCTGATCATGAACACTTCCCGTTTCTTTGAAGCGAGTGAACAGTTTTCCAACTGATGCCTGAATAACTGGCGCCTCTCAGGGTGTTTGTCATTAAAACCAGTGTTACCACGCCTTGCACACATTAAAACTATCTCGACCCGTTCATCTACAGTATTGTCAATTTCTGTGCCATAGGTTCAATAACAAATCTGAAAAGAATAAAACACCCATTAAAACACAAATTATTAAAATGTGCGTATGGTTCCTGACTTTTGCGCCGCCCTATATATATATATATATATATATATATACGAGGGTAATTCAATAAGTATCTGCACTTCTTATTATCACATCACTTCTCAACATAGTCTCCCTGCTTCTCAATACACTTAATCCAGCGATCTACAAGCTTCCTAATGCCATCACAAAAGAATGTTTTTGGCTGTGTGCGTAGCCAGTCATGCACCGCCTCCTTCAGGTCATCATCGCCTTGGAATCGCTGTCCTTTCGAAGCGCCTTTTAGTGGTCCAAACAGGTAAAAATCCGAAGGTGCCAGGTGTGGACTGTAGGCTGGATGGTCGAGAACTTCAAATTTAAGTTCTTGAATGCATTTTCTAGTCTATGCAGCGGTATGAGGGCGCGCATTGTCGTGCAATGGAAGCATCCAACATCTCCCGTTGCAAGGAAGTTCAAAGCGCAGCCGTCAGCAGGTAAAGTTATGCTAACACTGTTTTGGGATACACGAGGCCCTATCCTTGAGCATTATCTAGAGCGTGGAACTACAGTAACAAGTGCATCGTATTCTGATATGCTTCGGAATTAGTTAAAGCAAGCAATTCGTACAAAACGGAGAGGGAAATTGTCGGAAGGTGTTATTCTGTTACACGACAATGCGCGCCTTCATACCGCTGCACAGACTAGAAAATGCCTTCAAGAACTTAAATTTGAAGTTCTCGACCATCCAGCCTACAGTCCAGACCTGACACCTTCGGATTTTTACCTGTTTAGACCACTAAAAGACGCTTTGAGAGGTCAGCGATTCCAAGGCGATGATTAACTGAAGGAGGCGGTGCATGACTGGCTACGCACACAGCCAAAAACATTCTTTTGTGATGGCATTAGGAAGCTTGTAGATCGCTGGATTAAGTGTATTGAGAAACAGGGAGACTATGTTGAGAAGTGATGTGTTTATAATCTATCAGATGTGAAAATAAAAAGTGCGGATACCTATTGAATTACCCTCGTGTGTGTCTATATATATATATATATATTAGGGTGACACTTATTTTCGAAAGTTTGAATTTTTATCGGGACGGGCGCGTTTCTGGTTCCATTTTGTCAAAAAATATCGTGTGTAAAATATTTTTGAAATAAAACAATATTTAGAACTGCCTCAATACGGTCAAAGTTTGTATATTTTCTCGAAAAGTAGAAATTTTAGATCATGATGTTCTATGCCTCTAGCAAATAAAATATCACTTCTAGTTTGTTCAAGCTACTAATCTTGACCTAAAACATATAACTGGACTTCATACTTTCAACTCTAGGTCCCCCTCAACTCGAGTATTAGCCCCTCAAGGGGGGGGGGGGTATCATGGGCGCCCATCTCCCTCTCATTGTTGCCTACTTTGCAGAGGTCACGGTGGACTTGCGGGCGGTTGGGAAGTCACAGCGGTGCTTCTCGACCACTTGTAAGAGGAACTGCCTTTGGTCTTCACTCTTGGTAAGGGCCAGGTTGAAAGACTGCATCAACGCCACCCCGCGCTCCGCGAAGTCATTGACAACTTGAAGGGCCTGGACTCGGCGGGATGCGGCGATGAAGGCTGGGTCCGTCCGCCACTCCTCCGGATCCTTGAGCAGGAAGCGGTGCTGATGTCCAGAACCTTGAAGAACTCCTTTGATGTAGTCGTTGTGAACTTGGCCAATGTATTGTTGGCGATTGAGGCGGTGGACAGGTCCACATTGATACGCCGCGGGGGATCCTCCGATCCTTCCTCTTCTTCCATCGCTTTAATCATCTCCCGCTTGTCGCCAAGTCGATACCCTCGTCGAAGATGGCCAGGGTGACGAGGCGCTCGCTCAAGTACCATAGGTGCCTGACGAAGACTGTCGCCGTCGCCTTGGCCACCGCTGAGTCCGGATAATAGACGAGGGCCTTGAGCAGCGCGAGGTCCGCGGCTGGGGCCGTTGCCGGGAGCGGCGCTTTGTACCAGGCCGTCACGTAGATGGACACGGCGAAGATGGTGAATCGCCGGATTCCAGCCGCTTCGCCTGACGACATCTGAAACTGTTCCCGGAACAGGAACAGTTTGATGGCATAGATGACTCTTGCCATCCAGCGCGCGCGATGGAAGGCGCCGGGACGAGCGAACCGGGCACCCCGCTTGTTCGGACCGCCCAGCACAATTACAGAGAGCTCCAGAAGTTCCCTGTAGTCATCACGTGGATGTTGACCGTCGAGGAGGCGGCTGAATTCGATCAGCAGGTCGTCGCGGGCGTCCTTCAGGTGCTGCGGCATGGTTCCATCCTCGAAGGGCTTCGCTTTGGTTTGATCGATGAAGTCCTACTGGGCGGCGAATCGTTTGAACAGGAGGATGTCAGGACCAGTAGAGGGACCGAGGCACGCCGTGAATGCCTTCTCGCACACCAGTTCGTGGATGTGGTGGCGGCAAGCCAAATGAAGCACTGTCTTCTCGAGTTTCTGCTCAATGATATAGCAAGCTCCTCCTGAGAGTCCTGTGTTTGAGGCGGTGGTGTCAAAAGAGAGGGCACAGATCCGTCCCTTGATGTCCCAATCCTCGAGGGCAGAGAGGACGGCTTCCGCCATGGCGCGGCCGGTGCCGTCGGGAGGCTGGGCACAGCCAGAAGCTTGTCGACGTTCTCCCCAGACACCAGAACTGGAAGGCGATCTTCAGCAGGGCCTCCGTCAGCCGCTGGTACGATTTTCCCGTCCCAGTGAACGGTCAGCGGCACAGTAGGATGGAAGGCTGCCTTCATTTCCGCTGCTGCCATAGCACGGAACTTTGCTCGGTCGCGGCGGGAGGATTCGCGGTTCAAGACCAGCTCCTCAGGGTCGTGGCCCAAGCTCCTCGCAGCCGCCGACAGCAAAAAAACACCTTCTCGGTCGGTAAGTTTCGTCCGATCCATCGCTGCGGAGAGATCAGGGGTGATCATCTTTTTCGACGCGCGGAATCGCTTGGGTGGTAAAGGGGTCGTAGATGCTTCTGCATTCGACGTGGACGGGCCCGGGAGAGAGAGCTCTTCCTCTTCTTCTCGGCGACGACGCCGTGTCGGTGACCGAGTCGGGCTGCTTGCACCTGAGCTGGAGCTCGATGCCAGTTCGACGAGTTCTTCTCGGCTCTCTCTGTTCGCCCTTTCATCATCTTGCCGGCGGCTCCTTTCCGCTTCCTGTCTCCTCGCACGCTCCTCCTCAGTGTGCAGCGTCATGTCACGTGTGGAGGAGATGCGACCGCGCCGCACCTCGGCCCTTTGTCCCGTCAGGAACTCCCTGTCCTCTTCGATTGTGATCATCGACATCGCCTGTTCGTGTGCGATGTCGAAGAGGCGGTCAAGAGATGAGAGGAACTCGGCCTCGTTCCTGATTTGGGTCACAGTGCGCCGTTTCGAGTTCTTGTTCAGAGCCCGCCACTTCTCGTACATTCGGAGAACCTTGTCCCTTGCGCGTTGGTCTTTCTGCGTAGGAATACGGGACCGCTCCCAGAATTCCTTGACTGCGGTCACTGTCTCAGCGGCTGCTTCCTTGATCGGCTTCTTGACGTCAAGGTGAAGGTGGAAAAAGTACTGAAGCGCCTGCTTTCCCGTAGGCAGCATGCTTCCTGTGATGCTGTGGTCCACGGTCCCCAGGAGATAGACTGCTGTTTTAGATCTTGTTGCCGAAGCCATCACGTCGTTTCAGAACTCACTGAAAAAGAGAATGAAACACTGTTAGTGTTGGCAAAACTCGTCCCAACCCATTTTCTACTTAGAATAACATGTTCTTTCGCCTGTATCAATATTTGGATAAACTCGTGTTACACCCTGTATAATACCTCATTTTAGTCTTCTGTACACCAGTGCGGAAGACTAAACCAACGACTCTGACCGTCCGTCTGTCTGTCTGTTATCATTTTTCAACTCAGAAACTACAGCAGCTATCGAAACGAAAACTGACATGATAACAGAACGCCATGAGTACTTTTCGACAAAAAGTATAAACTTTGACCTCGTTGAGGCAGTTCTAATTATTATTTTATTTCAAAAATATTTTACACACAATGTTTTTAGACGGAATGACACCAGAAATGCGCCCGTCCTGATAGAAATTCCCAAAAAATGAAAAACACCCCAAATAAGTGGCACCCTAATATATATATATATATATATTAAACGAAAAATTTTCTTGTTTGAGATAGGTTTGTTTGTTATATGTATTTAAATATTGATACTAAACTGTTAAATTATTTAATTTTTAAACTTATTTCAAGGTGAACGCACGAGTATCTGGCTGCAGTGTACGGTCAATTAGTTTTCATAAAGATATTCTTACAATAGGCACAGGGATTGGAGTAATAATGGTTTATGACATGCGTGCAGGGAAGTATATGGAATCTACAAAGAATAGGTAAGTTAAACTGGTTAAGAACTGGTTAAGTTGTGTGTAAGCATTTGGCGACAGTTTTTCATAAATTCTGATTGCATGCGGCATTTAGAAATTAGTCAGCACCCCACTTGAGGAGATATATACAGGGGTTGGACTCCCTTTTGCAGACACAACTGCTACAATACTGCGCTGAATTAACTGATACAGATTTTGTACATTGATTAGAAGTATTTTAGAGCATCTTTTGGCTTGATCAGTTAGGGCGCCGTCCGGCAGTCTGAGACTACGGAGTCGTGGGTTCGAACCCCAGTGCTGCCCAAGTCTACACCATTCGTCCAGCAGAATGACTTCGAGTTCCTTGAGGGACATCGGCGGTGGAAATATGCTCTTTAACCTATTCTCGAGGATTGATTACATAAGGTCTGAATCTGGTGATTGAGCAGGCCAGGGAAGATGTTTTATTTCAGTTTCATGTTTGGTAAGCTATAATCTTTTCATCTGCGTGTATCGGTGCATATATATTAAAGTTCTGTTTGTCTTGGAATATTGCACTTCCTTCAGCAAATAAAACTTATACCATAGGATACAACTGGTCACCAAGGATAGCTTCATAGTCATTATACTTTGTAATGTAATCAATAGACCTAAAAAATTTCATGAGGTTGCTCCATACTCGATCAATGGTAGAAGTCCGAGTTGTAGGCGTCCTGCAGCTTTCTCCATAAGTAAACTTGACCATTTGCTGGAAATATGATGAAGGAAGATTCATCCGACTTTTTTCTTCTGTTCCATACCCGACTTTCTTTCGGAATAATGCATTTGATTGTTATCAGGGGTTTGCTTATTGCAGTTCTTGCATGAAATTGCACTTTATGCAATTCACGTTGGGTTGTTTTGACGAAAATTTGTCGAATTAGATGTGTATTTAGTTCTGCACAAACTTTTGTTTCTGTTGTTGAGGGAGTTTTAGTCACAATCTTGACAACACACGTTTGCCCAGATTGCCCAGTTTACATTTTCGACCATTGTAGATGTTTTGCCTTCTCTTTCCCACGCACTCATTATTGTAGATACTGTTTCTCTAGATATCTTGGAAGCTTTGATGTTTCTTTCACAGAACACCCAACTAACCAGGCACCAACAATTTGTCCGCCTTCAGAATCAGACAGGTCTCATCATTAGTAGTATCTCAAAAAATCTGCAAAACATAACGGACCATTAAGTTTCTAAAGATTTTTACTATATTCGTTATAACATTAAAATATGTAATCGTACATTGGTGGTAATCCCCCCAAAAGCACATTCAAAGAGTGGCAACATTATCATATGGTGGTTCCATTATTTTGTCCAAACCCAATAGGGCCTATATATATTAAAAGTTCCGTTAGCTTCAATCTTATTTTTATAGCTGTTATTTTTGTTAAGTCACTTTGTTCCTGGTAGGATAGAATAGTATGCTACGTTGGTATAGTCAGTCATGTGGAGAAAATGAATAATGGTAGAATTGTGAAAAAGAAAAAACGTATTGACTGCGTAGGTTTAAGAAGTAGAGTAAAACCAAAAACATAGATTTATGTATGTAAATAGGGACCCTGATCTCTCCTGACGTACCATTCCAGGCACTGGTCGAATTGTAAAATTTTAACAAGGGGGGTGGTGGTGAGGGTGGGTAGGGTAGTTAACAAGGGGGATGCCATCCCTCTTACCCCCCATTCTTATTTTATACATTTTATATAATTATATTAATATTTTTTTATTATAATAGTAATATTAGATATTTTAGAATAAAAATATCAGTAACTTGAAACTATTCGGCTATTCAGACTCCAACTGCTGTATTAAGTCGGATTAGCGAGGAATCCACAAGGAAAATAATTCATTCATTTCACGTGTTTAATTGTGAAATTCATCATATATATATATATATATATATATATATATATATAATATATATATATATATATATATATATATATATATATATATATATATATATATATATATATATAAGCACACCGGACAAAAAATGTCACCCCTCTCAGAATGTACCTAATAACGTGTGACGGCGCCTCTGGCCTTGATAACCGCACGAATCCGGCGAGGCAGAGACTCTACGAGGTTGTGCATGTACTGAACATCGATTTGCTGCCACTCGTTCATCAGCCAGTCCCGAAGTTCCGCCAGAGTCCTGCGCTTCACTTTCTGTTTCCAGCCTGAACAACACCTTCGACGCATTCAGGATTAAAGGCTTCATTGGACCTGCGATGTACTCGTCGCCTCCCATCATTGGAGAACAAACAAAAACGGGACTCATCGGACCAAATTACACGTTTCCAATCTGCCGCAGTCCAGTTTTTGTGCCTCTGAGCCCATTTATAACGTGCCAATTTGTGACTTGCTGTTAACAGCGGCCTCTTCCGTGGTACCCTGCTCCAGATGTCCATCGCATGCAGTTCTCGTCGCAATGTCCGTTCGGAAATTGGTCGCTGGAGAACCTCATTGGTTTCTTGGAGCAATTGTTCTCTGGTTTGAAAACGATTTGCAGTTACTAGACGAGAAACATGGCGGCGGCCCCTATTGTCGAGAATTGTTTTCCGGCCACAGTTACGCCGTCGATTGTTAGTTGATTGCGAACTACACCACTCTTTGTAAACTCGCTGGACAGTACGCGTTGACACACCAACAAATTGGGCTACTTCAGACATTTTGTGTCCGTGGGCTCTGCCAAACACGATGGCTCCTTTTTGCCACTGAGTAACGTCTGCCTCACGACCCATTTTGCAGACTATATCCAACACACACTTTGTTCTTCACCACCTCACGAAACAGATCTGATCCTGTGTGCTACGTCACCGCTACTTGTCACTTACCAATACTACATCGGCGCCCTCTGTGTGACCTTGAACTTCCTACTATCGGTGCTATTAGGGGTAACTAATTTTTTGTCCGGTGTGCTTGCTTATATACTGTGTATATATATATTTTTTTAGGTTGATGTTAAGCATATTTTATGTAGCTAATACGAGGGTGGTTATTTAATTCTGAGTTAACAAGGGGGATGATAATTTGGTTTTAAATTAACAGGGGGATGCCATCCCCCCTCACTTTTATGGTCATTCCGTTTTTAGTTCCAGGATTTTTTTTTTTTTCTAAAATATGTCTCTTCAAATTTTAGTATTAAGGGATTTTTAATTATTTTTGTTCTTGATGTTACAAGATAAAGGACAGTAGGCAGGTTTGTTCTTTCATTAACTATCAAATTCGATAAAAAAAACTTTAGATACTTTAGATAATAATTATGATTTACGTAGTAGTGTGTGTGAGAATAAGTATGGAATACGTATGTTTGAATAATTTCTGAATTGAAAAGTTATAACGATAATCGTATGATGGAATTTTGCTATATTCTGTGGACAGAAAAGGGAACAAGATGTTTTTATTGGAAAGGCTTTCTTTGAAAGAACCCGTGATGCATGTTTTCCATTTTTAAGTTCTGTAGCAGCAGAACTTAACGATTTAAGAAAATTAGTGAAATACGTAGGTTGGATCTATGTAAGTACTAGTTCAGGAGAATACCGAGATAGCAACGTAGGATGTAGTAAATAATAGATCTTGAAAGTCTTTAAAAGAGAAAAAATGAAATTCTGTAGCTTAGCCCAGATGTGGATATGAAGGTGTTTACAAGTACAGATTTTCAATTTGGGACAATAAATTATTACTACTGCTACTGCTACTAATTATTACCACATTTTTGTAATATGTACGTACATTGTCTGTAATTATTGTATTTTAGAGTGATTAGGGAAGAATCTTTCTGACGTCGTAATTAGGTTATTAACGTCGTCATTTCTATGTTAGTCAGACGTGATGCTCATTTTTTTATTTAACTCTCATCTTTTACAGCGGTCGCGCGGTGGTTCTCAAAAGTACTAAAGGGTGGGTGAATCCTGACGATGCCTACCACGACCTCATCCGTAACCTGGAACATACTCCCACCATTTTCACTCACTGCTACGATTGGTCAGGAACGAGGCTCTTTACTGCCGGGGGACCGCTTGATGACCAGTTAAAAGGCAATTACGCCGCTCTTTGGTGCTAATGATTTATTTACTAAAAATGTACATAGACAAGTACTATATTTTTTACCGTGTACATTCCTCCATTTAGCGTAAGTTAGTATAGAGTGTTCAAAGCAGACGTGGGGTTGATTACAAAATGTTGTTATGATTATGGTTATGATTACAGGTCTGATGAAATTTTGGTTATGACTGTGAGCCTTGAAAAAACTTGATTATGACTATGATCATGATTATGGTCCTGGAAGAATGTTGATTATAATCATGATATGGCTTTGAAGAATCTTGATTATAATTACACGCATGTTTATGGGCCTTGAAAAATCTTAATTATGATTATGGTGCTTAACAAATCGTGATTTTGAGTGTTTATGATGACCATGCTTCATTATGATTATGACTGATTAGGGAGTTACGAGTAATAAGAGTATGGTATTGGTGTATAGTTTATGCAATTTATATATATATTAATAATTTATTATGTATATCATATTTGCTGTGTTGATATAAAAAAACAAGAAATCACTAATGAAATTCATTGTTTTTTATTTTGAATTATAATTGTACATTCTACACTGAATAACAGGAAAGCATCAGTATGTGACACTCTCTCATCTCAATACTATTATAGCATTATGATGATGCTAAATTGCATTATCACATGCAATTTTTATGCCTCTTAACTCCTCAAACATAAAAGCAATAATATGCTACATGTTAAATAACATTTAATTAATTCAAAACCTTTCACTGGTAACTGTAACATCTGCTGTAACACTACAATCAGTCAATCACATTAACATTTAAATGCAAATCTACAGATTCTAATCGGATTCAGTTGCTACTACTACTACTACTACTACTGTGCTTATTACATTTGAGAAGCATAAGCTCCTCAAAGCGACTGGCGAGTAGCATAGGCGGATCTACTAGGGGTGGGGTTCGGGGACGTCTGGACCCCACCTCAATTTCTTGCAAGTTCCCTATTTGAATGATGTGTATGCCTTCTGAAGACAAATTTTGTTTTTGTGAATAGATCATGGTTATTTTATTTTATTTTCAAATTCTATTTTGATTCTTTATCCGTATGCATTGTACTGCCAAATTTGTAGTTTGTAATGGTTTTCATAGGGGCCCTTAGTACTGGTGCAGCTATATCACTATTTTTATCTTCATTTTATTCAGATAGTTCTTTTAATTGGTAAGACATTTGTTATTGTTTGAAAAATTTCCCGTGATAACTGTTGTACCCAAATTAGATTTTTATTTTGTATCATATTTGAATGAGACTGATCTAATAAAACAATACAATTGATTTTACACTCGCTCACTGGTGGTGTGTTTTGAGAAAAAAAATTTAGTACTGTGCCCTTTTTTCTTTGGATCCCCCTTACTGAAATTTCTAGATCCGCCCTTCACTGCTTGTTACCAGAACTTAACTAAAAATCAAACCAATAACTGTCATTGATTACAGCGTTTTCTAATGTTGATTATGATTATGGCATTTCAAAGTAGTTGATTAGATTATGATTACAGTGTAATCATGTGAT
Organism: Bathynomus jamesi; assembly: GCA_023014485.1. NCBI lineage: Eukaryota > Metazoa > Arthropoda > Malacostraca > Isopoda > Cirolanidae > Bathynomus > Bathynomus jamesi. The sequence continues at coordinate 245,843 of JAJOZX010005595.1, forward strand.
TATAATAATAACCCCATGTCTGGTTCAAAGTCACTACTAATTGGGTATTACTGCGCATTAATTAATTATATTAACGTGCTTCGAATTGAATGAGGAACATTTTAAACTTTACGCGAAAAGATGCCTGAATTTCATATAAATTCTGTTTGCATGCAATGAACACTGAACGAGGTATTAAAAACATTAAAATGTCATTGTATTGTTATGTTGAATTTGGCAGTGTGGCTTTTCGAAGTTTTGTTACACACTTGTGCTACACAGAAACAAGTTATTTTTTATTATTATATTAATAAATAAATATAGTTTACGCGATGGTGTTTTTACTGTCCTCGAATGTTTTGCAAACTGTTTTAAGTGGAGACTGACTGACACACTGTTACTTTCCTCATTCCTGTATTGAATACCGATTTGTGTTTTAAAAACAAAGCAATCAGCAGGGCAGAGTTTTCATTTAGTTAGTTCAGCATCAACTGTTGCTCTTAACAGTATGGTACAATCGTGTATATTCCCTTTCAATTTTGCTCATACTTGGCACAATAGCAGATATACATGCCAAACTTAAATTCCCAAATTATTAGAGCTGACTGACCTTTGGTTACTGAGATACAAGGTCACAAAGTTGACATTTTGACCTTTTTTGCGTTAAATGACTATTTTCAAAACGGTGTAACTAAAAAACTATTAAAGCTAGAGCATTGATTTTGGTCTCATTTTAAAGCTCTTTAGTAGCCCCTTGTTTATTGTCTCTTGTTAAATATCTCTACTGTGAAAAATAAAAAAATCCCTTCAAAAGTTGACCTTTGACCTTGAAAAAAAAAAATACCTTCCTAAAAATTCAATTTTTTACATTAATACCTTGAGTCAGTACAACAAAATCCCAAGAAGCTGTAAGTGGCTGATAACTAGTTCAATGTATAAAAAATAAGAATTCAAGCAACATTTTGAAAAAAGTCATTTTATACAAAAATTGTCAAAAAGTCATGACTTTGTGACCTTGTATGTCAGTAACCATTTTTGTCTAAGGTCAGCTCAATCTCTTACAAATACAACCCATATCTACATACTATTGCAGCCTTCTACAAACAAGCAAATGCTTATTTTTAAATATTTGTTCTTTACCCACCTCACCTGTATGTTGTGCATGTATGTGATGGTTTTCAGTAGTTGACAAGATTCTTGTGGGCCACCCAATTTATTGTGATTTCTAGAAGAGAAAACAATTTTTAATGTATACCTAGATAGCTACCTAATTAACAAATACAAGTAACATATTAAAATGTACATACAATATGTATAGGTATAGTGCTCATTGATTTCCATTTATCACAACTTAAAATGTATGCAGTGTATTACAGGGCACAAAAAATGTATACACACTTTAAATATTATAAAGGCAGTGTTTATTAAAATACATTTCATTTTCAAAATGTAATAGAATCTACAGACATTATTTAATTGTTTTGTCAACGCCTGTTTTCAAACTGACGTCCGTTCTGGTCCAGGCACTGCTGATAACGCGAAGCAATGGAATCGCAAACATCACGAAACATTTTGTTTGGTATTTGTGTGCATTCTCGTTCAATGGCTGCTCTCAATTCAGCGACTGTTGCAGGTTTTATAGCGTAGACTTTGTTTAAGTATCCCCATAAAAAAAAGTCTAGTGGTGTGAGGTCTGGTGAACGCGGAGGGTATTCTACGAAACCCCTTCGTCCAATCCACATCCACATCGTGCCAAGTACCACTGGCAATACTCCATTCTTAGGTCCGGATCATCTTCATTAATAGCATGGACTAATCTTGGAATGTAACTTTTCCATTGACAGCGCTTCAAAATGCGTTGGACAGACGATTCTGAAATTCCTACCTCACGACTCGCTTGCCGCACAGATTTTCTTGGACTTTGGTGATACGTTTCCAGTACTCTTTCTTGCTTTGTGGGGCTTGTCGATGTCCGTGGTCTTCCGGAACGCTTCTTGTGGACATTCTGAACAGTTCCATCGGCTTCAAACTTATCTCTAATTCGAGTGATGGTAAGTCGCGTTGGTGGATCTGTTTGAAACCCTCCTAAACTGTCTTTGCACTTCAACTGCGTTTTCACACTTCCAGTAGCATTTTAGAATGAATTTCCTTTGTTCAAAGCTTAGTCTGACTGCCATTATTAATTCGAATGGGTTTAACTTGGAAAGAAAGAAACATCAATTGAGCTATCAGCTGTTAAAGTGTGTATACATTTTTTTGGGACGCCCTGTAGTTACATGACCATTTTAATTTTGAATTCTTACCTTTCTGTGCTGTAGATCTGCCAAAGCTTTGGATGCCTTCAAAGTAACTTCTTTGCAAATCCTGTATGTTCGTCCATTAGTAGTAGATGCCTCAACTTGTGTTAGAATATCTGAATATGGTAAGATTAATTCATCTGGTCGACCAGGATACACAAATGATGGGTTTGGGCCATGAGGATGAAGGAATGTGACTTTTACTTCTCTATTCTCTGGTATCTTTTCCAGCACATATGCCACCCACCAATGGCCATCATATGCAGCAGTAACAAAACCATGTATTTTCTCCTCAGTCACAACTTCTTCCTTTTCAGTAACTTTCTCAATATTTGAATAATCTGATAATGAATAATGTTTAACCTTAGAGAAGCCAATGAAACTGGCTGTAAATGGTGTAATTTCTGTGTACCAGCAATAGTCCTTGCAGTTGAGTGTCTTTCTTGGAGAAGTTGGCTTTCCTCTTCATGCTCTTTATTGGTTGAAAAATGACATTTTATATTTACAATATTTTCACTTGCAAATGTATATAACTGTTCTGCAGTAAGGATCTGTTCATCATAAGGTCGTTGTAGACTAGCTTTTGCAGCTAATCTCTTAACTGTGCCTCCAACACCATCACAGGGTCCCTTTCCATGACTTGTTGCAAAAAAATTCCATTCTGCCTCAATTCCAAAATCATCTCTGTGATGGCAAAGATTCAAAAAGTTTTTGCAGTTCTTATACTGTCCTGCACACCCATCTGAAAAGTAAATTATTTTGTGGATGGAACCGATGGATGAGATATTATCTTTTAGGAATTTTATCAGATGCTTTTGAAACAAATGTACAGCAACTGTGTTATGGATGTTACACTCTGAAATAATAACAAAGCTAAGGTGAGCAATCTCATCTTCCTTTTTATAGTAAATAACAAATGGATGTAGAGTAGCCATCTCATTGTTCCAGTGAAAGCTCTGAACCTCATCTTGAAGAATAAAGGAATAATTTTCAGCAAAATCACACAGCAAGGACCTCACCATCTTTCAAAGACATTTTTGTTTCACGGTAATAAGTTGCTTGCATCTTTGTCTTGAAGTCATGTATCTGGTATTCTTTCAGTTGGTTACAGAATTGGTCAATATATTCATCTGTATTCAGTTCTACTGATTCAAGATTTGACCAATCTGTATTGGTCCACTTTTTAAAATTTATGATATCAATGAAGTTGTTTGTAAATATGTCCAGTAGTCTGTTTTTTAAATCTGATGGATCTCCACATTGTTCACATTGTCTGAGGCAGCATTTCTGTGAGGCAGGATTGCATTCCAAAGGCAACACAATGACGTACATTCTTAATAGGTGTGTCATCATTTGCAGTTAGTTTTTCTAATTCAGCTCCTACAAACATAAGTTTGGCATTCTGATGAATTGTACAGACACATACTGAGTGAGTTCCTGTTGCTCCAGCAATAACACACTGCTTTGGACGCAATTCTGCAAATTTACTGAATCCCACCTTAACCAAAGGATTTCTTTCTTTGAAAATATGATAGGCTTCTTTTAAATTGCAAAGTAAAAGATGCTTTTGCAAATGTATCCTTCCTCTTTCATTGTCAATGATACTACAATAGTCTTTCTTTCCTGGCATTGTTCTACTGATGTCTTCTGAAAGATAAAATGCTTTAATAGCATCAACAGTATCCTGTTTAATTTTTTTCCCACCCTTTGGATTTGGGTCTGAAAGGACACCTTTTTCTTCAACTATTTTTTTAGCAATAGATGCTGTATGCCTTGTTGTGTTAAATTCTGAAGCAATTTTCCTAATGCTCCAACTTTTGGGCAATACAGTGAGGATTTTTATTTTATCACTTCTTTTAGTATTTTCATTTTTGAATTTTTCCTTGAGTTGATTTATTATTTCTAAACAGTCTACATCTCCAGATGGCTCCTTAAATTGTGAGTCAATCTCTTTTCCTGCAACTGTTTCCATTCTCTTCTTAACTGTCTCTGTCACCTTGCTTAGTTTTTTAGCTCCATATGACTTTTGCTCTACAAGCTTTCTCTTTTTTATGGGTGATTCACCAATTGAAACAAAAGAAGCATTCAAAGTACACATCTCATGGTTTTGCTCTGAAGTTGATGCATCACTATTGTCAACATTTTCAATTTTCTCAAGATCTTCAGGTGGTTCACTACTACAAGAAGAATCATCATTTATGTCTGAATTCAAAGTGCCTATTCCTTTCTCAGGCAAGGACTCAAGATGTTCTCTACACTGCTTACAAAGTCTGTGATGTAGTGTTAAGTGCAGATCGGGAAACTTATTTACAAGTTCCTGTGGTACAATTCTCAAACTCTTTTTCGACACTGACCTTTGTGACGCAGCAAAGGATCAGCACACTTCTGTTTCAGTTTTAAATGTTCCATGTTTGTACTCTGAAATCACAAAAGCACAAAGAAAATCCTGAAAAGAAAACAATGAACAATTAATGAATTATTAAATAAATTTTTATACATGTATTTAGTAAAAATAAATTAACTTTAACTTGAAGTCAGGAGTCAACTCTGTAAAGTTGACAGTACTTATATACTAGTTGGGCCTTTGGATCAGCGCTACTCCAGTAGATTTGGGGCTGTCGAGGGGTTTAACCCTGGTTGTCTTTTAAAAGACTTCTTTTGGCACAGTCACAAAAAGGTTTTTGAACTAATAATATTAAGTTGAACTAAGTCTTCACTGACACTATATCAGAACAGAACTTTTAAATAAATGAACTGACAAAAAAAATCTAAAATTGAAGAATGATGCCAACTTCATTTATTTTTTATACATTGAACTGGTTATCAGCCACTTACAGCTTCTTGGGATTTTGTTGTACATGACTCAAGGTATTAATGTAAAAAAATTGAATTTTTTAGGAAAGGTATTTTTTTTTATTCAAGGTCAAAGGTCAACTTTTGAAGGGATTTTTTTATTTTTCACAGTAGAGATATTTAACAAGAGACAATAAACAAGGGGCTACTAAAGAGCTTTAAAATGAGACCAAAATCAATGCTAGCTTTAATAGTTTTTTAGTTACACCGTTTTGAAAATAGTCATTTAACGCAAAAAAGGTCAAAATGTCACAACTTTGTGACCTTGTATCTCAGTAACCAAAGGTCAGTCAGCTCTAATAATTTGGGAATTTAAGTTTGGCATGTATATCTGCTATTGTGCCAAGTATGAGCAAAATTGAAAGGGGTGGGTGAGTGCAAAAAGTGCCATTTTGTGGCTGAGTTGACATGGAATGACCCTAATGCATCTTTCTCTGATGAAAGGTCTTTCTTTGAGTTTATGGATCATTGAACCTGTAGGGAACCCGGGTGATCTCCTCTCGTTTTTCTTTCTCATTTTGCCTTTTCCTTTTCTCTCCCTTTTGACCTTTTCGTTGGTCAGGGAGGTGGTTTTCCCCTCCCCCTTGTCGCTTGTTTAACCAAATCCAAGCCCTGCCCGCGTTATCGCTCACTGTACGTAGGTTGAGGATGGCCGCCTTTTGGCACGGGGTTTGCGTCCAAGTGTATCTCCTGTGTGACATCTATTGGTGATGGGACTGCGTATACCAACTTTTCGACTTTCCCTTGTTGGGGTTGGCGGTGGCTGGATGTTAACCGTGAGCGGAGATGAAGTTTTATTTTTCATATTACCATGAACTTTTCCTCCTTTAGGTTTTTGACCCCTGCACCTGATTTTCGGACTAAGGCTTCAGATACTCTTCTCTCCTCCCAACTTCCTGCTGTTTCTTCGGGGGTGGTACTGGTTAGGCTACCTTGCCTCCGTCCTCTCTCCGTATCTACTATTGTGGTAGATTCCCGTCCTCTTACGTCCACCATTGGCACCCTGGAACCTTATACTCCCTGTCAGGGGTTCTCTCTGGGTTCTGGCCCTCGCAGTACTCCTTGTCTCCTCTTCGATACTGCTGTTGCCACCGGGCCTTGAGGCCCGTTTCTGTGGCCCCCACATTTCCGTCTCTGTCGGCTCCTGTCGCAGTTTTCGTTGTTAAATCAACTACCTCTCGTTCTCTGCTTTCCCATCGTGTTGCGGTCCTTCGCAGCCTTATGGCTAACGCCCAAGTTTCTCGCGAAGACGTTTCCGAGCTCAGTTATGGGTCTTTACTCATCAAATCTCGATCTTTTCTTATTGCGTATTCCGCGCAGCGGGTTTCCTTTCGTTGGATTCCTTTTCATGTGGGTATTACCAGTAATGAAGAGATGGACCTTTTAGCTAGACAAGCTTGCTCTCTTATTATTATTCCTTAGTACCTTCCTTTGTCAGACTTTATTTCTTTCCTCTGCCGCCATTACAGGTAGCTGTGACAGCACGATTGGGATACCGTCGGTGTGAACAAACTCCACCGTTTTAAGCCTGTTCTTTGTCATTGGTGGTTTTCTTATCATAAGTCTCGGCATAAGGAAGTTGTTTTGGCTCGTTTGAGAATCGGTCATACTCTTTTGCAAACTTAGAAAGATACTGGGCCTGGGGACTCATTTCCCCAGTGGGTAAGGGTGAGAGTGCCCCAGAAGCAGGGTTGGCAAAAACCCAACTGGTCTTTTGCTAGGTTTTGAGGTTTTTGCCAAACCTGCCCAGAAGTCACCTGAACCTGAGCATTAACGGGTTAACCAACCAAACTCAAGCGCCTCACCGCTGAGAGGCCACCACAGAAACCACTGAGCTACCGGGCGCTCAATAATGCAAGCATGGCAACATTTTTCAGTTTTTCCTTTGTTTCGATATGGTATATCATTCTTTGTCTTAGTTAATTACTGCACTGAAACGACTTTAAAACCAATAACAATTCTTATCTTTGTTTATGATTATTATTTTTGTCATAAATGTTGATTCATCTATGTACGGCGGTGTCAGGTCAAAACTTCGATTGTATACGCCAGATGTACTTCTCGCTTACAGACCCTTGATGCTATCACTCTTCACTGCAAAATGACTCTACTGAGTTGAGACAGCACTAAAATTTTCAATCAACTTGACACTATCCATCAAGCCTTTTTTTTTCGTAACTATAGAGAAATTTATGTTTATACTCTGTCAAGTATACTGTCGCTTTCTTAGCCGGTAATAAATCATGTTCAAATAATTTTTCGTTATTTTACTCATCATTAATTTCTTAATTTGTAGAACATGTAACTCTAATAATAATCAATCAATTATTTTTTAATCACATCTTGGCAATCCCGAGAAAAGTACCCTTTTATCAATCCTTAAACCCCCTCCTCCAAATCCTGGATCCGCCCCTGCCCTTCTGTCTGGTATATTTTCACAAGCGTTTGAATACCTTCATTTGCTCTCTCAATTAATAATTATTAAAGATATGACACAAATCATCACTTCAAAGCTTTTCTTTAGCCTCTTAAGCGTTATCGACCAGTTATATCGTCTATTGGTGCGTATAAAAGTGTAAAAAGTGACCCTTAACAGGTTAACATACTAATGTATTATTATCATCTGAAGATTTTTCAATGGGATATCACATCGATAGAAATTTATATCATGCAGCAGTCCACGAAATCAAAATACACTCGTTAGTTCTCTATATCTATCTATTTATCGATTCATATATATATATATATATATATATATATATATATATATATATATATATATATAGTACAGGGTGGGCCGTAAGTTTCCATACATAGGAAAATAAACATTTTTTTATGGACAACCATTTTTATTTATATAATATGCTCTACGTGGTTGCCATTGTTTTGAAAACATTTCAATACGTGTTCCCCACTGTTGATGAACACGCATTAGCACAGTTGACGTTATGCTTGTAATGGCGTTGGTGATACGTTCCTTTAGATGATTTATGTCTCGTATCTTTTCCTGATACACCATGGCCTTCAAGGCCCCAAAGATAGAAATCAAGGGGGGGTGAGATCTGGGGATCTGGGAGGCCACTCCACAGGACCACGCCGACCAATCCAAGCATCCAGAAACTGCTGATCCAAATACCGACGCACGTGAAGACCATAACATAAAAACAAACGTTTAATTTTTCCTATGTATGGAAACTTACGGCCCACCCTGTATATAATATATAATATATATATATACATATACATATATATATAATACAAGGTGGGCCGTAAGTTTCCATACATAGGAAAAATAAACATTTTTTTATGGACAACCATTTTTATTTATATAATATGCTCTACATGGTTGCCATTGTTTTGAAAACACATTTCAGTACGTGTTCCCCACTGTTGATGAACACGCATTAGCACAGTTGACGTTATGCTTGTAATGGCGTTGGTGATACGTTCCTTTAGATGATTTATGTCTCGTATCTTTTCCTGATACACCATGGCCTTCAAGTGCCCCCAAAGATAGAAATCAAGGGGGGTGAGATCTGGGGATCTGGGAGGCCACTCCACAGGACCACGCCGACCAATCCAAGCATCCGGAAACTGCTGATCCAAATACCGACGCACATGAAGACCATAATGAGGTGGAGCTCCATCTTGCTGGAAGTAAACTGGGAAGTTACCTTCCTCGTTTAGCAGGGATGGGAAAATCTCTTCTTGCAACATGTTAAGATACCTTTCGGCATTAAGATTTCCACTGACAAAAATTGGTCCAATAATTCTGTCACCCCATATCCCGGCCCACACCATCACTTTACCGGCACCTTGCATCTTCGTCGGACTCAGCCAGTTAGGGTTAGCATTACTCCAATAACGTATGTTTTGCCGATTAACCTCTCCATTGACGTAAAAATTTGCTTCATCAGTAAACAAGATCTTACAAACGCATATTCTTAGGGTATCTGAAACATAAAAACAAACGTTTAAATTTTCCTATGTATGGAAACTTACGGCCCACCCTGTATATATATATATATATATACAGGGCGTCCCAAAAAAATGTATACACACTTTAAATACTTATAAAGGCAGTGTTTATTAAAATACATTTCATTTTCAAAATGTAATAGAATCTACAGACATTATTTAATTGTTTTGTCAACGCCTGTTTTCAAACTGACGTCCGTTCTGGTCCAGGTACTGCTGATAACGCGAAGCAATGGAATCGCAAACATCACGAAACATTTCGTTTGGTATTTGTGTGCATTCTCGTTCAATGGCTGCTCTCAATTCAGCGACTGTTGCAGGTTTTATAGCGTAGACTTTGTCTTTTAAGTATCCCCATAAAAAAAAGTCTAGTGGTGTGAGGTCTGGTGAACGCGGAGGGTATTCTACGAAACCCCTTCGTCCAATCCACATCCACATCGTGCCAAGTACCACTCGCAATACTCCACTCTTCGGTCCGGATCATCTTCATTAATAGCATGGACTAATCTTGGAATGTAACTATGTAACTTTTCCATTGACAGCGCTTCAAAATGCGTTGGACAGACGATTCTGAAATTCCTACCTCACGACTCGCTTGCCGCACAGATTTTCTTGGACTTTGGTGATACGTTTCCAGTACTCTTTCTGCTTTGTGGGGCTTGTCGATGTCCGTGGTCTTCCGGAACGCTTCTTGTGGACATTCTGAACAGTTCCATCGGCTTCAAACTTATCTCTAATTCGAGTGATGGTAAGTCGCGTTGGTGGATCTGTTTGAAACTCCCTCCTAAACTGTCTTTGCACTTCAACTGCGTTTTCACACTTCCAGTAGCATTTTAGAATGAATTTCCTTTGTTCAAAGCTTAGTCTGACTGCCATTATTAATTCTAATGGGTAACTTGGAAGAAAGAAACATCAATTGAGCTATCAGCTGTTAAAGTGTGTATACATTTTTTTGGGACGCCCTGTGTATATATATATATATATATATGATGAATAAAACCACGAAGGAAAGGAAAATGGTGCTCAAGCGCTTTCGTCTAATGACATCCTCAGGAACACTGAAGTATATAAAAAGGTTAAGCCTATATATAGGTTACAGAAAGAAAAAAGAAAAATAAATAACATACATACACACAAACACACATATATATATATATATATACATACATATCTATATATACAAAACATACATACATACATACATACATACATATATACAATAAACAGAGAAGTAAAATAATAAAAAATTAAAAATTAAAACCTTAAAGGATTACCAATGAGGCGTACAGATTGTAAGGAAAAATATCGATTTTTAGCACAAGATCAAATGGATTATAAAAATACAAATTTATACTGGAACTCTGCCGGGTTTTAGCACAATGCTGCCTATGGTCAGGTTTCGATATATATAAAAAAAATAAAATAAAATAAAATGCAAATTAAAAGTTAATCGATTTTTAGCACAAGATCAAATGGATTATAAAAATACAAATTTATACTAGAACTCTGTCCGGGTTTTAACATATTGCTGCCTATGGTCAGGTTTCGATATATATAAAAAAATAAAATGCAAATTAAAAGTTAATAAAGTATTACCTTCACGTGTTACCTTCGTGAAATAATTTTCATATATATATATATATATATTGCTACATAAGTTACTTCTAAGAGGCTCAGCTTCTCAAATATTCGCTAACCGCAAGGTTCCAAGCCTTCCTGAGGTAACAAGACGAGCTCAGTACAGTCTAATGCAAAGAATTAAAAGCTCTGACAGTCCAATTGTCCAAGCTATTCATCAGTCCTGCTTTAGGTCTTAAAGACTGTGGACCTCTTGGTATGAAAGTGTGTGTATATAGTTCCACTTAACTCTTGCATTAGACATCCCATTACATGTACTACTTTTTTACTTTTTAGTTTTATGAAACTGTTATTACTATTTTTTATTATTTCTCGTTTCCCTACATGTATCATTGTTATTTCTTTTTTACTTTCGTCCTTTGGGGGGGGGGGGGTAAATTTAGTGTTTAATTAGTTGTATTGGTGATTACCTTGGTGGATACTGTACCTATTGTTTTTTAGGTTGGAGGATTTGTCTCCTGCTAATAAAACCAACTTTATTGTGATTATCATTATGATAATTTTTGTAGTCTTCTTAGTGGGTAGGTGTTTTTTTATTATTATTATTACTTGTTTCAGTACGTGTCTATTTTTATCTCTTTTTGTCATAATTTTTAATTTGTTTATGTTTAAATGTGTAGCGACAGAGACACCTTCAGATACTTTTGCGATTTCCACTTGACAATAAACCCACTGTTCCATCGACACAACCACGACCAAGATGACGTCACATCGCGAGACTTACTCAAGGCATTCCCTCTGCCCTGAACGTCACACTTCGACTTCGTTATAAGCGACTCCCAGCCACAACGCCTCAATCGTATCTCACCTCTCACCACGAAGGACTTCAGTGACACGTCAGATCTCATCATGTAAGAATGTTGTAACAGGCCCCATTGGTTTCGTGTCATTCACCTAACTTTATATAAAAATTTTAATTTCCTCGCGCGTTATTATAATATTGAAATCATTATTCAAAACCACATTTATACATTTCAACTAAACTTGCATTCAAACAACTGCAACTTATGTGTAACTGCAACTTTAATTTGCCTCACTTGTATATCATTTATTTTGTTTAATAAAGGAAGAAAACTCACTCTTTTTAATTTCGTAATTAATAACATTATTTGATCTGAAAAGATCATGGTGACTCCAGCCTCAAGCAATCATAATCATTAACAATAACAACTTAACTAATCTAATTAACATTATTATAGTGCCAACGAGGCACCATAAATGTATTATTGTTTGATTTATCTTATCGCTTATTACCTTCAAGAATATTGTACTATGTTATGGGATTTATATCCTGGAAAAAAAGTTATCATTTTATATATATATATATATATATATATATATATATATATATATATAATTTGGGAACTCACTTTTTGGGGCTAGTGAATTAGGTATTTATTAGAGAGCGTGGCGTAACCAGTGACTGCAGGAGCGATGGGTTGAGGGGGGTCAAACCCTCATTTAGTGTTGTCCACATTATTGCAGTTTATTACTTCGCGGGCTTATTAGTGAGGTATATATACCTTTCAACTTATTAACCTTTCGGGTGGTATGTGCATGATAACTCTTCATTTCATGGATGTGTCAGGCTTGTTGTTCCTCCTCTCGAGTTGGCCTGATGAAGTAGAAAGTTGGTTTCTTGCGCTTTCCATTTCACATAGCCAGATACACCAGGCTCATCTAGTGTATATATATATATATATATAATATATATATATATATATATATATATATATATATGGCGAGTTAAAAGTTCTGCCTCAAAATTAACTATACAATAAATACTTTTGAGGCACGACTTTTTACTCACTCTGTATATGTGTATGTACATGTATGTTGTGTTGAAAATATCATAATAAAATAAAGGGATAAAGAGTCAGAATTATTATTTTTCATAAAGAGCTTTATGGTTAGTTTTTCGTGTCTGTGAAACCGCACACAATTCCTTCGTTCTTGGACCTACCTGATCGATTTGGCTTGGAATTCTGGAATCAGCCTCCCCTTCGCCTCTGGATTCCAGGAAACTCAAAGTTTTTCAACAGAGTTGTATAAGTATAAATGAACAAACTTCTGGAATAGCAGCAGTTCCTCTTTGAAGCGAAATCTCTGAATCGGATACAAAAGTAGAGGAATTTCTTTATTTTCAAAACCTCTCATCTCAAGAAACTCAAAAGATTTAAAAGTTTTAATAATTAGAGATCTAAATTAAAATATAAATCACGGGTAACTGTTTACATGAATGAAAATAAACTTGTTCGCTGATTTGTAGAATGAAGGGTTTTGATGGGCGGCGTCAATCGATCCATGGGAGGGGAATGAGTCAAGTACCGCATGGTCAATGTTTTTATTCTGGCAAGGGGAAACCGCGCGTAAATTCAAAATCATTCCTCTATTCTCCTTCATAATTAATAATAACTATAATAATTAAATACAATTTAGAAAAAAAAAAGATACAGTACACTCATTAGTCGTTGTTACTTGTTAATTTATGTTCTAAGTGTTTTACACTTCTTTTTATGTAGCCCATAGGATGAAGTTACTCAATAATACGCATTACTAGCTCGGCTCCAGAGTTTTCCTTCTAACACGTGGTCTAGTTATTTCTGGATACTTCCTGTGGTGTTTAAAACTATAACTATATAATTATTTCAAGTTATAATAAGAAGTTGGTGAAGTAACTGCAGAAAACCAATGGAAAAATATGTTGAATTTCAAAATCGCGTTATTTCTGTATAGTTTTGGACGTCCTACAAGTAGGAAATCTTACCTAGGATTTCTTTTATGAGCTACTGTTCAACTTTCCCTCATCCCGGAAGTGTGCGTGCATATATTTATATAGGCGCTTCTTGCGCACTCCGACGTATATTGGTAGGGTGTACCATTTTTGGGTCATTTTCAAAAGTCAAGGTCCAGGAGTCTAATGTTGTGCCAAATGATGTCCTAAACACGAATTTAACAAGCATTTTCTAATCCAACAAATTTTGAATCCCCCCCACCCACCTTGAAATTTTGCCCATCCCCTTTTCCTAAAAACCCCATATATCTAAACGACTATCAACTTTATCGAAAAATGTTATAGAATAAAAATGATTTAGAATCAAACGTTCTATTAGAAAAGTTCATTAAGATAGAAATTTACGTAATTTTGAAAATTTTCATTTCTTTTGTCCAAGAGCACCTTATTGTATTAATATAAATAAGGTGCTTAAGTTACATTATTTATGAGTATATTGTGAGTATAATCCAAATTTAAAAATCCTTTTTAACATTGAATTTTAATAAACAAGCATTGTTTTTACTCTTATTGTTTCTTTTCAGACTGCTTTATTTGAAAAATAAATAAAAAATGAGTCAAACAGCTACAAAACAGCATGACTTTATTCTTGGTCGCTTGCAGGCTGATATTATGAGTTCATCTAAAATTGTTTTACCATCCAATAAAGATGTTCTAAGCCATTTTATTTATTTACGGAGAATGCAGTATAAGGGTCCAAAAGTTACAAAAGATTCTACTGTTAATGAAGTTCTACAGAAGCTACTAATAATATGGCAAAAAGCATGCATTCCTACTATAGATATTAGTAAAAACCCTAAAGGCAGGAAGATGCTGTTAAATCTAGAAGAAATGCATAATAATTTAATCAAGCACAAAAAAAGAGCAAGCTTTGAAAATGAACTCTCTAATTTCATGAAAATTATGGATTCCCTTTTTGACATCTCTTCTCAAAATGCCGTTGAATTAATCCAAAAAGACCGCATGAGAACTGAGCCTCAGAAAGCATATGATATTTCATTCTTAGAAGATCAAAGAACAAAACGAGAAACATGTTTAGGTTTGCTAGATGCAGATTATGCATCAAAAGTACAGCGCAAGTACATTAGATTAGAGAAAGAGAAGAAACGCAAAGAGAAACATAAATCAGTGAAGCAAGTGAGTGCTACAGCCAGAACATCAGAGACCCTTCTTTCTAGCACGACCAGTTCTGAGACAGACAGCTATGAAGAGTTTCCGGCAGAACCTACAGCAGGACCTTCAAATGCTTCCAGCCCCAAAAATATTCTTGCCTCGCCATTGGTTTCCTCCACTGCAGACAACTTAATCTCTCTATTGGACAACGGACTGTTTTTGCTGCTGCAGTAGCCTTAGGTGTGGCAAGGATATTGAAAACTGTCTCTCTCCAGGACCACATCTGCAAGAGCCGCTCGAAAGACAAGAAACGAAAATATGAAACTTGCATCAAGGATTTTACTCCTTCTGATCACTGCCTAGTACATTGGGATAGCAAGCTGCTTACTAAATCATGTTCAGAACAAGAAGACCGCTTTGCAATACTTGTTACTGGATACCCAAATGTAGAAAAATTTATCAGTTTCTATAATAGATGATTCCACTGGATTGTCTCAAGCCACTTCTGTATTTCAAAGTATGAAAAATGGAACTTGAAGCAAAATGTCTTTGGAGTATCATTTGATACCACTGCATCCAATTCAGGATGGATGAAAAGGTTCCTGTAAGTTACTTGAAGAACTTTTGCAAAAGAAATTGATTTGGTTAGCATGCCGCCATCATGTGGCTGAAAGAGTTTTGTGTGCTGTGTATGAAACCATTTTTGGCCCAAGTAAATCTCCTGAGTTTGAGTTATTCAAAGAATTTCGCGAGTCTAAATGGAAGAAAATTAATACGAAATCTACATACAATGTTCTTGATGTTAAATCAAGGTATCAAAGAGGCCTAAAGGAAGAATGTGTAGAATTTATGACCCAATGTTTAAGAAAATCTGACTGCTTTCCACGTGATGACTATAAGGAAGTTGCTGAAACAACTTTAATGCTTTTAGGAGAGGTTTCCAGAGAAAACAGTCATTGGCGGAAACCTGGTGCAATGCACCGTGCCAGGTGGATGGCAATGATTTTGTATACAAATAAAATGTATGCTTTTGCCCACCAAGTATCATATGATGAATCATTGATTAAGAAATTAAAGAGAATGTGTCTATTTAATGCATTAATTTATGGAAAATACTGGCTTTTATGTTCTAATTCACTAGATAGTCCAGCTAATGATCTGAAGTTTTATCATGATTTGGTGAATTACAAGAGGGAAGATAGGGAAGTTGCAAATGCTGCTTTGAAATCTTTTGCCAATCATTACTGGTATTTGACGGAGGAAGTGGTCCCTTTGAGTTTCTTTGGATCGCTAAGTAATGATGAAAAAGATAAGATCGCAAAATCCTTAAACAAATATCCAGTTCCAGAAAATTATGTATGTGGGCAACCTGTTTTCCCCATTTTAAAGGAAGACACAAAGTTTCATCAGCTAGTAGGTCCAATTTCATGGCATTTATTTCAATGCTGTGGGTCAAAACCAGACTCATGGATAAAGAAACCAGCATCAACATGGGAAGAGGTCGATGACTACAACAAACTAAAAAACATTCTTTCATCTATTAGAGTAGTCAATGATACCGCTGAAAGAGGAATCAAGCTGGTTCAAGACTTTCATGACAAATGTCAAAATGAAGAAGAATTTCAAGGTCTTTTGCAAATTGTGGAAGAGAATAGAAGACTAATTCCTGATCCTAGTAAAGAGACTCTTAAAAGAATGAAACTCAGTAAAGAATAGTTCATTAACAGATAGATTAGGTATTTTTATTTGCAGAGATTGTTTTAATTTAGAAGAGGCTGATTTTTTTTTGTTATTAAATATACCATAAATTGTCTTTTCTTATTTTTGTTTAAAAAGCTCTTATATCAATGATTTCTAATTAGGAAACTTGTTTCTTTTTATTTTTTTGAGGAAAGTGTTGAATAAAGGAAAAAAAAAACGATGGGACCTCACAACTATAGATAAAGTGTTAATTTTTAGCTTTATTTTATATATATATATAGTTTTGAGGTTGTCCTCACTTTGTATAGGCTAGTTATAATAAAAACTAATTATGATTTGCATTATAACTAGCAAATACAAAGCCCATCGCCGCGAAGCTGCATTGGGGTGATGCTTCAAAGGTGGCGGTAACACCTTATTTAAGAAGAAGGCACTGCAAGCAAAAAAAAATTTTAATTTAAATTTTTAAAAAATAAATGAAAATTTTCAAAATTAAGTAAATTTCTATTTTGATGAACTTTTCTAATAGAACCTTTGATTCTAAATCATTTTTATTCTATAACATGTTTCGATAAAGTTGATAGTGTTTGAGATATATGGGGTTTTTAGGAAAAGGGGATGCGCAAAATTTCAAGGGTGGGTGGGGGGATTCAAAATTTGTCGGATTAGAAAATGCCTGTAAAATTCGTGTTTAGGACATCATTTGGCACAACATTAGACTCCTGGACCTTGACTTTTTGAAAATGACCCAAAAATGGTACACCCTAGTATATTGGTTTACTGTTTAATTATCTGTTCCTAAACAAGATTGTTTAGATATACAAAAGAGATGCTTCATAATGACTGTAATATACTATACATTTTCTTTTCGCGTTACATGAACAAAATCGAATATCATTTTCAGATTTTCGGTGAAAATTACTAAACTAACCTAACTTAGTGTAATCTAACCGAGTATACATATGTAACCTAACCTAACCTGACATAATTTAAACTAACTTTTTAGTATCGACATTATTGGCTGTCGACATTGTGGAGATAGACTTTGTTCCGCTACCCCATGAAGTACATGTATGTCAGGTTAAGTGGCTATGCTGGCCTTATTTTTGTACTTGTATGTTAGGTTAAGTGGCTATGTTGGCCTTATTTTTGTATTAAGTTCAGTGTATAATACGTAAGATTGTACTTGTATGTTAAGTTAAGTGGCTATGGATTATGAATGATCCCCAATAAAGATGTTTTGTTTGTTGTTTTGTTTTATAAACTCAGTCACCTCATCGCATTACATGAACAAAATCGAATTTCATGTCTACGTACGACCTTATGCAAGTTGGCCTTATTCCAGATCGACCTTATACGAGTATATGGATTTCAAATGAAAATGAAAAATTTGCTTAATATTTTAACTCTTTAATATTTCTTGAATAATTTAATTTGAGGAAAGAGGAGAGGAAAGAATTACGGATAAAGGATGACATAAACAAAATCGAATTTCATAATGTCGACGCTCGACTTTATGCAAGTTGGCTTTATTCCAGATCGACTTTAGGAACGTATATGGATTTCAAATGAAAATGAAAAGTTTATTTAATTTTTTATCTGAAAATTACTAGCCCAAACCTATATTTAAAATTTTCAGTGAAAATTACTAATCTAACCTAACTTAACCAAAGTTAATCTAACCTGACCTAATTTAAACTAACAACATAAATTTAATTGAAATACATAGAGTTGAAATTTTCAACATTATGCAAGCTCAGAAATTTTGGTGTCGACATTGTGCAGATCAACATTGTGGAGATCGACAGTATGTGGAGATCAACATTGTGGAGATCAACATTGTGCAGATCGACAGTATATGGAGGTCAACATTGTGCAGATCGACAGTATGGAGGTCAACATTGTGCAGATCAGCATTGTGCAGATCGACATTGTGCAGATCAACAATGTGGAGATCAACATTGTTCCGTTACACCTTTAAATGTATATCTATAGTGGCGTATTGACAGAAGGCCCATTATAATATGAGTAAATTGGTGACCAATGGAGTGAACGAATATTTTTTTATGGTGATATTTGTGCAAAGCTTTTTAGTGATATTTTCAAACATTTTTTTCTGCAGTGACACTAAAAATTTTTTCCTTTAAATACTACGGTACCAAGGGCGGATCTAGGCATTTCAATAAGGGGGGGGGGTTCAAAGAAAAAAGGGCACTCCCTAAAATAAAAAGGGCGCAGTACTAAAAATTTTTTCTCGAAACAGACCACCAGTGAGCGAGTGTAAAATCAATTGTATTGTTTTATTAGATCAGTCTCATTCAAATATGATACAAAATAAAAATCTAATTTGGGTACAACAGTTATGAAAGAAAATTTTTCAAACAATTACAAATGTCTTACCAATTAAAAGAACTATCTGAATAAAATGAAGATAAAAATAGTGATATAGCTGCACCAGTACTAAGGGCCCCTATGAAAACCATTACAACTACAAATTTGGCAGTACAATGCATACGGATAAAGAATCAAAGCAGAATTTGAATAAAATAAAATAACCATGATCTATTTACAAAAACAAAATTTGTTTTCAGAGGCATACACATCATTCAAATAGGGCACTTGCATGAAATTGAGGGTGGGTGGGTCTGGACGTCGCCGACCCCCCACCCATAGATCCGCCCTTGCCCGGTACTCATAATTCCAAAGGATATTCCTCATTTCTTCTACTACTTCTTTCACCACCTTTCTCTACAAAAAAAAAAAAATGGTGTCAATAATCCAGCAGGGTTGAAAGCACCTTAAACAGAAAAACCAACCAACCATAATTCCAAAGAAAATTTTCACGGACTAGGCCTATTTGCAGTAATAGTGACTTTTGTTGTTTCGCGCAGTACGTAATTAATAATGGCTTGCGGTTCCGCAGTCATTAGCAGCGGCATAACCGTTGTGCCTTTCGGACTCAAGATTGCATTCCCATGAGTGCCACTGCCCTTCACACGGCATGAGCGGGGTGACCCCTGGCAGTTCCACCACTGGCACTGGGTCCTGCCTCAACTTCACACGGATCTTGGAGGGATTTACGAAAGTCACTGTAGGCATGATAGAACGCTACCAGCGAAGTCAACGTTACCGACTTCCGCGCCACCGGAGTCGGTTGCGGAACTCAACCTTCTATCCCGGCAAACAGTGACCCATCCTCACCTCCAAGTTTCCCGTCATAAAGAGAGTCCCCTGCGCAATTCTCACCATGCAGATATTTTCCTTGGATTTCCACGCCGGAACGACAGCCAACATCGACGTGAACCCACTCCCTCTTTTTTCTCACCCGCTGGGCACTAAGGACAAAATGCACCCCCATCCCCCGTCACTACAGTAAGTTCGACTTCCAACACTTCTGCCAGATATATTCAACGATCCATTTCGTTTTCGAACGCTGTACGAAAAATCATTTGTCGGTGAACCTCTTTTGGGCGGGGTGCCCCTCGCATCAATGAGTTCATCCTACAGCACAACGTGTGTTCTCTCCCGACCACTGCAAGGGGGGTTTCAAGAGCATTCTGCGCAAGCGAGCAAGCACGCAAACATGCAAGCACTCAAACAACCAATCGGCGTACACGCACTTCTCAACCTGGTCGGGGTAACACGCCCCTGTCTTCTTCACTTTCTGCTTGCATCATCTCGTAGAACGTCCACTTTTTCTGCGTCCCTCTACTTGCTTCAGAACGATGCCTTTTTCTTCTCCTTCGGAAGGAGCGCATTCATCGAGGAGAACCGCCATGCGACGATTTATGGGCACCATTCGCGAACTCATAAAGTTCCCCTGACCCCACACATTACAACCCCCTCCCCCATCTGCTCTGCGTTCCTACCCTGCCCCAACATTATTCCTTGTAGATCTTTCGCCGAGTACCTTCCTCACGTTCCACTGACCCACCTCATTTTTTTCACCACGGCATTCCCCCTTCTCTTCCGGACACAGCTTCTTTCCCAGATGTTAATTCCATTTACATCTTCCTTTCGGTCTCTGAAGAGGAACTGCTTGTGGCAACAGACCACCGGAAATTCCTTTCCTTGCCTCCTTTCTATATTATTATAGAAGGCATTACTTGCCTATAGTCTTTAAAGAAAGCTAAGTCTTTAGTCTTCAGTCTTCAGGAGGATGGAGGAATGGAGGATGGAGCACCTCCATTCACTGCTTGTGAAACTCGCAACTTTTAGAGAAAGCATTTTCCCGGGCGACTGATCTCCCTTCATGTGCCAATGGAATGGACCCCGTACTCACCTGACTCCACACCCCGTAACTTTTCTTTAGGGTTACATAAAAGACAGAATCTATTCCACCAAGCCTAAGACACTTAAAGACCTAAAGACCAAAGTCTATGAGGTAATCAACAACATCCCAGCTGAGCTATTTCTAAAAACTTATGTCAAACATTTGTGTGAGGTTAAATATTGTGTTAGGAAAAAGTAGCGATTACACTGAACGTGTTGTTTAATTAAAGGTAATAAATTCCTATATTTTATGAACCTATTGCGTTTGTCTTTGTGTCTAGATTACTTTTTCTTTTAGCTTAGAACATTTCTTTAGAAATAGCGACATTTTGGCAGGGTTGGGGGACACCTGATATATGTATATATATATATATATATTTGGCACTCTGAAACACTGACCCTGTGTTCGTAGATGGACGTCATAATTCACAAGATTACATAGCCATCTAAGAAAAGAACCTCCTGCCTTTGTTTCGAAATGGAAACTTCACCGAGAGAATATCATGTTTCAAAGGAACGGTGCCACATATTCATTCTTTTGCTTTAGGAGGGTCTTCATTTTATTCTGGCAGGATAAAATATATATTAGTGGTGGAGCGGATGTCAGTTTTCAGCATCTGTGGATGCGGATTTTTAATTTCGATATCCGCGGATGCGGATTTAGTTAATCTATCATATAATATAGAATTATGAATATATGACATAATTTTCAAATTTCGTGATATTACTATTATGGCAGGCAATGCATAAGAATTAAAATTAATATTAATATTTTCATTATGATAAAAATAATAACTTTTTCAAGAGTTTCAGCCACAGAAAATTCAATGAAACAAGTTTCATTCAATTTTCTGTGTTACCAGCTATTTATATTTTGAGGTTTATATATTTGTTTGTTCATTAATAATATAATTAATACTTTACATGAAATGTGCATGACTGGGCCTTATAAGCTACTTTATAAGCTAATTTAATTGTAAATTGCATAATTTATTAGAGGTAATATCCGCATAACATCCGCAGTTAGAAGTGCGGATGCGGATGCTAAAAAGTATGCGGATGCGGATATCCGGTCCACCACTAATATATATATATATATATATATATAGCTGACTACGAGTCTAATGGCCTCAGGTTCGATTCCGGTGACGGCAGACGGAGCACAGCAAACCCAGTTGTTTCTTCTTCCATACAATAAAAACTGGGTGGTAGATAAATCGGGCGAGGACTTGTAATTTCTGAACTTTGTAATTTCTGACACCCGTGGTGGGTGATGGGTTCGGATTCCACGTTAAAAACTGTATGACTTTTTATGTTGGAAGGAGGGGGCAAGGGCGAGCACCCCCCAAAATTCTCCCCCCTATATGAAAAGGAGAGAGCTATGTGTGTGTAGTGAATAATAGAGGGAGAAGTGTGGTGTGTTTGAGAGTAGGTGAAGGAACAAACGTGACTTTCGTAAGAATGAACATTCGGACGAAAGCAAAACCAAGGTTAACCTCTCTCTCTCTCTCTCTCTCTCTCTCTCTCTCTATATATATATATATATTATATATATATATATATATAAAACACTACAAAATTAATGCCTTGAATAAACGTTAAATTAAGAATATTGTTTCAACAAGAAGAATAAACAAAACTAAATTTAAATTCATAACTGTACTACTTTTCCAGTAGTCATAATTATATAATTATTCGCGCCACAGTGCCTTACTAATTCTTGCTTTGCTCATGCTCCGTTCTGGCGCATTTCGGTCCAATACACATTGGGCTACGATCGGTGTATTTTCTAGTATAGTATTATAAAAATTTTGTTACTATTATTATTATTTATTATGATTGATATATACATTGCATGAACTATTTTTAAAGTTTTAGTTACTGTATGAAGTTAAAAAAAGTTAGCACCCTGTTTATAGTAATTATAGTAATTATTATAGTAAATGTACATTTTCTCTTTCAAGGGCAACTATAGAAAACGTCAAATTTATAGGACATACTTAACCTATAATAAAGCTTTTATAATTATTCATTTTAAATTTACGAAACATTAAAATTCAGTGTTTTCTGTTTAAAACACAATCTAAGTTTGTATTCAGGAAAATTTTCTGATTAACAATTTTTAAATTTTATAGATGAATCTGGCACACAAGATAGCCTCGATCTATCAAGTCTTTGAGAGACATTTTTAGCAAAATAAAATTTCATTATGTAAATAGTATTAATTTTTTATATATTAATAAATTAAATCCTTAAAATCGCAATGATGTGATAATATAAAGTGGCGAGAATCTGGAGCCAAATAGAATCGAAGGAGCAAAAATGTTTGACCCAACTCTCAGATTTATGTGCTGCTGTTGATCATAACTTGCATTTAGACGGCCAAGGACGGTTAAGTGAGTGGGAATGACAGACACGGACATTTTTCGTCGTTTGTTCGTTCATTAGTTTGTACGTACGTACACAAAGTATACAGAATATTGGCTATGTATTTTTTCCATCTCTGTCTCTATTAGGTATATATACTGTGTATATATATTGGGCAATGATAGCCAATATAAACACCATATATTTGGATTTAGTTTACTACGCCTACTTAGTGCGTAGGTTTGAATAATTTATGCAGCAGTTTTATATAATGTAAGAATTCGTAGACAGTAAACAACTAAAAGTGTGTATATATATATATATATATATATATATATATATATATATATATATATATATAAAGGAAACTAAGCCTATTATACTTCACATTTAATAAAAATGCAAAACTGTCTGTACTTTTCTTGTTTCAGTGCCAAATAAATAAAGCCTGCTAAACAATCTCTGCCTTCACGTTTATCTTACTCAGAAAGTTTTGTATTAATTAATGAACAAATTATATCTCTAGTTAAAAGAAAATGTAGTTCATTAGTTAGTTTTTAGGAGAATCATTTCGAATTTCCTGTGATAGCGAATTCCCTCTAACTATTTTAATTCTGAAATGAAACACGCTCCCTTGACAAATATAATTATTATAATTAAAGGAATAGTTCCAAGATTTTTACGATTTACTCTATCTGGGCTAGTTATAGGTTAATTATGGCCTAAAGGAATGAGAGCTTATGTAACACACACACACGAAAATTATTTATATATACACACATATATATACATACACAGTATATTACGTCTTAATTATGCAACAGGCTATTAATTAGCTATTTTGTTTTCTTTTGCCAGTAAATTATTCACTTTAATTCAGTTTCAATATATATATATATATATATATATATATATATATATATGTGTGTGTGTGTGTGGGTGGGTGTATGTATGAACCAATTAAATTAATATCGGGGATTTGATGTATCAATAATGAATTATTTAAACTTTACAATGATAGTCTTCTGATGTTTTTGGCTCCATTGTTTATGATTGATTCCCACTATCATTTATTTCCTTTATTTTATACTTTGTTGTTTTAAAAGTTAATTTTTCTTAATACCCTTTTGTAATTTTGTTTTTAAATTCGTGATTCAATAATTAATCATATCGTTATTTATTTATGAATACGTGTATTGTACTTTTTATGGGATTTATCGTCCGCCAATAACAATTATCATTAACATTAAATTATACACTCTTAATGTTTATAAGTGTAAATACTAGGCTTCCTACGTAAGACCCACGTCCATCTAATAGGTACGCTTATATCCTAAGGGTCTAAGGATGAACCCTATATTAGGACTTTAAACGGACTCATGTAACTTCCCTTAATTTTCCTCATTATATTAACTAAGCCTGAGGACATGACTGCAAAGTGTAAACTGGCGTTGTCTGCGTATGACTTGTAAACAAATAAATTCAATTTTTCTAATTAAAAAGGCACTTAGTTCATATGGTATGGCAACACTATGTTGTTCTAATACAGAGATGCCAGTTTGTTCCTAAAAATTATTTTGAGTGTAGTGGAGAGATGCTTATTTACAATTTACAATCGGAATCACTTCGTAGATAATTCCTAAATCTCCAATTCTCAGCCAGTTCACACTAAGTTCGAAGTCTGTATTGACGTGTGGTTATTAAAAGTTTATTCCGAATTCTTTTGTTTTTGCCTTTTCCTTATAGGAAGACGTCAGATTGTGTTTATTATAGAGCATTTCCTGGAGTGTATTTAATTTTCAGGTGAAAACTAAATAAATAATATGCCCTAAGCTCTCTGTTTAACACAATGGGAACAACTTTATACTGCTGATATTGTGTTCTTCGCAATAGCTATATGCTTTGTAGCTCAGCTGGCTTAAGGTGCCCTTGAAGTAACATAGTCTATTAACGACGATTGCAAATTGACGAAACATAAAGAATATGCAACACTCTTTAAATTACGTCTCTGCCCCTTTATTTAGCTTGCTTGTTGAGTTTCTTTAGTTAAGTTCTGTGATCATTATTAAGACCTATGATCATTTCTTATTCCAAAGGAATTATAACAGTAATGCATCATCCACACATTCAATTCAGAAATTGCAAATACAATCTGATCCCTAATTAACTTAAATATAAAATTTTTAATCAGAAGGGTAGAATTTTTAATTGTCTTTAAATATGGTCTCATAATATGCGGAAATGTATTACTATTAAAAAAATAACTTATTCTTGTAATGAGGCGTAGAACTGAGTTATACAGCGAAAATGAAAGGGAATTTAGTCTTCAAACAACACATCTCCTTGGCTTATGCGACGCTGTCGAAAGAGCGCGCACTTTCCTGGAGGAGTGGCGGGAAAAGAAAACTCTCCACTTACGCTTATGACGCTCTGTTGCCTTGTCTCCATACGCAGCTCGTCATCACAACTAACAACAGATGAAAACAGGACATTAAAATACCCTCTTTACTGCAAGTTTGGATTGACTGTATATTGTTTCTGAGTTGTTTTTTTAACGGATCTAATTCCTCTTTAAACCTTTTTATTATTAGGAAACATTATAGAAAAACAAAAAGGAGGAAAGAGTGTGTAACCTACCAAAAAAAACATATTTTGATGTAATAAAATTCGACTATATACAAAACGTTTATCTTTCCTAAAACATAGATTGCTATGTATTATATGATGAATTTTTTAACAGAGAAATGAGGTAATAAACTATGTATAAAAAGTTAAATTTATGACCTTAATTTAAACACTATTAAATATTTACGCCATTATTATGAGAAATGTGTCATACAGTACATATCCTTTGCAGTTTGCATAGTCTGTAGTGTGGTTTATGCAGTTCAGACTCAGGATATGAGTGATTAATTATTATATTTTAAAAGTATATATTACTTGAAGTCATATAATTATTATAAATATGAATTATAAGAGCTGTACTGATCTTATCATGCACAAGTTTATTTAAAAATCTAATTCTGAAGCTACTCAGGCGGAACATGAGTGATTAAAAGCACTTGATTTGGAAAGTATTGTCTCTAAAATTCAGTATTAATAAAGAGCACCTTGCATACAACATTAGAATATATATATATAACCGAGGTCATATTCATAAAATCCATAATTTTTTATATAACGAGGCTAACTTTTTATATAAAAACTGATATGTTTGCATATAATTCCCTGAAATTTAATTGTCGAAAAGATTAATGAAAAGTCACTAATGACGAGAAAATCAAGAACTTGAAAAAAGTTATAAGTAGACCGTGAGTGGATGGATATGTGGCACCAGCGCATTCACCTCTCATGCAACTTATTACTCCCCCAATCCCTCCCACTCTCTTACCCCATTTATCCTCACTTACCCCCAATTCCTCACGCTATGATCATTTTCATTCCTCTGAAGTTTATTTTTACAGGGCCTATATGGAGGTTAAGAAAGATAAGCCTCAGTATTTTAATGTAAGAGACCAGTAAGACTCAGCTGTAAGAGAAATATAAATAATAATAACAATAATAGCTATAATACAAGAATTGTAGTCATTATTTGTGTTTGGGGTGTGTAATAATTAATATATGATCATATAATTATTCATATTAGAATTAAATAGGAAATATAAGCCTATAGAGAACTGAAAATAAAAATTGTCATTTAGTATATAAGATATTTAGTATATAAGAACCACTTTTTAATTTTTTTTTTTTAAATTTGCTTTTTAAAAATTTAAATTTTGATTTAAAACATTTTAATTACTACCTCCTAATTATCGACCAATATCTATTTTACTTACATTAGGAAAGATTTTTTAAAAACGTGTACATGCAACTCTCAAAATACTTTGAAGAAAATAACTTGGATCACCTGAAGATCAGGGCCCCCAGGTTAGGTTAAGTCGTAATATTTCGTTAGTTAGCCTTATAAGGCTAACTAAAGAAGGCTGGGGCCTTGATCTTCAGGTGATGCAATAACTTTATATCTAAAATACCAGTTGGTTTTAGGGAGGATCATAAGTTACAAACGACGCAGTTTCAATCGTATTAGACAAATAAAAACCTTAATAATAGAGCAGTGATCCCAACCTCGGGTCGCGGGGGTCCTCAAGCAGGGTCGCGAAGGGTCACTATATTCACTATTTCTTAATTTAATTTATATTTATATACACATTTAAATTTTATCATAAGCCTGAGGATCAGGAGGTCCTGTTGCTTGCCAATTTAGGGTCGCAGCAAAAAAAGGTTGGGACTGTTAACTAGAGGGTCTTCTGTTCTCCTGTTAATGGACTTCTCGAAAGCTCTCTATACAATCTCTCATGGCACATACTTATTACAAATTATCTTATTATGACATAAGGGATGTTCCCTGACACTTCTTCAAGAGTTTTGCATTTATTCTGTGTTAATGAATTTGATGAGCATGGTTCACCTCATTCATTTGTTCAAATGACGTACAATGAATGAGATAGTAAAATTCGGTGTAGGTTCATTTCAACCTTTTCCACATCATTTCATACTGTAGACCTGATTCACTCGTCTTACATTGACTTCAGTATAGGTATGACATTTCGTGTCTTCTGTGTTAAGTTAGATTACGGTTAGGCTAAATTAACATACAGGTTAGGTTAAGTCAATATAGGTTAGGCTACGCTACAGTCTAGTACATTAATTAAATAGGAAATTATATTTTGGCGATTACATTTCTGGTATTTTAAAATTTTAGTAAAAAAGATGCTAAAAATCAATAAAAATGATAAATAATTATTTTACTTTGAAAATGTGTAAGACATCTTTATTTATAATTTCATACCCTTCTTTTAGAGCTGCCAATTAACAAGTACTATGTACAATGTACTGTACTCTGTACATTAGAAAAGTTGAAAACGTGGGTATTTACATATTTTATTACAGATACCCATACAAAATCTTGAAGAAATTTAAATAGAAAATGAAGTTTTGAAAGGCAACTTGGGTAAATTAAACATATATATATATATATATATATCAACGTAAATAACGACGCTTGTATAGAAGACATTCCGCGCAAATGAGGAGGGAGAACGAACAAATGAGGTAACCACCCGGGAATCGAACCCGGGACCTTCCGATTGCCGGTCAGATATGATAACCATTACACCATGGGCCTCACTCGATCAGAAGTCGTAATTCTCCTCCACATACGCGCAGAAACCAATGCCCGAGGGGGGCACCCTCCGTATGCGCACATATATATACATTTTCAACTGCAAAGAACACGCAGTATAATTAACGTAAAGAACGACGCTTGTATAGAAGACATTCCGCGCAAGATGAGGAGGGAGAACGAATAAATAAAAAAATGAGGTAACCACCCGGGAATCGAACCTTGGATCTTCCGATTGCCGGTCAGATATGATAACCATTACACCATGGGCCTCACTCAATCTGCGCGTATGTAGGAGAATTACGACTTCTGATCGAGTGAGGCCCATGGTGTAATGGTTATCATATCTGACCGGCAATCGGAAGATCCCAGGTTCGATTCCCGGGTGTTACCTCATTTGTTCGTTCTCCCTCCTCATCTTGCGCGGAATGTCTTCTATACAAGCGTCGTTCTTTACGTTAATTATACTGCGTGTTCTTTGCAGTTGAAAATGTATATACAGTATGTGCGGCATGCGGGAGGTGCCCCCCTCGGGGCATTGGTTTCTGCGCGTATGTAGGAGAATTACGACTTCTGATCGAGTGAGGCCCATGGTGTAATGGTTATCATATCTGACCGGCAATTGGGAGATCCCGGGTTCGATTCCCGGGTGGTTACCTCATTTTTTCATTTGTTCGTTCTCCCTCCTCATCTTGCGCGGAATGTCTTCTATACAAGCGTCGTTCTTTACGTTAATTATAAGGCGTGTTCTTTGCAGTTGTATATATATATATATATATATATATATATAGTCCTGTAGTGAGGAGTTCCCAAGGGGAGGAGTCGAAATTGTAGAAAGGCGGACCTTTTGGTGCAACGACCTAGTCATTGCGGAGGAGGTTTAGAGTAGTTAAGTTTAGAGTACTTTGTGAAGTTAAAAGAAAAAATGCAAGTGTTTGGTTGCAAAATTACTGTAAGTTATAGAGTATAATATCACATCATAAGTTATAACTATGGTTACAAAAATGAACCTTTCCTGTCAAGGAGGGGGGTCGAACAATTCGGGCGGAAGTAAAATCAAGGTTATATATATATATATATATATTGGTTAACCTTGATTTTGCCTTTGCTCCAAATGTTCATTCTGACGAAGGTCATATTTATTGTTCCACCTACAGCTTAACGTGGAATCCAAACCACGACCCACCACAGGTGGTCAGAAATTACAAAGTCCTCGTCTGGACTCAATCTCACGACCTCCTGACCAGCAGCCCAGCGTCTTAACCACTAGGCTACCCAAAGGTAGCCATTTATCTACCAACCAATTTTTATTGTATGGAAAGATGAACAGCTGGGTTTACTGCGCGCCGCCTGCCGTCACCAGGAATCGAATCTGGGGCCAGTGGATTCGTAGTCAGCGATGCTAACCACCACTATATATATATATATATATATATATATATACAGGGTGGGTAAAAAAGTGACTCCTTAGAGGTAAACTGTCATATTAAAAAAAAGTAAGGGGACTAGAGTTCCCAAACTTCATACATGCTTTCCTTAGCATGTTGTTCTTCTTAATTGAGAAGTTGCTTGATGTCTACCCCGTCTTGCTCAACGCAGGCCTCCAAACGTGGACGCCACTGATCAATACACCTGTTTACATATCGTTGAGACACCTTCTCCCAGCCGAGCAGATTCTTTCGCGTAGTTCATCTGTGTCTCATATATTGGTACCAGGGATGTAAACTTTGGACTTCAGGGCTTCCCAAACACCATAATTTAGTGGTGAAAGATCGGGGCTACTAGCCGGCTACATATTGGGTTCGATAAAATCCAGTGTTTCGTTCTGAAGTCCCCTTACTTTTTTTAATACGACAGTTTACCTCTAAGGGTCACTTTCTTTTTACCCATCCTGTATATATATATATATATATATATATATATATATATATATATATAGAGAGAGAGAGAGAGAGAGAGAGAGAGAGAGAGAGAATGTGGACTGTTTATTAATCCAGTAAATGTTGAAACTGCACACATTGAAGCCATTTACATATAGTAGTTATTTTACATAAACTATTATGAACAGTGCGCGACATTCTAGTAGAGACGTTGGCACTTGGCACACTCCTTTCGAATGTTCATTTTTAGTTCCGTAGTGGTGCGTAGTTGTGACTTCAAACGTACTTCTAGAGTGCGAGCATATATACTGTATGTACTCGTACTCCATTTACTCCCGTAGTCCAGTTTCTCCCGTACTCCAGTTACTCCCGTAGACAGTCTTCACTTTTTATGTAGGTAGTAACCTACTAAATCTTTACGAGACGTGGAAGTTACACTTACTGAAGAAGGAGAGTACTGCATGGGTGAACACTGAACACGATACAATGAGGATAATAATAATAATAATAATAATAATAATCCTTTTTGGCAGGAGATAAATATCCTAAAAAAAAGTTGGTGCAAAATATTACCATTTCTTACCTTACCTTAACTTATGTTGTTTCGTGCGTTGGTCTCTCTTCACACGGAGGTCAAGCTGGTGGCCCCGCCTCTAATTTCTTGGTAAGAAGTAATGAAAATGTTTTAACATTTATAACTAATTTCTTGATTAAGATGTTAAAGAGATGGAAAATATATATTCTTTTATCAGTGTTTTTACGCGAAACTGAGACGAATTTCACTTTTGAAGTGAAACAACAAAATACTTGTAAATTTGACCCAAATCTGGTTTTAATTCAAAGTTACTAAAAACAATTAAAACAGATGAAAATGGAAGGAAAAAAGAATTTAATAATATTATTTGACATACAATATTAATTAAATAGTAGGAAGTATCTGTTATAAACGACAATGTGGCAGTAATACATTAACCTTCTTGACACATCGCATAAATACATGGTCTAGTATAACTTGGAAGTATACTCGAATTCTGGCATGAAACAGTCTCTAAAGTTTATCAAGATTTTTGTATCAGACGACATACAACATTCCGAATCATATTGTAATCCAGTATGAGAAGTTTGGCAGAACTGATGCACAGATTCTTAAAAGAGGAGTAAAGTGACTCCATACTATTAATGAAGTGATTTAAAATTCTAAGGAAAACAGGAAAAAGTGAGGCAAATACTCTATCTAATAATATTATTAGCCTAAGAAATTACTACACCAGATCTGAACCAGGGTTGCCAGACGTCCCGCATTTGATCCAAAAATCCAGCGTCAAGCTTTGTATTCAAAATGTCCCGCAAAAAATATTTTTTAAGCAAATTTTTTCGGGATGAATTGATTTAGAATTTTCTAGAATTATGTAGGATCCTGTAGAATTCTATAATGTGGAATGTTCTAGAACATCCTAGAAATTACATAACGCTTATAAAATGTTGTGTTTGGCCACGAGTTGGCAGTTTTTCGGCTGTAGTTATATTGTAAGCTTTGAATTAGTGTGAATCCTGCGATTGCTTGACCGTACAACTTGTGATTGTGTAATTCAAATAAAATCTGTAAGTATGTCTACTTTTTATAAGAAATCGTTCAGGTGTAAATTGCTGCATTTGCGTGAAAGTTTTTGCATGAGAGGAACACACACACACACGCTTGATTTTATTTATAAGATTTAGACTATTTTTTGTAATTAATTATTTACAATCATTTTTTTTATTTATTATTATTATTATAATAATAATAATATTGTTTACAATTTTTCCCCTAGCAAAATGGCTAGTTCAGAGACTCCTCCTGAAAACCAAAAACGTCTAGTGACTTTCAACAAGGATTAGACAAAAACTTTCGATTGGATTCAGCCTGGTAGAGATCAGTTCACTGCAAAACGCAAGATCTGTAACAATTACTCGTTTACAACAAGTCATGGTGGTGAAAATCATATAATGCGACACACGAAGTCCAAAGCACACATTGAAAATGTGACGGCATCGGCAAGCTCACGAACACACTGATTTTTTTGTGAAAAAGGATTCCCAAGATGAAAATGAAGTGGCTCTCGCTGAAGCATCTTACTGCTACCACGCCGTTTATCATGCACATAGTTACAACTCAGCTGGATGCGGGAGCAGTTTGTTTAAAGGTATGTTTAAAGATTCCAAAATTGCTGTTAAATTTTCTTGTGGACGGACAAAGCTGTCATCGATCATCACCAACGTTTTGGCTTCACACTCTAAGGAGCTTGTACTCAGTGGTGTAGTCGTAATTTCTTCAGTGGGGTAACGCAACAACAATTTTTCTTATATAGCGTTTCTATAAAATTCTACAGCGTTTTTACATTTTATGTTCATTCCCAAAAACACGTTGAAATTGAAGGGGTTAGGAAAGAAATATAGTTAGAAAGAGTATGTATTACAAAAATGTTCAGTAGAAACAGCAAAAAATATAAAAAATATAAAGTAAAATAAAACCAGTGGGGTAACGCCGTTACCTTGCGTTACCCCCGGACTACACCACTGCTTGTACTTAATCCTTGAGTGGTAATCATGCATTTTCTCTTTGGACTGATGCTCCCAACAAAGGAAACATAAAATCCTTCCCGTTAGTTCTACGATATTTTGATACTTCACAAGGAATCAGGACGTCCTTATTATCGTTCTTTTCTTTGGATTCCGAGGACTCAGTCACAGTTTTTGCAGCAGTTCGGCAAAGGTTAGAAACAAATAGATTGTCGCTCAAGCAAGTAGTGGCTTATGGAGCAGATAATGCCAATATAAACTATAGGAGTAAAAATAGGCCTCCACAGCATTGCAGAGCCATAATCAACACCTCGTCAAAGCTGGTTGTAACTTGCACAAAATACACAATGCTATTAAAACAGTGTGTAACTGCCTAAAGTATGATATAGAGGCAATCATCATGAAAATTTACAACGAGTTCAGCTCTTCCACTAAAAAAACCGCCGAACTAAAGGAATTTTTCAACTGGTTGGAGACCGATTGGTCTGAATTGTTGCGCCATGTGGACATGGCACATGGCACACATTGCCAGCAATAGAAAGATTGTTGTCTTCTTTTGAGCCCGTTAAAGCTTATTTTTAAGCCGACAGAGTGTGCCTCCCACTCTAAAAATGTTTTTTGATGATGAGTTTGGAGAAATGGTTCCACTTCGAGGATGAAAACTTCAAGCCATAAGCTGCTTAAATTTGAAGAAAGTTCCAAAATTTGAAGAAATTGTGGCACTCGTTCAGCTCTTCCAAATTGAAGTGAATGGTGATCTACTTTTCAACGAATTCATCTTTTTAAAAAGATTCATTGTAGAACTGAACAATAGCGATAAGTCGTTACCTCTGGATCAACGATGGGTGCTTTTTTTCAAGACCTTTCCATCTCCAAAACTTGCAAAAATTCTGGAGCATATATTTTCCATTCCTCATTCGAACGCTGTGTCTGAAAGAATTTTCAGCTTGATGACAACCAACTGGAGGAAAGAGAGAAATCGGTTGCTCAACGAAAACTTAGAATCAGAACTCGTGATTAAAGAAAATTTTTCTATGACTTGCAAGGAATTTCAGTTATACTTGAAGTCAGAAGATGGAGCTAAAATTTTGAAGATTAAAAGTTCAGAAACATATTGACACGTCATAATATAATTAGTAAAGCGATGTATACTACATATTTAATATGCTATGATAATTTCAATATTATTTACGATATTTCAGTATTGTGTAATAATTTCAATATTATTCACGATGTTTAATTGTTAAGCATTATTTTAATAAATTTTTCTAATTTTGTTTGTTGTAACCGGTGAAGAAATCTAGTTTCAATTTGAAAAAAATTTGGTCTTAAAAAAAAAAAAAAAAAAAAATTGTCCCGCATGGGCATTTGAAAAATCTGGCAACCCTAATCTGAACCTAATAATAATATTTTAGCTTGAAATGTGACGCACCAGATCTGGACTATTTCTGCCAAACTTCTCAGTTTGAATTGTAATTAGACTATCATTACATAGGTACCTTAAATAGGTACCCATTTTATTTATTAAATACAACAAGCATAAACAACTTTCCAGTTGAAACTTATATGGAACAGTTACAGTAATGTTTGAAGCTTTGTTTAGCACTCAACATGTCCACCTTCTCTTTAGTACACGTCTGGACTCTGGAGGCGTTAAACGAAATTGTCCATAACGTTTGCACAGATGGCACGGGATATGCCCTGAATGGCATTAGTGATGCGATATCGTAGCTCATCCAAGGACTTTGGGCATGTGGCATAAACTCTGTCCTTGATGAAACTCCACAAAAAAATAGTCACACGGAGTCAGGTCCGGGGATCTTTTGGAGCCAAGCATGGGTCCACCATGGCCGATCCATTTGTTGAGGAAGGCTGAATCAAGGAATTCACGAACAGGCCGTGAGAATGGAGGGGCGCCATCTTGTTGCAAGTAAGTTGAACGTAACTTACGTTTTTGGAGTAGTTGAGACACCAAAAACATTTCTAACATGTTTAGGTAATTTTCAGCAGTGACAGCTTTTCTCTCAAAGAAAAAAGGACCAATGATGAAAGAAGATGTTAGGAGACACCACACATTCACGTGTTGGCGAGTCGGTTGCGGCTTCTCTGACCCCAAATTATGCTTGAACCCCATTTATGTCTTCTAAACTATGAGTTTCATAAAATGAGGATGTTTGTCTATGGCTTTACTTAACATCATTAGTGCAGGCGCGGATCCAGGGGGGGGGTCGAGGGGGTCCGGACACCCCCCTGCTCACGGTGACCAACGATTTTTCGATTGCGTTTGTTTGCTCCTATATATGAAAAATAAGACCTGAAGACTTAAAATGGCTTAAGGTACATGTATCCCGGTTGCCACAAAATTAATTTCTTTAAAAAGAATAAAGAAAAAAAAGTTTATGTCCGATCCTGAGACATTTCAGACCTGGCCTGGGTGTGCGAACAAGCAGGATTTTGATAACGGGAATGTACTTCAAATCCATCTAAAGCTATCTTCAAATATGAAAATTTCCTACCGAGGGGGGGATCCCCCCCCTCGCGCTCGCTTCGCTCGCGCGTCCTCGGCCGAAGGCCGAGGACATATCAGTAACGAGCCCCACCAAGACTGGACCCCCCCTCTGCTTAAATTCCTGGATCCGCCCCTGTAGTGGTATCTTCATTACTTGAATTTTTATTATTGGTTCTATTTTTGTTTTTATTTTTATTATTACTTGTACTCTTCCTTAGTTTTAGTCCTATTTATTATTTACTCCTATTATTACTAGCTCTACTATGAGGTGAGAGTTTTACATTCTTATTCCTATTTCCATCAATATAGGGTTGATTGATTTACATAAGTATCCTCTTAAAATTTTATTTTCTTTCTCATTTAAAATAATGTCA
This sequence comes from Bathynomus jamesi, assembly GCA_023014485.1. Classification (NCBI taxonomy): domain Eukaryota; kingdom Metazoa; phylum Arthropoda; class Malacostraca; order Isopoda; family Cirolanidae; genus Bathynomus; species Bathynomus jamesi. Next base: position 281,339 of record JAJOZX010005595.1, read on the forward strand.
GATTTGTTTGGGTAACTGTGATAAAATACAAGCGTACCCAGATTTTGTAATATACTCTGGTATATGATTGTAAACATGCTCAACCTATAGTATGTTAACTTAACCTAGCCTAGTGTGATCTAACCTAACCCAGAGGAGACGAAATATCGTGATACATACACTGTACACTATATAAGACGACTGAATCAACGAGGCGTAGAATGACGTAAAAGGAAATGTAAGAGATTGAAATGGAGCTGCACCGAATTCTACTTTATCTCATTCATTGTGCTTCATTTAAACAAATGAATGAAATGAACCATGTTCCTCATACGTATTAATTCAGAATTAAATGTATTTACTTCGAGCAGTAATGCATCTTGAGATCCTTGCACAACATCGGTCCGTGGAATGAGTACTGTTTCCGTGGCCGGGGCCACTCCGGGTGCACTGAACGCATCACGGAGGTGATTCTCTTGAGCATGGAGGCGTACATTCCATATTCTTTCCCTACTACTAATGCAGAAGAACCTTGGTTTAACTTTACTTGTCCTAATGCTATCCGCAACAGAGAGGAGGCTTTCAGTAGGTACCGTCACCATCCAACTCCTGTCTCTCATTCTGTTTATATTTCTGCCTGGAATTGTGCAAAATCCGTTCTTCGACTCACCAAAAATTCATTCATCAGACAAGAATGTGAAACCTTATCTAGTTCTCATTCTTCTCGCTTTTTCTGGCATCTAGCCATAAACCTCTCCAACAATTTTATTTCTTTTCTTTCCCTCCTCCTTGTCATTCTAACGGCGCAGTTGCCGTTCTTTTTCTCCAGATAAAGCTGAACTCTTCGCTCAGACTTTCGTCTCCAACTCAACCGTGGACTATTTTGGTGTTGTTCCTCCACATCCTTCCCCCTCTCAGCTGACTTAATTATGTCTGAAATTAGAATCTCCTCTAAAGATGTTTCTTCTGCCCTATCTAGGATTAACTCAAGGAAGGCGTACAGTCCTGATGGGGGTCCTTCCTGTTGTTCTCAAGAACCTATGCTGCCACCCTACCTAGGCAAAATCTTTCGACTTTGTCTTTCATCTGGTACTTTTCCTTCCTGATGGAAGTTCGGATTCAGTCAGCTTGTCCCAAAGAAGGGTGACTGCTCTCAACCTTCCAACTATCATCCAATTGCTTT
>JAJOZX010005595.1:287500-302500 GCA_023014485.1 Bathynomus jamesi
ATTCATAGAACTCTAAACAAAAGTATTAATATCATTAAAATTACAATATTTCATGAAATTGGTCTATATGATTTATTAGAATTAACAAAATTTTGCCTTACATCAATAACTCGAGTGACGTACTTTATTCACAGTCATCGAAAAGCAACAGCACTAAAATATTATAAGTGCATTTTTGAGTGAAATTTTAAACTGTTTCGTATAATTAGTTAAGTTTGTGTTATTGTCTGTAAAATGAACGTATAGAAAACGCAGAGATGTCTTGGTTTGAAATATGCCTAAAATAGACTATACAAAAGTTGTATTGCTTATAATAGAACATTTTTTTATTCAAGCAGGAGTGGCCTAGGGCGAATGCTCGCAAAAGCGGACCCCTCCCCATGGAAGAAGAGAGCCAAAATGTTCAAAATGTTTGAACATGTGTAATATTTGTATTTGAAAGTAACTAAATTCTTAACATTTTTCATATAATTTTCAATTCCTTCTCAAATTATATATGAAAGTATGAGAAAAAATTAAGATTTCCACATAATAATCAGTCAGGAGGGCCAGACACTGGCATAGCACTCAAGCCAGATTAATGCGACCCATCAAGGGCGGAGTTACGCATTGAGCTACTAGCGCTGGCTTGCACAAAATCTTTCAACCTTTTCTGAACGCGGAAATTAATCCAACAACTGCTGCTTGAGGTGTTTTTCCGAAGCATCGAAAGCAAAGCATTTTTTTTTAAAATGATTTTCGACGGTTTTTATCAAGCAACGACGAATAACCAGAAAGTTTTATTGTTCCAAAATTTGATTGTCTGAAACCCCAAGATTAAATCAAAGCGCGGCTCTCATTGGCTTACTTATCTCTATTCTAAAAATATAAGTTTCAAAATTACGATGAATTTTAAAAAGTAGGTACTTCAAGGTTCTCAAAAGGAAACAAGTGAGTGTAAGAGAATATATATATATATATAGGGTGCTTCAGGTCGATCTTAGAGATATGAAAATATGGAAATATGGACTTACTATGATAAATACCAAATACCAAATAGAAACTACAAATTCAGCCAATTTCCATATTTCTAGGATCGACCTGAGTCAGTACATCATTTCACTGTTGAATACTGAAAGGCCTTAGAATCGCTTTTGCTTTTCCTTGTGAGTGTGCATCATTTATTTATTTCATGTGTTTAATTATGATATTCATCCCCCCCATATATATATATATATATATATATATTAATGAATGCATATACGTTAATATATATATATATATATATATATATATATATATATATATATATATATATATATATATATATATATATATATATATATATATATATATATATATATTAATGAATGATATGCATATACGTATATTTCAACCAAATAACCATCGGAGATTCTGATTGGTTGTCTCTGAAACCGAAATAAACTCATCCAACCAGTCAGAGAATGACGTTGGTTTGGTATGATTATGTTTTTGAAAATGCGCAGTGCTGAGCAAAGGAATTGCATTCCATATAACCGTCTTTACATATTATGAGATTAAATGCAACTCAGGTTGCAAATCTTAGAATCTTAGATGCACTTCTGCAGTGGAAAGAAATTAAAAGTTTTCAAAGGAACGATGCACAATTTTCTTGATTTTTCTCCCACACACAACTCAGAAGAGGGTCGTGAGATTGTCTGAAGTTAGAGGATATCTTGGATACAAACGCCCTTTCTTCACTATATTATGCAATTATAAGTAACATTGAGTCTGGATAGTAGTTGGATGGGAAACCGCCTTCTGCCTCCAGATTACGTAGCGACCCGTGGTCCGGATCCCACGTAAAGCTGTAGGTCCCCTCCCTCATATGACCTTAGATGTTGCGAAGAAGGTTAAACAACCCAATCAACCAAACACACACACACACACACACACACACACACCACACATCTATATACACAGTATATATATATATATATATATATATTATATATATATACAGGCTGTCAGGGCTTAAGTGGTAATAAAATAAAACATTATAAATGTATTTTATGGCCATTTAAGCCCGGACACCCTGCATATACTGTATATATATTTATATATATATATAGAACTTTTAATTATATACAGCTCACACACACACACACACACACATATATATATATATATATTATATACACACACACATATATATACATATATATATATATACATATATATATATATATATATATATATAATGTAAAGAACGACGCTTGTGTAGAAGAGCGTTCCGCACAAGATGAGGAGGGAGAACGAGCAAATGAAAAATGAGGTACCTCCCAGGAATCGAACCTAGGATCATCCAATTGCCGGTCGGATATGCTAACCACTGCACCAAGAACCCCGACTAGTCAGTACTCGTACCTCATTTTTCATTTGCTCGTTCTCCCTCCTCATCTTGTGCGGAACGTTCTTCTACACAAGCGTCGTTCTTTACATTAATTATACTGCTGTATGTGAGAACTTTTAATTATGTACGGCTTAGAAATGCTTCGAACTCGCGATCGCTGGTATGCACCGTCTCCCGTAACCATGCTTGGAATTAAGAATTAAATTAGGAATTTAAGGTATTTTTATACACTTCTGTCAATTCCATGAATTAAATTTCTTCGTTGAAATCCACTTTATTCCTTTACTTAAATTTCTGTATAATTCCGTGGAACCTTTTCAGAAATTTTATGCGTACATAAATGCACATGAATAGAATAACGTTCATCTTGACGTCAGAGCTAAGCAATTTCGATTGCCGATTTGATCGATGGTTTTGAGTCGAAATCAGAATCGAAAAATTGTCTACGGAATCAAAATTGAAATTGGTTCCGACGGTCTTACTCGAGTGTGGAATTGGAATTGGAAATGAGTTTTGAAGGGTCGGACTCATTCATTTCTGCTGCCGATATTATTTCAAAAGAAAATATTTTAAATACTTGACATCTTTTTCCTTCCAATAGAATCAAACTATCTTCTTTACTCAAAGTTATTTGAATGCTCTTAAAAAGCAAAGTTTATAACAATCGTTAAATAAAAAATAGGAATTATACAAATTACACCCTTTTCGTATCTACAAAAATAAGGTAAAAAACTAAATGAAAATTCCTTGTCAATAAAAGTGGTGAGTTGGAATGATAATAATTCCAATTATGAAGATGTGAAATAGAAATAGGAATGTAATCCATCTCATAAATTCTTCCAGTTCAAAATGATGTTCTCCCCCCCCCCCCAACATACGCACGCACACATACACACACTACACACACAATATATAGGGTGTTTATAAAGTCCCTATCTATTTCAGAGAAAACGTAGCAAAAAGGGTAAAATTCAATAACAATATAATACGTAGAAGGCATACATTTAATGAATACTTAAGCATATGATTTTACATGAGCACCATCAGTATCTCTACAGAGTTCGAATCTGTCAGCAGCATTGCGAAGCACATTTTGGAGCGTGACAGGGGTTATTTTTGTAACTGCTGTTACGATACGAGCACGTAAATGTCCCAGCTTCATTCAGATGACATTTTAAACACCGTCGTCTTTCAACAAGATGGGGCACCTTGTCATTACGCAAATATTGTTCGGGAGTACCTAAATGAGCGATTTCCAAATCGATGGATCAGACATGGAGGCAACAGGCCCTGGGCGGCTCGATCTCCTGACCTAACGCCCTTGAATTTCTTTGCATGGGGCTTTATCAGATAAAACATCTATCAAACGAGGGTTACAGATCTGCAAGATTTACGTGCTCGTATCGTAACAGCAGTTACAAAAATAACCCCTGTCACGCTCCAAAATGTGTTTCCGCAATGCTGCTGACAGATTCGAACTCTGTAGAGATAATGATGGTGCTCATGTAGAATCATATGCTTAAGTATTCATTAAATGTATGCCTTCTATTATATTGTTATTGAATTTTACCCTTTTTGCTACGTTTTCACTGAAATAGATAGGGACTTCATAAACACCCGTACAGTATGTACGTTTCAACCTTTCAAATGTTTCGTGCGATGATTCCTCATTTCATGAAGGTCAAGCTTGTTGCCCCCTCCTCATATATATATATATATATATATATATATATATATATATATATATATATATATATACACTGTGTATATATATATATATATATATATAAGGTATTTCAAAAGTGCTGCCCATAGAGATTTGAGATTATTTCTTATTTTTTTCCTGTTATTACAATAGATGGTTAAACTGCATGATGCCATGCAGTTCTTTCCATATGCAGATTCTGTCGCGTACTTTTCTTTAGAGATGCAGCACACACTACTAGCATGTCGTCCTTCAGTTCATTTATCACCCTTGGACAATGGGTTGTAAACTACGCTCTTAATATAACCTTATAGAAAAAATGTCCAATGGAGTGAAAAAAAAGTAGAAAAAAAAATGTATTAATCTGAAATTCCGATGTGTCCAAATATATATATTATATATATATATATATATATATATATATATATAATACTTTGAAGAGAGAGCGTTTGTATGCAAGATATCTTCTCTCCAGACGAAGTGCAATGTCACGACTTCCTCTGATTTGTGTGTGTGGGAAAATCAAGAAAATTTTGCATCTCTTCTTTGAAAACTTTCCATCTCTTTCCAATGCAGAAATGCATCTAAGATTTGCTACCTGAGCTGCATTCCATATCATCATATATAAAGATGTCATATGGGCTGCAATTTCTTTTTCCAACATTGCACATACCAAAACATAATCATATCGAACCAAAGTCGTTCTCTGATTGGCTGGGTGGGTTTATTTCAGTTTCATAGGCAGCCAATCAGAATCTCCGATAGTTATTTGGTTGAAATACAAACTTGGTGCATTCGATAGGTGGAGTGTAGCATTTTAAAATAAATTTCCTTATGATTATTCTATTCAGCTCAGAGAAAGTCTAAACACGACCAATGAGGAAGAAGAAAATTTTTCTTCTTTCATTTTGATTGGTTGTTACTCAAAAGGAGAAATAAAAACCTCGTGCATAAAGGGTAACATTTTTATATTTTTACTTTGAACAACATTAACTTTGTATATAACTATTTTCAGGTAGAAAATCTTAGCTGCATTTCTGCATTGAAGATAGCAAAGAAGTTTTCAAAAGATTGTTTGCAAGAGTTGAACAAAATTCTCACGAAAATGCAGATTAAGAATTATTGCAGTACAATGATGACTAGAAACCAATCTTTATGTACACACACACACACACACACACACACACACACACACCTATTTTCAAGGTAGATTAATAAAATTATCGGTTATTTTAACCTATTTTATTTTACTACATAAATCACTGCTTTCAGGAAAATTTGAAAATAGTATACCAAAGTAATGAACAAAAATTTGAAAAATCAAATTTTGCACAGATTCAATTTTGGCCCTCATCTTTCGATTTTATTTTTATCAAAAAAATCTCGAGGTGTTCACAACATTTGAACTTTTTCTCAAATATATTTCTAATTATATAATAAGTTTAGGTATACACAGTACACACTAGTTAATGAAATGTAATATATTATCTTATTTACCTACAATTAGTCATTCCAATAATGTACTTGTACATCCTCAAACAAAATTGGTTAAAGCTCGTGATATCCTGATGAGAACAAATGAGTTCGAAACTGGTCGGTGTCTAGTTTTTCATCGCTATTTGTGAGCTCAAATTATACATATTTCACTCATTCTGTTTGAAGGCTACCCGCTGATAGCAGAAACGAAATGAATTTTCGGTATCAAAATTATAATAGTGATTACTTAAATATTTGTCATTCACTAACTATGTGAATACATTGCAATCTGTCACAACCACAATAGTTTATATAGCACACTTAAGGCAGTGGTTAACTGCTAGGCCGTTGGCTCATTTGGTTAAAGCTTGTGGCAATGCACATCATATTTCTATATTTTTGTCACGATTTTATTTAATACACTTCTTTTGATACATTTGCTATATTAGCATGTATGTATTAATTTATTTCTATATGTACCAGTTTTTATCAATAAATCAAATTTTAAATTTAATTTTTTTTTACCAGAAATAAACACTATTATTATTATTATTATTATTATTATTATTATTATTACTACTATTATTAATACTCCTGTTTGGAGTTATGATACATGTCCAAACTTGCCTCCCGGTCGTGGATGTAAAAAACGCAAATGTCATGCTAAAAAAATTGCTCGCTCGGCCGATTTGGCGCACCCCAAAAACCGGCTCCCATGGCACGAGCCCCCCTTTGCCTCCCCCTCGCTACGCCTTTGAATACGTAATAGACAAAGTTTTGTTTGTTAAACTATTCTCATCATCTATATAAAACCACATTTTGAGTGGCGTAGGGATGTGATGACTCCACCGCCCGCCGAAAGGTGCAGCTAGCTCCGCATCTTCTGCGATAAGAGAGGGGAAGGATTGGGTTGGGGACCTATCCTTCCTTCTCTCTTCCCACAAAAGGTAAGAATGGCCTCGGACATGGGCGCCGCTCCTGCCCGAGCCGACCCCGTAACTGCAGCCAGTCATATGTGGGTGCTTGGAGCGTAAGGGAGGATAAATTAAATGACGAGCAAAAGAGAGCAAAAGTGGTGCAGGTATTTAAGGGTGGAAGATTTGATGTTCTGGGATTGTGTGAAAAAGATAAAAGGAGGTGGAGAGTGTGAATGGGGAGGTGTTAAGTGTGTGAGTGCGGGTGCGAGCGAGAGGGTGAGAAGAAAAGAAGATATGATTCTGTAATGATGTGTTGTATGAAACGATGAGAGACTTCTCGTGTGTCAGTCAGTTCCCGGATTGTTTGTGTGAAATTTAAGTTTGCGAGAATGAAAGTGACGTTAGTGGTTGGATATGCCCCCTGTGATGGTAAGTGTGAGAATGTGAAAGAAAGCTTCTGTAGAGAGCTTGATAGTTTTGATCAGAAGGTTGCCTGAATGTTACAAACTGTTTGTGATGAGAGACATGAATGTAAAAGTTGGTTTGGGTCGGGAGGATGAGGTGTTGGGGAAGTATAGTGAACCAGAAGTGAATGATAAATAATTGGTTTAGTCTGAAAGAACTACTGTATGTAATGAGAGAAAATTCTGTGGAACAAATTTCTTTCTTGAACATAAGGGATTACATAATTACACCTGGTATAAAACAAGTGATATACATGGCGAGAGAAGTTTGGTAGATTATGTGCTCGTGAAAAGAAGTATGCTGAAGAGATATGTGACACATGTGGTATGTGTAGTGCGAGGTATGAGTAGTAGTCTCTCTGATCAAATGAAAGCCCTGTGTAAAGTGAGGTTGTGTGGAGAATAGAAGCGAATGAACGGAAAAAAGGTGGGTCACAAAAGAATTAGAGTGGAAAAGTTAATGGTGAGAGAGGCAGAGGATGAGTATAGTAAGAGAGTAAATGAAGAATCGAGTGTACAAGTTGCAGAACAAATGGATACGAGTGAGATGTGGTATGTATACCACGAATGTCTGATTAGGAATGCAAGGAGTGTGTGTGGAGTTGCAGAAACAGGTGGGAACAGCGTGCTGGGATGCCGAGGTTGCATCAGTGGTTGAAGATAAAAGGAGGAAATGGATGTTGTGTGCGCAGGATAATTGTGATAGAGAAGAAAGTCGAAGAAGAAAGAGGGTGTATGAAGAAAGCAAGTAAAGTGTGAAGCGATTAGTGAAGCAGAAGAGACAGATAGTAAGTAATGAGTTTGGAAGGATGATGAATAAAAATTGTGTAGAGAATAGAAAGTTGTTCTGGAAGAAAGTGCGGAAGTGCAGAAATGAAAGGAAGTAGAGACTGGACCGAGATATTATGAGATGTTCACATGAATGTGTGTTAGTATCGATACTTTTGTATGGGTGTGAAACATTGAGATGGCATGAAAGGGAGAGGTCAAGAGTAAGAGTTGTTGAGATGGATACCCTGAGAAATATGTGTGTCGGATTGATAGAGTAAGAAATCGTGTGGTTCTGGAAAGATGTGAAGTTCAGAAGTGAGTGAAAGTGAAAACTGAAGAAAGTGTGCTTAGATGGTTTGGACATGTTGAAAGAATGGAAGATGACAGAGTTGCGAAAAGGTGTATAAGAGCGTTTGCGAAAGTAGAAGGAGAGGAAGGCCGAGGAAAAGATGGGTGTAATGGTAAATGATTACATGAATAAGCGTGGACTAAACCTGGGTGATACACGAAAGGTGGCTGCAAGTCGGTTGGAATGGAGGAAGTTTGTTTGAAGTATGTAAGTTCGGGACTCTGTCTCTTTTATTTTTTATAAGTCCTGAAGGTGTGGAATTTTGCCACGTAAGTGGGGGTGGCGCTGGTCCACTAGGATGTTTGTGTAAATGGATGTGTACGATTTACTTTCTAACTTTTCTCCTTTTCACTAACTTTTGTGCTTTACAGCCAGGTTGTTTCCTGCCTTCTCACCCCAAATCCTCGGGAAATGAGATTTTTTACAATGTACTCGTATGTATGGAAGGTGGAAGACCATATATAAAAAGAACAACTTTATTTTTAGGCTTTTATTTTATTTTGTTATTTTAAAAGAATATATGTGGTTGTGTGGTTACTCATATAGACACGTATACCTTACTGGAAATTTAATTGCTATATATATATATATATACCTATTTCTTTATTAATTTCTCTATGTTATCCCTCATTTGTATGTATTTATGCAAATATTTTTCTTTTCTTTGAGTCTTTTATATTCCCTTTGCATGTTTGAAGCTTTCTTTAGGCTTTTTTTATAGTCGCAGAACTGCATCCAAGTAAGGAGGAGCTTCGATCCAAAGCAGCCAATGAGGAAAGGCTTTCCGGGTGTCTAAGAGGGAATCGGATTGTAACTGAAATATTTTCTCTGGATTTTCTTCTTTATTGCAAGTAAAGAAAGCAAAGACGTTGATATTAATTTTGAAAAGGATTTCAGGTAGGAAATGTTGACTGCATTTCTGTATTGAAAAGATCACAAGACTTTTCTAAAGATTCTTACCAAAGTTGCACAATATTCCCAGGCGACAATGCAGTTTATGCATTTTGGGCATCTGCCTGTTGCTAACTCACGAAACGAAGCTGCAGTTTAAAAAATTATGAGATCTGTATAGAAATGTAGCTGTAACGTATGTATCATACAACAGGCCTGTGTTTCTAAAAGTTTGTATAATACCTTTGATGACATTAAATATAATACTTTTTATGAAAAAGCTCTTGAATGTACTCTGTAACTGGAAATTAAACAATAAGATTGTATGACGGCTATTTTGGTAATTTTTAATGATTGTTATTTTAGTGTCTTCTTTTTTATAGGAACTGTCAAACAGTTTATCCACTGCCACCCACGAAAGCCTTTTCGTTTCTCCAAGCACTTTAGTGTTCATTATAGGGGAATAGAGCTATTTATTCGAAGGGAAAAACCGTTGAGAAATCAAATTATCGAAACTTAATATAATCTAGCATATCCTAACCTAACCTACAGACCTAGACTAACCTAATGGGTTAAAAATTAACCTAACGTCTTAAATTAGGTTGAATTAAATTTTATAATGTGGTCATTCGATGATTTTTCACTTCCATGAACTGGTATGAGTATTCCTTTCGATCATGTTTCATCAATAATTGGTCTATTTTCTGGTAGCAAAACGTCAAATTTACTTCGTAGAAAAAATTTCAGAATTAACTTCAAATCGTTCAACGTATGTCAGTTGACTTTACAATCTGGAAATTAGAAATTTATATTTAAACTCTTAAATGTATAAGGTCAAAGGTCGATATTATGAAATTCGAGTTTGTTTCTAATTCTTGGGAATAATCCATTTCAGCGAAGTGGCTACAGGTAGCCAATTTGAGTCACATTGAAGAATATATTACATTTTCATATCTCTTAATCTCCATTTCAATTCCAGTGAGGACAAATGTTTCCTCTGAGTAACGTTTTAATTAAGTCAAATTTTCTAACAGAAAGGACCTGATGAATTTCCCATTTATATTAATATTTAATAAATATTAATTTTTCGTGAATACTATTTCGCATCTTCAATGTGATTTGCAGTTTATTCCAAAAGGACAACCCACCACGGTAATCTAGTGGTAAAACTTCTGGCTGTTTAATTGAAAGTCGTAGGTTTTAATCCTGACTCGGAGTTCAGATTTCAACGATTAGGGAGCTTCTCTGGGTCTTCCATGGTAGGGTAGTGGTTATATGACCTTTTGCGTTACGTTACGAAGGAAGTTAAAAAAACTAATCATTATTATTATTAGTGAAGAGGACGGCTAATTAATGCAGTTTCCTAACACCTTTTAATAAAGGGATTTGACTATTTGTTTTAGTTGTGGTTTAATGTTCAGGATCACATTTTAATTTCATAGTGGATATTTATATCCAAAAATACTTTCGTATGATAAATTCCATAGACGATCAAAATAAAATAACATTCGTATCTCCATATTAATTTATGTTGCTGCATGTTTCTGTGTTTCTAAAAGCAGTGAAATGAGTAGAACCTTTAACATATAGAAATACATTTAGTTCTTGAATATATTTTTTAACGCTTTTCAGTTGGAGAAAAAAGATGTGTTTCTGCTTTGAAGGAAGCAAAGAATGATTCTTTAAAAGCAAGTGTTTATAAAAATTTCCTTAAGCAAAAAGTAGAAAATTGTCCGTTGCATTTCTGAATCCGGTTAATAAAATCGAAGTAAATCGAATAAAAATAAGTCGAATTTGCCCTTATTCCATTTCGAACCAATTGATGTAATTTACGAACACACACACACACATATATATATATATATATATATATATATATATATATGTGTGTGTGTGTGTGTGTGTGTGTGTGTGTGTGTGTGTGTGTGTCTATTTACATATTTATATTTCTTTTTTCGGGTTCTGTGCATCTTTTGCACTCACTAAGCGTCTGAATGTATATGGTTTTCAGTATGTTTTTATAATGTTGCAGAACTGCATCGAAGTAAGGAGGAGCTTCGGTCGAAGCCAGCCAATGAGGAAAGGGTTTCCGAATGTCTACGAGAAGGTCGGATTGCAACTAAAGTATTTTTCCGGATTCTCTCCTTTATTGCAAGAGGAAAAGAAAGCAAAGACGTTGATATTAAATTTAAAAATGATTCCAGGTAGGAAAAGTTGACTGCATTTCTGCATTGAAAGGTTCGCAAAACTTTTCAAAGGATTCGTTCCTAAAGTTGCGAAATGTTCCCAAGCGACAATGCAGCTCATGGAGTTTGTTTGTGCATCTGCCTGTTGCAGACCTACAAAAAGGAGCTGCAGTTCAGAATATGACGAAAATTATAAACAAATGTAGTTGCATAGCGTGTGCATCATCCAACAGACATGTGTTATTTTAGATTTGTGTTGATCTTTGATTAAATGAAACATAATATTTTTTGCGAACAAAAAACAGCTGTTGGGTGTACTTTGCAACTGTAAATTAAACATTAAGGCTGTAAGACGGTTATTTTAGACATTTTTCAATGCTTGTTCTTTTATTCTCTTCTTGTTTATGAATGGTCGAGAAGTCCACCCAGTCAGTATCCAGATAGACCTATTTATTAAAAAAAATTTGTTGAATGGCCAAGAAACTTAATTTAACTTAGACTAACCTTTGAATCTAATCTGTTCTACTCGAATGAAACCAAACCTAACTCATACCCTAAGAGTAAAGCTAAGTTAAATTAAGTTTCAATAATTTGATTCTATACGATAACTTTTCATTTACAGGAACTGACATTCCTTTTCAGTATGTCTCACAGACTGCATTCATTTGTATTGTTTTAGAGTATCAGACCACCAGACTTATGTTTCAGGGATGTACAGGAACGAAGCCTACCTGTATTATGTCGATTTTCATAAAGTTGACACCAAAATTTCGAAACACGTACGTCGTACATGTTCGAAGAGTTTGACCTTATGCATGTCGATTTAAGTTAATTTAAATACAGTTAGGTAGGTTACATTATGTCTGATTAGATTACGCTAGGTTAGGTTACGTTAGTTTAGTTTTTTCATTTGAAATATGAAATGTAATATAAGTTATCCCTTTAAGCGAAGTGAAGACACTGAGGTCGGGGGTTCGAATCCGGATGATGCTGGTAATAATAATACAGGCGTTAGAGCAATGGGCCGCATTCGTTGGCCTGAGCGGTGTTCCAGTTTCTGACCTTCCCTACTGATTATTATATATATAAGTTAGTTAAAATATTGACAAAATTTTCATATTCACTTGAATCTTAAACGCATGCGCAATTGCGCATGCGTAGGTTCGAATTGGAATAAGATCGACATGTATGAGGTTGAAAGTTGACATTATGAAATTCGATTTCGTTCCTTTAATTAGCACGTTGGACACCAACCGGGTGTTTGGCTGTTTACACTGCCATACCAGCCAGATATGATTCTATGAAATAAACAAGAGGAACGACCCATCAGTGGGTCGTACGGTACCTAATGAAACCGTACCACGACCCACCGGTGGGCCGTGTGGTATCCACCGTGTTAATCTTCAGAAATAATCATTCCAGTGATGATAAATTCTTCCTCTCAGTAAAGTTTGATTAATCCAAATATATTTTTTCAGCACAAATATAATGACTTTCCAACTCAGAAAATGAGTAGGTTGAAAATACTCAATAAATATAATAATATTAAGTATATATTTAGACTGATAACACTGGTATGCATCAATTTTGCTGTCAAGGGTTTTGTAAGTGATTCTTATAGAGTTTTTCCTGCTGATTTCAAATCTGCAATCCGTTTTTCTCAATCAGCTCATATCCGGCTATGGCCTCATAAGTAAAATAGAATTTTTCGTGATTTTGTCAAAGCGGAATTGGAACAGTAACATCTATCATCACTTGTTTCACTTGTATAATATCTTTTTTTTACTTTTCAGGCATATAGATAAAATATTTCATAATGAATAGAGCGTGTAAAAATGATCCCAATAGATTCTGCTACATATGTGGGACGGTTACCATGCCAAATAACCAGTCCCAAATCACTAAATTTGTGAAGACAATGTATAGAGCATACTTTGGAATTAAGCTAGGGGACCAGGACAAAAATTTCGGCCCTCATATGTGCCGCAAGACGTGCATTGAAACTTTGAGAAGATGGAGCAAAGGCAGAGCGAAATCTTTGCCTTTTGGAATTCCCATGATTTGGAGAGAAGGAAAGGATCACGTGACAGATTGCTATTTCTGCATGACAAACCTCCAAGGTGGGCTTATAAATTTATTTTTCTTAAATATTTTGAAATCCCCGTATGAAACTTGACATAATATTCACCATAATGTAATATTCACCATATATAACATAATATTCACCATAATGGTAATCATACACTTACATATACATATTGTTATATAAAATACATTTACACATACATATTGTTATAGAAGTTACATTTACATATACAATGATTGTATATTTTCTTTCTTTTTCATTCATATTGTCCCCGAAGGGACAATATGAACGAAAAAGAAAGAAAATATACAGACTCCATCGACCTATTTCATATCTTACAGACCGCAGCCTTCCCTCACGAGCCGCCACTGTCTGAATGCTTCTTCTATTTCATATGCAAGTTTTATATCCATGTTTCTGTGTTTCTATTTTCAGGAGTTAACAAGAAGAATAAACACATTGTTGTATACCCTGACATTCCTTCTGCTATGAGACCTGTACCCCATGGTCCTGGAATTCCAATACCCGACCCACCTCAAACCCTGGACTTCGATGATGCTGATGATGAATCAATGACCAATGCCAATGACCAGTCCCAGTCGTATATACCTCAAAATACCGCTTCAAATGAGCCGAGGCCTCTCAACCAGGCCAAACTTAATGATCTTACCAGGGATTTAGGACTTTCCAAATTAGCTGCCGAGATCTTGGGCTCACAACTTCGAGAGGACAACTTGCTGGCTCTGGGAACAACATTCTCCTGGTATAGGAAACGAGAGGAAGAATTCCGCAAGTTTATGCAGTGCACGAAAATACCTCTTCCTTAGTGTACTACTGCAATGTTGAGGGGCTAATCGAATCCTTGGGCCTGCCATATAACGCATCAGAATGGAGGCTATTTATAGACTCGTCTAAACGAAGTTTGAAAGCAGTACTTCTCAACATTGGGAATAGGGTTGCATCAGTCCCTGTAGCACATTCCGTGCAACTTACTGAGAGCTATGATAACATGAAAATTTTACTGGATGCTCTCGTATACGACCAACATAACTGGAGGATCTGTGGAGATTTGTAGGTAATACTAATATCATAAGTAAACTATTGCTATTGACTATGTTGTTTTTCCAAAGGTTATTTGAGAGCGTATAAGAACACTTAACTTCCTCACAGAAGTGATACAGTCCAATGCATAGATTTTTTTATCTGATAGAACAAATTCTCTAAATTCTTTAAATATTTTCATTTTTTTTCAGATTGTGGCATTTGTATTGGGAATGCAAGGGGGATACACGAAATACCCATGTTTCCTCTGCAAATGGGATAGCCGAGCGGATGAGAAGCACTATGCACAGCGTGAATGGGCATCCAGAGAGAATTTTGAACCTGGGTCGCATAATGTCGTTTCAGTGCCCCTTGTACCACCAACAAAAATTTTGCTCCCACCACTTCATATTAAGCTGGGCTTGATGAAAAATTTCATCAAATCAATGAATAAGGAGGGTTCAGCATTCCGATATCTCTAGAGTAAATTT
Source organism: Bathynomus jamesi (assembly GCA_023014485.1). NCBI lineage: Eukaryota > Metazoa > Arthropoda > Malacostraca > Isopoda > Cirolanidae > Bathynomus > Bathynomus jamesi. The sequence continues at coordinate 302,252 of JAJOZX010005595.1, forward strand.
CCTCATATATCTGATGCTAAACTAAATGCTGGGGTTTTTGATGGTCCTCACATTCGAACGTTGATCAAGGATACTCAGTTCGAAAACGCAATGACTCCAACTGAGAAGAATGCCTGGCAGGCATTCAAATCAGTTGTCACTGATTTTCTTGGCAAGCGTAGAAGTCCAGAATACGAGTCCGTTGTCGAAAACTTGATGGAAGCTTTCAAAGCTCATGGGTAGTGAGGAACAGGGTGAACGATTTCACCA
>JAJOZX010005595.1:307500-320000 GCA_023014485.1 Bathynomus jamesi
GATCGAATATAAAAAAAAACTGCATTTAATGAAAATGAGTTACAATCTAACCTTATATGACCTGACCTAAATTAAACCTACAATTAAAATTCTTTTTCACTTAACTAAACTTAATCGTAAGTCTTTTATCGCAACTAAAACGTATATCATTTTATACATCACGTCTGTAATAATGGGATTTCAAGAAGACTTAGAAGAAAGAAGGTAAAATGAGAACTTCACACGTATTTTAGTCGTCATTTTGCGAACCGTTTGCAATTTTGCCTAAAGACCTTTCTGGTGCAAGAAATGCCACCACCGAAACTCCTTTTTCTTCCGTGGTTGCAACCAGATTTGTAAAAAAAAAGTGCACGGTTTTTCCTTCAATCCCATATCACGAGAGGTGGGAAGATAACTATAATATATACATATAGAGTTAGTTAGTTAGTTAGTTTGTTAGATAGTTAGTTAGTTAGTTAGTTAGTTAGTTAGTTAGTTAGTTAGTTTGTTTGTTTGTTTGTTAGTTAGTTAGTTAGTTCTAAGCGTGTTAATACTCGTATAATGTATACACCTGGACAGATGAACAGAAAATAAGACAACTGACCCTCATAAAGAATTCTCCTGATCTCATTTGGATCTCATTAGATGTTTTGGAGGAGGTTAAACAATCCCGAAACAGCATCATCATCATCTCTAACCCATCTACATTTATATATAATAAATTTTCATTTAAAAATTTAAAATATGTCATTTGAAGAAACTGTTGCAAGTAATTAACAGAGCAAAAAGGTTTAAATTTCTATTAGGATACACACACACACCACACACACCTCTATATACTCGTTTTCCCAGAAGCAAAAACGAAAAATCATTCCAAGGCCTTTCGTGTATTCGGCAATGCATCTCGTCTTTTTCCTTGTGGTTTGCATCATTCATTCATTTCATCGTGTTTAAGTGTGAAATTCATTCCACATATATACACCTCGGTGGTGTAGTGGTTAGCGTCGCTGACTACGAATCCATCGGCCCCGGGTTCGAGACCCGACGGCAGCCGGCGCGCAGCAAAACCCAGCTGTTCATCCTTCCACACAATAAAGAAAGTGGTTGGTAGATAAATGGGTACCCTAGGTGGCCTAGTGGTTAAGACACTGGACTGCTGATGGGGCGTGGCTCGGATTCCACGTTAAACTGTGGGTTTAAGGTGGAGTGAAAAGCTTGACCTTCGTCAGAATGAACAATTCGGGCGGAAGCTAACCAAAGGTGTGTGTGTATATATATATATAAATGTTGGGTCTTTCCACACAGTTTCACATGAAGGGTTTTTATTTGAAGAATTTTAAAAAAGTGTTCTTTTCGGAGAACAAAGTTTATTCCATACAAATGCATTAAAATGGAAATAACATATGTTTATTTAAAACTTAATAAACATAAGTGAAGGTGGACTCCATTTGTCAGGTGCAATTTGGTTTAGAATCAAATTCGTAAGTTACGAAAGGTGAAAATTACTTGATGGTTACGTGTAGATAAACTTTACCTGTAGAGTTAAAACATTAAGATTTTAATTTTATTTTGCTGGCAGTTTTTAAGTTAAGAACATAACATTGCATATATATATATATATATATAATATATATATACACACTCGTAATATTCAATTTGAAATGCTAAAAAAATAACCCATTTGAACAAAAGGAGATATTAATTTTTATGCAGCTCTTTCGTTGATGCTTTGGCTCCTCCTCTCGACCAAAAAGGGCCGAAAACTGACCAATGACATTCGTTGAAAATTTCTATCATCTTTTGACTGGCTGTCTACTCTTGAAAAATAGAAAAATATTAAAAATAACATTTATAAAGGAAGAATTTTTTTTTTTTTAAACTTTTATTACAATTAAGTCTCTGTATAACGATTTTCAGGTAGAAAATCTTAGTTGCATTTCTGCATTGAAAACATCAAAAAAGTTTTCAAAAGAATTTTGCAGAGCGTTGCATAAAAATCCCACGAAGAAGACGGACTCTTACTGCAGTGTGTGTGTGTGTGTGTGGTGATCATTGCAAACCGTGATAGAATGGGAGAAAGGAAATTAAGAATGAATTAAATATTACCATTAATCATAGAGTATTTTGGGGTATTAAGTTATTACGAGAGACTTGGAATAGATTAATTTGAGATAGCTGGGAATCTATGTGAATATATCTGCTCTATCTCTCCATTTATTTATCTATCTGTTTATCTAACCAGTTCTCTCTCTCTCTCTCTCTCTCTCTCTCTCTCTCTTTCTCTCTCTCTCTCTCTCTCTCTCTCTCTCTCTCTCTCTCTCTATATATATATATATATATATATATATACACATACACAAAATGTTTTAAGAGCAATTGCATTTAACAATGCACCAAGATAAACCTTCCTTTGTTTTGGTTGTGGGAATTTTGTACAACTCTTACGAAAAATGTTTCAGGAATTTCTCTGTTATGAACTTATCCTCTTTTTTTAAAATTAACAGTGTTTGGCACTTACTGAAACGTGATTCAAATACCATACAAAGTTAACACAGAATGAGTATTTACCAATGTTTCATAACATTTGTCGCGGTATATATATATATTTTTTAGGCAGGAAGGCGGGGCCAAGTGAAATATTTCTTTAAAACATTAATTAACAGACATTAAATAAGTTGTAAAGAAGGTCAAAAGTAGGTGTATTTGTCACTGGGAATGGAAGAAAAAAAAAATGGACGCTCATTAAGTCATTCTAATTATTCTAAAATCCCTTTCATTCAAACATCTTTGTAGGAATTTAGCGATCTCTTACCATATATACGCAGTATTCTATAGACCTCTTTCACGATGACGTGATGATTATAATGAACACACTCTTCCATCGAACGAGGACCATCTCCTCAAGTTGAAAAAGATGTTGATATATATATTATTGAACCAGAATTTAATATAGCTAAAAGGTGGATTAGGTCCGTTTAGAGTATGTCCGTGGTTAGGTTCTGTTTAGCTACGGTAGGTTTCTGCATCACGTATTTAAGTTAGATTAACCTCTTTTGGACCACTGGGTCGAATATGTACCGTTTCCAATACACGCATTTATAACTTAACCCTACAAAAAATTCAGTCGTCAAGAGGTTAAGTCTGGCTCCGATTAGTTGTTGTTCACAATTTTCATTCCGAGGAAAGGGCCTATATAGATTCTTTTCATTCTAAGGTAGAGAAATGGGCGCTCTGCTTACTCCTTCGTATAGATATGATAAGGATCCCTTTTTATATGAAAGATCAATTCTAAACGAGAAAAAGACAACAGTGGAATTGTCTGCGGCACTGTTCATTATTTAACTTAAGTGTATTCAATCTGATTAAAGATATTATATAAATAACTAGTGGCACATCTCATTTGTATAATGCAGACGTTACACTACGTTTCTTTATAGCATTTTCTAAGCTGCAGCTCCGTTTTGTGGGCCTGCAACAAGCAGATGTCCAAAATGCATAATCTGCATTGCCGCCTGAGAACATTGTGCAACTTCAGAAGCGGAGCCTTTGAAAAGTTTTTCAACCTTTTCAATGCAGAAATGCAGTCAACTTTTCCTACCTGGAATCATTTTTAAATTTAATATCAACGTCTTTGCTTTCTTTTCCTCTTGCAATGAAGAAGAAAATCCAGAAAAAATACTTTAGTTGCAATCCGGTCTTCTCGTAGACATTCAGAAAGCCTTTCCTCATTGGCTGGCTTCGATCGAAGCTCCTCCTTACTTCGATGCAGTTCTGGAACGTTATAAAAACATACTGAAGACCATATATATTCAGACGTTTAATGATGGCAAAAGATGCACGAACCTGAAAAAAGAAATATAAATATGTAAATAGGCACACACACACACACACACAGACACACACACACACATATATATATATATATATATATATATATATATATATATATATATATATATATATATATGGGATGAATTTCACACTTAAACACGTGAAATGAATGAATGATGCAAACTCACAAGGAAAAAGAAACTAAATTATTTGAAGGCCTTTCGTGTATTCAACAGTTCATTTCCTGACGAGGTGTACTGTTGAATACACGAAAGGCCTTGGAATATTTTTTTTCGTTTTCCTTGTGGGGTGGGTTTGCATTATACTGTGTATATATATATATATATATATGTTACAATCAGTGTCTAAAATCAGGCAATTTGTAAAGTGACTGGAATTTTTAGCAATGTGTCAAATTGATGATACACACAAAACTAACCTAACCTAGCCTAACCTTTCTGGTAATGCTGCATATGCATGCCCACTGGTATTGCCCAATATGCTGCCTAAAAATTCGTTGGGTTAGGTTAGGTTTTGTGTGTATCATCATTTGACACATTGCCTAAAATTTCAGTCAATTTACAAACTGCCTGATTTTGCCTGATTTTACAAATTGCCTGATATGTTACATTGACTGCAACATATATATATATATATATATATATATATATATATATATATACACACACACACAGGTTTTAACCTTTCAAATGTTCGTGCAATGATTCCTCATTTTGTGAAGGTCAAGTTTGTTGTGTGTGTGTGTGTGTGTGTGTGTGTGTGTGTGTGTGTATTTGTGTGTGTGTGTGTGTGTGTGTGTGTGTGTGTTTGCGAGAATTACATCAATTGGTTCGAATGGAATAAGGGCAAATTCGACTTATTTTTATTCGATTTACTTCGATTTTATTAACCGGATTCAGAAATGCAACAGACAATTTTCTACTTTTTGCTTAAGGAAATTTTTATAAACACTTGCTTTTAAAGAATCATTCTTTGCTTCCTTCAAAGCAGAAACACATCTTTTCTTCTCCAACTGAAAACCGTTAAAAAATATATTCAAGAACTAAATGTATTTCTATATGTTAAAGGTTCTACTCATTTCAGTGCTTTTAGAAACACAGAAACATGCAGCAACATAAATTAATATGGCGATACAAATATTATATTTTATTTTGATCGTCTATGGAATTTATCCTAGAAAAGTATTTTCGGATATAAATATCCACTATGAAATTAAAATGTGATCCTGAACATTAAGCCACAACTAAAACAAATGGTCAAATCCCTTTCTTAAAAGTAGTTGAGAAACTGCAATAATTAGCCGTCCTCTTCAATCTATACTATAATAAGAGAGCTGTCTGTCTGTCCGTCTGTCCGTCCGTCTGTCTGTCCGTCTGTCCGTCACACTTTCAGAAATTGTGAGAAAAAATTGTGAGAAAAAAATTCAGAAATTGTAAAAAAAATTCAGAAATTGTATTACGGGCGGAAATGTGAAGCTCAAGATTTTCATGACTGTGTTCTTTTCTGTAGTTTAGCAATGGGGAAGGGTGGGGGTGGGGGTAATGGGGATGGGTGGGGTAATGGGGAGGGATGGGGGTAATGGGGGAGGGGGTTAGCCCCCAAGTTGTATGAATGGGGGTGAGGAGGTTTTGGGAGATACCAGATTCAGAAATGTTGACACAATGTGAAGCTCAAAATTTTCACGGCTGGGTTCTTTTTTTGTAGTTTAGCCTGTCTAACCGTCAGCGAAGCGGCGGGAACTGTACTAGTAATAATAATAATAATGATTAGTTTTTTAACTTCCTTCGTAACGTAACGCAAAAGGTCATATAACTGAGGTGACCAACATCTTTACTTGAGATCCAAACCACTACCCATTACCCAACCAAGGAAGATCCAGAGATGTACCTGAATCTCTGAAGTCTGAAGTCTGAGCCCAAACTCTAAACCAGGAGTTTCAGATTAACAGCTCACGGTGTTTACCACTGGGTTACCCTGGTGCATCGTCCTTTTGAACTAAACTTTAAATTACATTGCAGATGCGAAATATTCTTAACAGAACTGTCAGAAAGTGAGTATTTATTAAAATTTTATTCTATTGATTTCATTATATTATACATGAATGATTGCTATTGAGAACTTACAAGTAGAAGATATAAGGAGGAAATTCACCATGTCTTTGTTGTTGGAAAACTTTGCTTAATTAACACGTTACTGAGAAGATGTATTTGTCGTCACTGGAATTGAACTGGAAAGTAAGAGAAGTGAAGATGTAATATATCCTTCATTGAGATTCAAAATGGGTATTACAACCACTTTGCTGAAACTGGATTTACAATATTTCCATGAATTACAGGAACAAAATCACTTTCATAATGTCAGTCTTCGACCTTATAGATTTGAGATTTTAAATGTAAATAACTAATTTCCAGATTGTAAAGCTGACTAACCTACAAACCGAACTATTTAAAATTAATCCTCAAACACGTTTTGCAAAATAGATTTGGTGTTCTGTTATTGGAAAACAGTACAATTATTGATGGTTCAGTCTGTGAAATATGATGGAAAGAGATTCCAGTTCATGGAAATTATCGAGTGACCAAATTATAAAAATTAATTCAATCTAATTTAACCCGTTAAGTTAATCATTAACCGTTATGTTAAATCTTAACACGTTATAACCTAGGGTTATAGGTTAGGTTATGTTGAGTTAAATTAAGTTTCGATAATCTGATTTCTCGACGGTTTTCCCTTCGAATAAGTAGCTCTATTTCCTTATAATGAACACTCATTAATTATATCATCAATTCTAAAGCGCTTGGAAAGATGAAAAGGGTCGCGTAGGTGGAATTGGATGGACTGTTTGACAGTTCATATTAAAAAAGGAGACAATAAGATAAAACATAAAAATTACCTAAAATAACCATCATAAAATGCCTAAAATTGATGCCTAAAATGGCCATTAATACAATCTTATTATTTAATTTACAGTTGTAAAATACATCCACGAGCTTTTCATTTACTTTTTATAAAGTATTTTGTTTAATGTAATCAAAAGTATTATTCAAACTTTAAAAACAGGCCTATTGTGCGATGCATACAACTACATTTATTTATAAATCCCCTAATTTGTTTGGTGGGTCTAAAACAGGGAGAATGCCCAAAATACATAAATTGCATTGCCGCCTGAGAACATTGTGTAAATTTAGCTACGAATCCTTTGAAAAGTTTTTCGACCTTTTCAATGCAGAAATGCATCCGACTTTTCGTACCTGGGATAAATTTTTAATATAATATCAACGTCTTTACCTTCTTTCTCTCTTGCAATAAAGAAAAAATCGGGAGAAATATTTCAGTTGGAACCTGATTCTGTTGTAGACATTCGGAAAACCTTTCGTCATTGGCTGGCTTCGACCGAAGCTCCTCCTTAATTCGATGCAGTTCTTCAACGTTATAAAAAATTTACAGAAGACCTTATACATGCAGAGAGAGTAAAAAAGAAATAGATTATGTATATAGAGGCGGGGCCACCAGCTTGACCTCCGTGTGAAGAGAGACCAACGCACGAAACAACATAAGGTTCATAAGGTAAGGTATATATATATATATATATAATATATATATATATATATATATATTATATATATATATATATATATATATATATATATATATGTATATATATATATGTTTAAACTGTAGGTTGAAGGTGGGTCAATGAATGAATAATTTGGGCAAAATCAAAACTAAGGTTCATTATTTATATATTCAACTATTTCCTATACAAATTGTTCCCAAATGTGAAAAAATTTGTAAACGAAGGGTGCATTCTTGTATTGTTGAAACTGCATTTTGTACTCCTGGTCTTCACTTTGTGGCGACAAATTTAAGAGAAGCGCCAATTATAAAGCGAGTCATGACTGCCGTAAAGACGAGGTTGATAGTGCTTAGGAAAAACGTACCGTTTGCTTGCAAACAAACTCCGAAGACCGAAGATATTCATTCATATATGCGCAAGATGTCAGCAAAAATGGACAAAAGGAAGGCAAAACTCTGGAGAAAGAAACAAATAATCACAGGCCTGCGAATGAGAACTTTGTAAGAGTTGTTTTCTTACTAATAACTGATTTTATATAATTCAACTACGCTGATTACGAATAAGGTGTCCATTTTTTCCTATCACGTAAGGATTTTCTGCAAACTGGAAGTGAAAAAACAACAACATAAATAAATATTATTTATTTCAATTTACATTAGGTACTTATTTCGTTTTGTTATTACTAATTACAAACGCAAACAACTTTAAAAAGAAAGAAGACTATTAACGTCAATTAAGCTTACATATTCATCTTCATTTGTCCTGAGTTTTCTCGTGAGACCTATGCCTTTTAGTTTCGAATGTAAGCGCTATTCCTTTTTTTTTAGTAATACTTCTGGAGATCCCGTTTCAACATCCAGCAGTAATCAGCCATCATGCTGATGTCCCACCTTCCCTGATATCTCTTCTCCATTTCTTGATGTCTTGGTGAAACCAAGCATTTATAAGCATTTACAGGCAGTAGTTTTTAATCAAAATTTAATGAAAATTACTTACATGTGTAATATGAAATATGACATTTTGTAAAAAATCTGTACTTGATGGCGAAAAATGAGTATTATTTTTGGAATCAGAGTGCAAAAATGACTATATAAGTGATAAAATATTTCGAACAACAAAACCATCGCAGGCCTGTTATTATTATTATTATTATTATTATTAGTATTATTATTATTATTATTCCGTGTATGTTATCCAAATTTGAAAGATTTCGCACCTGCTGAATCGCTTCGAAGTTTTTATACACAGTCTACAGAATGATCGATTCAGTTGTATTCATGGGAAATTTTCACGTTAAGAACTAGCACCGTCATCGACCAGTCAAAACTGTGACTGTCCTAATTCAAGGACTGCTGGAATGAGAAACCCCCTTTTTGCTGCTGGCATACAGCTATATTTATAATTTATATGTCATATAAATTTAATATACGAAATACAGTCATGCTATAGACCAGGGGTTATTAACTCATTTTCTCTGAGGTTCTCTGAGGTTCACGTAGGTGTTTCTGTAACTCTACCAAACACCGCTACCCACACCTTTTCTAGTCTCCCGAATAAAAGCCAAATTTAAACTTTACGAAAAAGAAAAGATCACGTTTGATTTTGACTCTTTCGAAATGTCAAAGTTTGCTTATCTTTTTAAATTTCATAATCAGTGTATGGGTTTATTCCTGGTGGTTCGTATAAAATCCGTTTGCAGTCTGGAACCGAACCGCAGTCCGCCTATTGATGACCTCCTGTTATAGCAAGTCTAATTTAATTTCTAAAGGTTTACGCATTTTGATAAGATGCCTTAACAGCTATAGCGTCTGTGAATGGAGGATCACTATTGATTTTTAATTCTTTTTAATCTCATACCGAATTTAAATCAGTAACTGTGTACATTTTTATACTGGGTGTGTATAAAGTAACGCAAGTGAAGAGACAAATCCGATTTGAATCACATTAAAGCGAGTGAACATGGACAAGTAATATTTATTACATGGACTTTATAACGACTGTATATTCGATAGTAAGGTTTATAAGAGGTGTTGAAAATGTGTTTACGAGTTAAAAAACAAGTTGAGACTAGTTTAAACCAGTTTAAACATAAATTCGATATGGAAAAAAGTACTGTTAAAATGTTCAGGTTTTTTATTTTTGAGATACTTAACTCAGGTGGCACTCTGTTGTTAACACGGAAGAGAGAAAATTTTCTAGGTTTAACATTTTTCGAAACATTTCTGTATAGTTTAAATGAAGGGATAACCTAACAATGGACCGTCCCAAGCCAATTTGAGAGATTGTAAATGGGATGGCAGTGACGATCCACTACACGTAATATATTTGGCTCGGCCCAGTTCTCCTTCAAAAGGGGACTTATTTTGGATCACCTGAAGATCAGGGCCCCCAGCCTTCGATAGTTAGCCTTATAATGCTAACTAACGAAAATATCACGACTTAACCTAACCAGTCGTTAGGTCAACTGTACGTCCTTGACGATTGGTTAGGTTAAGTCGTGATATTTTCGTTAGTTAGCCTTATAAGACTAACTAAAGAAGGCTGGGAGCCCTGATCTTCAGGTGATCCCTTATTTTTTACGAGCTGGTGGCGTTAACACCCATCTCAATGTCCTCAGTTGGAAGAAGGACGTGAAGCGGAAAAACTAACGAAATGAAGGTTTTTGTCTCATTCTTTTACGATGGTTTGTTTGTCATCTTGCCAAGAAGAGGATTATGAATGGGAGAGTGAGGATGCAGTTAAGCGATGAAGTAATCCATAAAGCAGTTAAGAGAATGATATAAAGGAAGATGCAAATTGCTTGAGGTCGTTAAATACTCCTACACTGATGTTTGACTCAACCTCGTATTCTGTGCCCTCAAATTCGTCCTTTATTAGAAGCTTTGCTTATTTAATGAATTACGCAGAATCAATATTTGAAGCACAAAATTCAGCGCTAAGTTTTACTTTTATGCGGAAAGAAGGGACCAAGGGCTAATCCCCACAAAAACGCCCCAGCAATAGAAATCAAGATCCATAATCAAGTTATTGGTTAAAAAGGATAAACTTGCCATGGATCAATAAAATATTTTTCATATAAAATAAGGACGAAATATTACGGTAAAGATTTTCATTATTAAATTTACTTGATTTTCAATTATTTTTCTTATATAAATATTTGTTACAGTTTAAGCTTCTTTCCTTCTTCAATTAATTGATTTGTTCGTGTATGGAAATTTTAACGTTCTTGTAAATGCGTCTTTGATTCTTTGTAAAATTGACTCTTCAATTAGCGTTTTTTAGATGCAAATATCTTCAGGTTTATACGTGTATTATTTGAATTCCGTGGTTCGGTTGGTTACGGTATGGACTCCGTGTAAAAGGATTCCAGCTCGATTTTCTCCCGCGGTGTAGTTTGAGTCGTGCCGGCCACCTCCGCTGTGCTTGCTCGGGGTTAAGTGATTTTCGGAATTCACATCCATGCATTCCCTTCCGTGGGGGGAATTAGGGGCTCCAGATTTTAACCTATTAACATAAAGTTTAGTGTCATTTTCAGTGCAGAAATGCAGCTAAGATTTTCTACCTGAAAATAGTTATATACAAAGTTAATTTTGTTCAAAGAAAAAATATAAAAATGTTACCCTTTATACGCGAGGTTTTATTTCTCCTTTTGAGTAACAACCAATCAAAATAAAAGAAGAAAAATTTTCTTCTTTCTGATTGGTCGTATTCAAACTTCTCTGAGCTGAATAGAATAATCATAAGAAAATTTATTTTAAAATAATCCACTCTGCCCAATAAATGCACCAAGTTTGCATTTCAACAAAATAACCATCGGATATTCTGATTGGTTGCCTCTGAAACCGAAGTAAACGCATTCACCCAATCAGAGAACGACTTTGGTTAGATATGATTATGCCTTGGTATTTGCACTGTTGAACAAAGGAGGTAACACATCTTAGATGCAGTTCTGCAGTGGAAAATGTAAAAAGTTTTCAAAGGAACGATGCAGATTTTCACTGATTTTCCCACACACACACACACACACACGAATCAGAAGAGGTCGTGAAATTGTACTTCGTCTGGAGGGAATTTCTCTTGGCTACAAACGCCTGCTCTTCAATACAGTATCCAATTATATATATATATATTATTATAATATATATATATATATATTATATTATATATGTGTGTGTGTGTGTGTGTGTGTGTGTGTGTGTGTGTACGAGTACATTATTTTGAACTGAAAGAATTTGTGAGATGGATTGCATTTTCATTTCTATTTCATATCTTCCTAACTGGAAATATCCTCCGTTCCAATTCACCACTTTCAATAACAAAGAAGTTGCATTTAGATTTTGGTCTTATTTGAAAATACAAAAAGGGGTAATTCGTATAATTACTATTTTTATTTCATAATCGTTATCAACTTTATTTTTTAAATGGATTCAGATAACTTAGATCGGAAAGAAGATAGGTTGACTTTATTGCAAAGGAAAAGAGGTCAAATATTTAAAATATTTCCTTTTGAATTAATATCGGTAGCAGTGATGGACAAGTCTGACCCTTCAAGAGTTGTTTTCAATTCCGGTTCCACCCTCAGGCAAGCCCATCTTTGTGTGTGTGTGTGTGTGTGTGTGTGTGTGTCTATAATCATATTCATACACATTAAATGAAAAGGGCATTCGAGCCCTTTATTACTTTGAATTTATCTTTAATTATTATAATCTAATATATAAAGTACTACAAAATTTCAATAATAGCATTCATATTGAAGTAATTGTGCCAAACGCATAAGGTACTTGTGACGTATCAGCATTGTTTACCTTAAGTATCGGTATCGGCCGATGCGAAAAGGTTCATATCGAGCCGATACTGATACTGGTAATCGGAGACAGACGTTTGTTAATATATATATATATATATATATATATATATATATATATATATATATATATATATATATATATATATATATTAACAGAAGTCTGTCTCCATTGGTTTTCACTCGATGTTTGATAGATAGTTCTCCTTGGTTTCAGGCGAACTTCAGCAGAAGTTAATCAAAATGCGTGTCTACACGCGATAAGAAAAGTTGGAATTGGTCTTTGGA